>WBMV01007941.1:914162-977172 GCA_013396655.1 Campylorhamphus procurvoides
CCATGCCAGAAGCCAAGAGTTACATCTTTGCTTTCATACCCATACTGAGGCTAATGCACTGGTATTAGCACTTGCTCCTCAGAGAATTATCTCAGCAGACCTTTTCTGGGCAGGAGAGTGGCAGCTGCTGTCCCAGCACTGGGACGTGGCAGAGTTTGCACAGAAACTCAGATGCTGCTTTCCTGCCAGTATCAGTGGACTTGATTTATCCATGCATAGGCATTATCTAATGTCATCCACGTAAAACACTGTCACTCATTTAGCAAAAAAATTGTGACACTAGAGCCTTTGTTTTAAGAGGAAAATATGGCTTCAAAGGAATGAATTGCATCCCTGCCTTTCTGAGGCTGCTGACTCCTTAATGGCCTTTGGTGGGAAGCACAACAATTGGATGTGTTAAATTTCCCACTCTCAAAGGCCTTTAAGAGAATCATCTCAGCATATGTCATGTAACACCATGACAGAACAAACCCTTCTGTATCAGATGCCCATGGGCACCTGGACTGCACCAAAGGGAGCCTTGTATTCTGAAAGAGGGCACTGGAGGAATATCTTTCTCCCTGATGGGGAATTCCTGCTGATCAGAAAACCCTGCCTGGGCAGGCAGGAGAGCTCTCTGCATTCCCACCCTGCCTCACACCCACAGCACTCCATTGGAAAAACAGCAGGTGGAATGGCTCCATGGATGTGGCTGACTCTCTCCTGGGCAATGCATGGAGCAATGCTTTCACAGATGCTACCAAACTGTTAATTACTACTCTTGCAGTAATCAAAGCAAGTTTGATTAAAGGCATTACAGTAGCTCACAGCAACTTCCCAATCACCTGTGTTTGTTACAGAACATAAACGCAGCACGGAGCTGAAAACTGGCCGCTCAGGACTAGTTTATCAGCAGTGCTTGGCAGCTGGCTGAACTCCTCAAAGCAGTCTGGTTTAGATACTTTTAATAAAATGATTAAGAAAACATGGAGCTAAACTGATGTGCTGCACAGGTGAATCCAAAAATCCTCAACCCATGCTTTCACCGTAAGAAAAATGCCTACAGTAAATATAAAAGAGATTCCTACATGTTCACTGTAGCAGAAACCTACAAAAGTCCTAACAGCACAGAGGGATATTGAATGTGGCTTTTTACTGAATTTGGTTTTTATTAAAAAGAGTTACATTATTAAACTGGGCTGCCTTACAGTTCATAAATAGCAGGTTATTCCAGATAGGTTACTAATAAAGCATTTTACCAAATTATAGAATAATGCATCTTGTACTTTAGCATACACTGGAAGAGTGTTCAAGGGAGGTCTGTTTGGCAGTACGGGAGTAGAAAACTCACATTACCTCCTTGGACACTTATTCAGGCGTCTTAGGGTACGAATAGACAGAAGGAACTGAGTTGGCACATCTGCATTTACCAATCTGTGGACAAGATCCAATATACAAACACATCTTCACTTCTGCTTCCCACCAATGCACAAGGGACATATTGCCTTTAAGCTGTCACTGGCAGGGTCAGAAGATACTTGCTTAAAAAGAACTAAAAAAAAACCCCAAAAAACCTTCAATACCTTTTCTAATTTTCAAACTACCAAGTACCAACTTTAAATACCTTCCAGGGCTAGGGACAAGTGATGCATCATACCTTGAAATGAATACAATTCTCAAAATGACACATTTCCCTGCAAGGACATAATATACTGAATTTTAAAGTTAAAACAATTTATGTCTTAAAAAGTGGTCTCTAGAACAAGATTAAATGTAGTCCTTGAACAAGCATAAAAGAGAAGGTGGAGGGAGGAGTTTGCATGGCACAGAAAAAAGACAACACACCTGAGGCTTTAAAAACAGCCAACTTTTCAGACAGTTCAATTACAAGAATACATCTTTGAGATGATCTATTAAACAGGGAAAATACAGTCACAGACATCTGATACACTCTGTATTTCATCTACACAAAAGGATGGGAAATAAGTGCTTCCCTTTGGGAATATGTTTTCCCCAAGAAACTGAAAGGCACAGCCCAGAGGGACTCTCGACTGTACCTTAGGACACTGGATTTCTGTTTCCATTGTTGCCACTGCCCGACAAGAAACACTCCATCCTTTATTGTGTTTTTATAATGAAGACAACAGCTTCCCCTTCCTTGGTAAAATGCTGTGAAATATCTGATTTTCCTACTATTATAGTACACATCTTGACTTTGGAATTCCCAAATCTCTCCAAAAGATAACAGAAACAATCTTCCAAATGTATTTCAGCCATAATATCCCAGTAGGCAACTAACTTTATGTTCAACAATTATTTTTCAGACCATCTCCCTGCCTTTGAAAGACCCAAGTTACATCCTGTCTAAATGCAACATCCTGTTCTAACTAATGGGTTTATGATATGCAAATCACAGAAACACAGAAATAAAACATAGAAATTTGTCCCCCTCTGCAAAACATGCAAAAAGGGCTTCAGAGCCGAGACATCCTCAGCTCCTTACAATAAAAAGAGATGCAAGAGAGATCAGAGATTCAGCCCCTCCTTTAAAGTATGACAGTCCTAATTTTTATGCCTCTATTATCCAACACAAACAGCAAAGCTAGTCCTATAACTTTAAAATCCTTTATTCACTTTGCACCAATTTGGTCTCAATTCATTTTGTAAATACACATATCAATTCTCAGCATTAGAAAAAGATAAAGCAAGTGTCAACTCCTTTGTTATTAGTTACTCATCTTTATGAAAGGATCCTTAAAGAATAAAAGGAAAACCCCTTACTGGGGCAAGGCATGTAGGGAGAGAGGAAGGGAGGAAGGGGCCAGAATACACATACCAATATCCTACTGAAACCTCAGGTATTCAGTAAGCAAGGTGGTGCAATTCACTTGTCACAGATACTGCAATTCTGTTGGCACTACTGTCAATATTTACTTTACTTAGGTAGGAATTCACAAAGCATCCCAAAACAATGCTGCACACATCAGTCAGTGAACACACTGAAGTTAATTTACTTGCAAATGGCATTTCTCACGTTCTTAAAAGTTAACAACTTTCATTAAATGGCTTTAATCAAGATGGAAAATGTGGTATTTTCCTGAAGAGTCATTTTAAACTTTTATCCCTGTATTATCTTCTTTTGAATGCTGTAGCAACAGCAAGCACTTATCTCACGTCTCCCTTACAGCACAGAGACTGCTCTTTCATTATCAGTTTTTAAGAAGCTGTAAACTTATCTCAGCTGCTGGAATTCTTCATGAGAGAAAGCAAAAAAACCCCGCCAGTAATGATGTACATATCATCTGCCTCTGGGAAAATAAAAACTGCCAGTGATATGCTGGGAAAGATCTCCTTAGACGCCTTTCACACACTCTTGCAGTAGTCTTATTGTAACCTAGCAGTGTAATTTCAAATAACATTCTCCAGTACGCTGATGGCGAGTTCCTAAAATACAGCTCTGTTCTGAACAACAACTGAGAATGCTATTGTGAGTCTCATGTTTACAGCTGCTCACTGATTGTGTCATATTTGCAAAGCTTTCAAGAAAAATGATATCTTTTTTCCCACCACTGAGATTTATAAATTCAGCCTAGAATTTTGCTAACAAGTTCAGTTCTATACCAGAGCTCGTGAGCCTGCAGAACTTGCTCCTCTTCCCAATTTTAGCTAAAAATTCCAAGAGGTTTAGCCAGTATTCTTGGAAAGGTATATTGGTGCCTTAGCAAAATTAAACACAAAAAGTAGGATGTAGAACAGGGCTGCTACATTATGGGAAGCAGCAGGAAGAGGTATAAATACACAAGACACAAACATATTGACATCTTGATGAAGAAGTCATTTTGTTTCCCTTCTGTGTCTCAGTTTCTTCAATGAGACAATGGGGATTGCAGTACTGACCTTCTCCATAAAACACGCTAAATTCTACATCTCCATCATCAGGACACTGAGCTGGGAGGAAGCAAACTGGAGTTACAGTCCTGCTGCCACAAATGTTTACATATCAGGTCAAGAGAATCATATATAATAAATACATTAGTAAAAAAGGAAACACAAAGGAATGACCTCAGAGACTAGGTATACACCCTCTCTATGCCTGGCCATTCACCTACAAAAGCTGCCACTTCCCTTTCTCCTGGCCCCACAATTCTTGTGTTTCACATTGCACAGCAAAAACAGCTTCAAAAGAACAGGCAGAATTTGGCCCTGTCTACCATCCTGGATTTAACTCCCCTTATGGAAGTGAATCTGGGGTTTGTGCAAGTCAGGAAGAGGCTTTAGTCACCAGTCCTTTAAAAAAAACCTGTAAAATAAATCAATGAGCACCTGTCATGTTGCCCATTACAAAGAAAGATCACTCTGTACTCCAAGCAAAGAGAAATTCTCCATCCAGAGCACAAGCAAAAAAACCTGCCCTGTGGACTGGCAGTTCAGCTGCCCTGCTGTGCAAAGTGTCACCTACCCATCAGTTTTACATGGCACTCCAACCAACAGCAGCACAGAGACACCAGCACTACAATGGAAGCTGCTCATCTTGACTTCAGTGAAGCTGAACACATGGTCTAACACAGTGCTCTTAAAGCCAGTTTGTTGAGCCATCATGGCCTGGCTTGCTGACCTAGAAGACAAGCACAGAGTTGGCTGGACTGCCAGGTTTGAAGGGCTGTGTGTGACAGCACAAAGTCCAGATGCAGACAGTTACTGCAGGTGTCCCTCAGGGCTGCACTGTCTCCATTAGCAGTGAGCCAGTGAGGCAGAGGATCCCCGGGCAGGTCCACAGATTCCACCAAGCTGGGGGACAATCCTACGTCAGAAGGTTGGGCTGCCACTCTGAAGGGATCTTAGGAGGCTGGAGAACTGGGCTGACATCTGTCTTTGAACTTCTTGAAAAGCCTCACACACCTGACAGAGTAACCCCTTGCTACAGCAGAGGCTGGGACTGACCCAGCAAGAAACAGCTTGCACAAAGGAGCTGGAGGTTGCCATGGAAAAGTATTTATCACACCTTCTCTGGCCGCTGGATAGATGGTAGAAAATGCTCTGTATTCTCTTTCCTCCAGTCCTAGAATCTCTCAGTGGGAAGGACTGGTATAATGAAACACTCCTCTCAAGTTACATTTCTCTGAAGCTTCTTGTTCTGGTGCTGTCCTCATGTTCTGGATATTATCTCTCAGCCAATGTTCTTAGCTCCTGATTGTGCTCCCAACTTCTCCAGTTGAAACAGGAGGAAACTGACCACTTCACAACAACAACCAAGGACTGGAGCATTCTCTTGTTTCACCACTGAATGACTGTGAGAAACAGCTCAGACACTGAAGCCACCCATTCAAACTGTACAGCAGGTCAATACTTGAGTTGTTTTCCTCTGCCACAGTAACAGCTTAGACTCTAGGTGGATGACAATAAATATTAAACTGGTCATTGACAAAAACATTTTTCAACTACAAAAAATATAATCTGAATATGTACTGGAAATAATTATTGGCAATGAACTGGGTCCTCCAGATGTGACAAGAATGCAGTGACTTGGGAGTCCCTCAGAGACAGCAGCACAGATGCAGTCCATCTGGTGCATTCTCTAGAAGACTTTAAGGACCAGAAATTTTCGTGTAGAAAGGAAAATTCAGCTTAGATCTTGCAGAAGTTAACAGCAGTCACGTGGGAAAACCAAACTTTCAACTCCAGATAAGTACAGAATAGAGCGTTCTCTGATTCCAGGTACTGAGAGTTGAAAACCTGATGTCTCTTTGAAAGAAGACTTCAGTAATGACTAAAAATTATTTTATTTTTTTTTTTTCATTTCCCTGGATATCAAAGATGGTCCACTGGTAATTTCAATGGCAAATTTCAAAAGAAATCGTCTCAATTCAGACAGTCCAGCATTTTCGCCCAAGAGCAGAAGTCACAGAAAAGCATCTATAATCTCACAGCCTTCAGAGCTGCATAGGCAGAACTTCATTACTCTGAAGCCCTGAATTCATTAGGGAAGGGAAAAACTGTATTTTTAATGCAAGTAGAAGGGGGCAAAAGCCTTTCAAAGCAAGGACACATTGGTGCTTTCTCAGAAACAAGCAGGTTCAGGTAACCTCTCAAATTTTCTGCAGTCTGACTTAAAACACCAGCTCTTTTGTTTGTCCCAGAATTGCGCCACACATGACAGTACCTGAAATGACAATAACAACTTTGTTTCCCTGTGGAAACTGCAAAGCCACTACAGACACAATAAAAACTGAAAAGGACCAATTGCAAAAGGAAAAATACTGTAAAACAGATAAAGTGAGAATTCTTCCTGACAATAGGACAGAGGTAATGTTTGGGGTTTTGAGTTTTATGTAATAAAGGCTTTCCCATTTCTGTTAGTACAGGTCATGTTGCTGAATATGCAGTTTCACTGCATATAGAAAACTGCAGTTTTCTCTTCATATTAAAATGATCATAGCTTATTGTAAGTTACACGCTACTTCTTGTTCACACTAAAACACTTTTTTTTCCAGTCTATATATTTCCCCTCTTTCAAAATTTGCTTTCCATCATGACATATGACAACATAAAATATATTGTTCCCTATTCCTCCTTGCTTACCAATACAAAAGGAATCTGAAGAGCATTCCAATTTCTACTCCCTGTCAAGACATAAGCCAAGACTTTATTCTTGGCAGACAAGCTGCTCCTTCATTGAAGAAACAGCTATATATCTCCATTTAAAAATACCGATTAGCAAATCTCATAGCACTTTACCAACACATGCAGTCAAAACATCACTGAGACTACTGTGTTTCTCTCAAACTGGAAGGATGTTGAAGACTTAAATGATTCACTTACAGCTGATCTAAGATGAGAGCTCTGCAATTTATGTTTTATTGTCAAATGTTTAAAGGATTATATCTAAATAAAATACACAATACACAAGCTTCAAAGCACACGTTATCTTCAACATCTTAATTCCAATTAGCAAGTCAAAATAAAGAAGACACGGGGAACATCTGGCTTCAAAAGCAAAGCTCTGGAAGAAATCAAGATTTTGGTTGTTTTGGGTCTCATTTAAGGCTGCTATTTTCCCAGACCGCTGAAACTGGATAAGACGGAAAGATTATTCTCTCTCTCAATGGGGGGAAAATTGCAGACATACCACCATGTGATTGAGTATTACATCATTCATACTTACAACAATACTGAGCCAGTCTGGCAGTTAAACTTAAAAGACATTTTCTTTTGCCTTCGAGGAAGGACATGGACTTGCCATAAAGGCAGACTAACAGGGAAAAGGTTAGAAAAGGCTCAGCTCACAATTTTACTTGGCATGAGATTACAAAACACTAAAAATCTTTCACTGAAAAGCATTTCCAGTATGAGGTTTGTGTATGAAGACTACGTCATGCAAACAAAATCCTGGTAAACAAACATCTAAAGGAAATAAGACAGCTCTTGAGAAGTATTTTAACTAAATTTTTAAAAGGTTTATATTTTAATTAGGATGTAAGAAATCACTATCGAGACCAATTTCAAGATATGAGGCCAGGCCAGATGTGAGAACGAATCCTGTTTATACAAAACAAATTCAACAGGTAGTATCGTTTCTCTCATATACCTTCACTTTGTTCTTATGACATCAAAATCTGCAAGACAAGGAAAGCTGCATAAGACTTAAAAATATGATGAAAGTGGACATAATTTGAGCAGACCTCCAGCTAAAATATTTGCAGACAGCAAGCACAGAAGGGCTTATAGGTCTCAACGCACTGGCTTTTGTTCACCCTGTTTTGCATTACTGATCTTAATTAATCTAATAATACAAACTTGTGTTCTGAGGCAGCATTCTTACTGCATTAAAATTCAAATACACAATCTCCTATTTTAATGAGGGACAGCACTTAATTTTCTAATTGACTTCTAAAGTATTAAAATGCATAAAATATTAGTGATGGCTACAACCAGGAATACCTTTCAGTGATTGGCTCAAAAACATTGACCATAATTGATCGTGTTTGCTATCAGGACTTATTTAAACAAAGCATCAGGTAACGCTTTTTCTCTTTTCTGTTTTTTAACTTTTCTTAAGAGGGGGGTGGGCATGCAGGGAAGGAAAGGGAAGCAGTTCCTCCACGTCCCAGAGCGTATCCAGCATATCCTCTGACAAAAGCAAGAATGTGCTACACAATGACCGGCTGTACCACACTGATTTTTATTTAGCTGGTGTTAGCAACATATTAGTTCTCATCAGGCCAAAACACCACCCACTTATAATGCTGGTTTTGCTGACATAAGCCCCAAAATTGAGATGCAGAGATAAACTTCTGTACTAAACAGAGAGCCAACCTAATTATTTCCTCTTTTAAACAAGCTTTAAGAAGATTGTTAAATATTTATTTTCACAACCATGCAAGGATTGCTGAAGGTCAAAGACATCTGAGGTGTGATCCCTTCCTTATCGTCCCTCCTTTGTATTTATTTCCCTGGAAGGAGGCCTCTCTGCCATCACATTTCCCTCCCCTCATCCATCACCCAGAGCTCATGTGACGTTGTTCCCATCGTTATCCTCCATGTCTCTGCCACCACGTTTCAAGCATCACCTCCTCTCAGCCACTGAGGGCTGTCCCTCATATTTTTAATCTGGTATTATGGATGCCTTTGTAGCTCTCCAGTTCCCTGCATCTGGTTCTTTCCTTGTTTCACCTTTACCATGAGAATATCTCATCGGTTCAGACACCCCAAACTATAACCTAATTACTAAGAGGACAGACCATTCAATTAATTTCATTAATTATTATTTTTATGCATGCAATACCAGACCACTATTGCATGCATTAAAAATCTGGCTCAGGTGCTTCTGCTGTAGGGCTTTCTGGGTTACACAAGGCCTGACATGGTGATGGAACACAGGGTTGCCAAATAAAACTCTCCTACCCACCCATCATGTAATTCAAGCCCACAGTGACTTCAGTGGACCTAACCCCCTAGAGAGTAAGGCCTGTCCCTTCATTTCAAAGGGCAAGGTTTTGCCCCAGCACAGAAATGTATGATGTGCAAAGGCAAAGGACCCCCAGAATTACAACAGTGTAGGAGCAGCAGCTCTATTGACTGCAAACCCCGAGGTTTCAGCAGTCATAGAACATGCTGATTTCGAAGGGTCCCACAAGGATCATCGAACTCCAACTCCTGGCCCTGCATAAGACATCCCCAAGAATCCCACCATGTGCCTGAGAGTTTCCTCCAAACGCTTCTTGAACTCTCTCAGGCTTGGTGCTGTGACCCCTTCCCTGGGGAGCCTGTTCCAGTGCCCAACCACCCTCTGGGGTGGATATTTTTCTAATATCCAACCTAAACCTCCCCTGACACAACTTCAGGCCATTCCCTCAGGTCCTGTCACTGTCACCACAGGGAAGAGATCAGTGTCGGCCCCTCCTCTTCTCCTCATGAGGAAGTAACTTCAATGAGTTCTCTTCTCAGTCTCTTCTCCAGCTGAACAGACCAAGTGTCCTCAGCTTTTCCCCACATGGCTTCCCCTCAGGCCCTTCACCATCCTTGTGGCCCTCCTTTGGACACTCTCTACAGCTTAGTATCTTTTTTATATTGTGGCACCCAAAACTGCACACAGGACCCGAGATGAGGCTGCAGCAGAGCAGAGCAGAGCGGAGCAGAACCCACTGATGTGCTTTGAGAAAGAGCTGCCCCAATAGAGACTTTAACCACTCTGTTCTGCACAGCAATGAAGTATTTCTGCAGACAGATTTTAGATGAGGATTATTTTGACCTTTACTGTTCAAAATTTCCCTTCAATGAGGAAAACAAACCTATCAAAACCAGCCAAAATCTGTAATCTTGATAGGCCATCTTGTGACCCTGTTCCACTCTCTATCTCTGCAGATGCTTTGTTTAATTCTGCATTATGGAAAAGCTGATAGTTTGAGCCACCTGCTGGGTACCAACATCCTGAAAGGAAAAAAGTTGGTCACCTCTCTACACAAAAGCTGGTGGGAATTTCGTCAGCAAATTCAATGGGCCATGATCAGGTCTCCCCTTGCCAGCACTAGAGGTCAAGTTCTATTTTATACTGAGTCAGTAATAAGTGAACAGAAAAGCTGATTTTCAGAGTGTGCAGTTCTTAAACAAAACATTAGCCTGAACACACACACATTCACGCAAAATTACAGTCCTCCTGCTTCTTTTGGATGATATATTTAGAAATCCTATTAGCTGGAGAGATCAACATTCTTATCAGAATTTCCAGGATGCTGTAACATGTGAAATTAGAGCAGCTCTCTTAAGTGGGTCAATTATCACTACTGCACTTACAGCAGCTTTTCCTCTCCCTCCCTGCAGCATCCATAATGGGCATTTAGCACAAGGATTTAAACAGTCAGATGTTGAGTTGACACACACCACAATGTAAAGTTCCCTTCCCCTTCTATATTTTCAGAATCTTGAAGAAACAAAGAAAATCACCCAAGTACAGAATCTCCACGTTAAAATTATAGTGTCCCAGAGGAAAGCTTCGATGTCTTCCAGAACGGGGCACCCCGCAGGATAATGCCAGTCAGCAATCACGCTCACTGTTTTCCTGCCACATCTGAGTCATGAACAATGCAGGTTTATGGCTTTCCCCCCACAGGGGACAAGAGGAGAACCTGAGGGCCACTAACCATCTCCCCAGCCCCTTCCCCCAGGGTGCAAGACCACACAACCAGTTTGAAACACTCCAGAGGGAATTCTCTGTAAAAGACACTGCAAACCATCAGACATGACAGGAACAATTCAAGCACCCAGCACCACTTCAGAAACTGCAAAGACATCCAGAGCAGACTGAGATATGCCACAGGACCGAGGGAAACACAGGCTCTTCTGCAACACAGCTGGAAGTGAGGTGAGATACCTGAGAGTGGCACAGCCCCAGGTCCTCCTGCCTCACCCATCCATGGCCACAGGGCAGCAGCCAGAGCAGCCCTGGCAGTAAGGGGATGCAAAAGGGAAGAGTACAGAGCCACACAACGGAGCATACAATGTCAACAAGCACATGGAAAGGAAAATTTTACTTTCCCACCAACTGGAAACATGAAACACCTCATTCTCTCAGCACCGCACTTGCTTTATACATATCTCTTTATAGGGAAAAAATGTGTAAGGCAGTACTGAGAGGGAAAGATGGTATGATTCTCCTTCACTCCATGGAAAAGCAGACTGGATATGCAGGCTTTAGGTCATGAGCCCTGCTGTTGAAATCCAACAGTCCCAGCCCTGGCTGGAGGAGAGGGTTACAGAGAGAAATCAAGGTGCAGAACTTAAATTTCTACTGCTGTCCCTGGCTGCCCTCTTCCTTACATAGAGATGCATTTTCACCCGTGGTACCAAAGAGGAATGACCACACAAGCCAAGCATTACCAAACACCTAACTCTTTGGAAATCGATGCAAATAACATGGGGTAACAACAGCCACACCCTATTTAAGGCAACAATTTTTTATTAATAGACTAAAACCCTTCCAGCTAAAAACCATCCACTCAAAAACACAGCAATTTTAAAAATTCATTTTGAAATTAAGTGGGCAAGGCTTTTCCAAGAGTTCAAGTCCAGTCAAATGCTTCATTAGGAAGCATTTATTTACCAAGAGTGTGGTCAAACACTGGAATAGGTTTCCTCAAGAGATGGTCAAGGGCCCCAGTCTGTCAGTGTCTAAGAAGCATTTGGACAATGCCCTTAACAACATGCAGTAGCTTTTGGTCAGCCCTGAATTGGTCAAGCTGGATAAGATTGCTGTAGGTCCCTTCCAACTGAAAATATTCTGTTCAACTTTGTATGAAGTAAGATCTTGGCATCCTTTACCATACACAAAAAGAAATAAAATTACTGAAATGAAGTAACTTGCCTTAGTAAATATTATATGTATTTTAAGTGCGCAATATAAACCCTATTTTTATTCCCTTACATCCCTGGCACACTTAACTTATTTTCAATGCAATAGTAGTTAATCAAAAAAAGTAAAAGGTCAGTCACTAAAGAGAAAGTCCTTAACCAAAATGAAATAGAAGCTAGTTTTATTAACCTCCCTGGCCACAGCTTTAAAGTTTTCTTGATTAAAGCCTCATTTCAAAAGTTAACTTTTTAATCAGGAACACTAGGGCCTGCTGGCTCCAGGAAGTTTTAGTAGAGGTCAAAAGATTGCTGGAGATCTAATTTTTCATTTCTAATAAAAAAGGAAGTCTTGCCCTTTTCCTTGCAAAGACAGACCTTGAAGTGTTAGTAAAGAAACAAAGAATGTATCCATCAAGGTTCTCATGGCAAGGCTGTACAAACCTTCCCAGGACAGCATGGCAGCCACAGAGCCTCTAAATGTTCGAGAGGAAATTAGATGAATTTCTCTTGCAAAGGCCAACATGGCAGAAAAGCTCAGTAGCTGCTGCCTAAGGATTAAAGAGAGCAGTTCCTCATTCCATCACAGATTTTCTGTGTAACTCTGACCATGTTACTTAGTCTCAGTTCTGCACCTGGAACTGAAGATAAATACTCTCAACTTCCCTTACTGTGACATGAAAATAAACACATTAAAGCAGGAGACTTTCCAAAAGCTTGGCAATAAAGTACAAGTACTGCAGACAGATAGGAAATAACAAAGTGCTACCCCATTCAGATGCCCATTTTTTTTTTCCTAAACCTTCTTGCCTGCTGGGATCCGGCAATGCCTTCGTGATCTTCCCTCAAACAAAAGGGAGGTTCACAGGGCAGAGGAAGCCGGGGAGGAAAAGCGCCTTATGCTTTCCCACCCAGAGCAAGTTTACATCTGAAAGATTTCAAGGCACCAAAGATTCTCCTGACAGCCTTCTGCTCCCAATGCTCAGATTTAAGAGGTTATTTTTCTTGGGCGTTTAGAAGTGTTCTTTTGCAAACAACTCAGTAGAGAGGCCTCACTTGGCTGCCCTGGTCTGACCCAGAAGGATCCCACCTCTGTCCTCTGACTACTCACAAAGCCACTGAAGACCACTGAGTAACTCAGCCTCAGCCCCAGGAGGCTGCCCAGCCCTGGGCAGTGGGAAGGGCTCAGCAAGACCCCCCAACAGTGAGACTGATGAGCTTTACTGGAGGGGGGAAAAACCTGTCCTGAATTCACCTCCAGGGGCAGAGGAAGATTTACACAAGATAGCTGGTGGGGGAACTTTGTAAGGACTCTTCTCATGTGGAAAAGGTTTTATTTACTATGCTCCAACAAGACAGGATTTGGTTTACAACTAAGGGTGTGTTTTTCACAGAGCTTCAAAGAAAAATAATAAATAGGTAAAATAAAAAAGTTGTATGTGTGTGGGATAAAAGACATTTACAGTGTAAAATGTTGCTATAAAAGACCCCAGGTGGTAGCATTGGAAAATATTGCACAAAATAGTGGACAGTTGTGCAGTTTTTCTAACAGTTGTGTACAGTAAAAGGATTACAAACAGAAAGAAATGTTCCTTGATTAAAACAAACTGATATCCCACCTGGAAAATCCTGGCCAGGCTCTCATTGTTCCTGAGTGACCCTGGGGCAGCCATGGCTTACAGCTGAGCCCGTAAGTCACTCAAACACCCTGCCTGGCTCTTCCCAAGTTCTCTCTCTCGGGAACGGCGGAACCAGCTAAAGAGCCCTTTGTTTCCATTCAAACATATGTAGGGGTGGAAAAGCTGTTCAAAACATTAAAGAGAAACAACTGAGGACTGTTACTATTCCAAGAAACAAATTAAAATCCAGAGTCTGAAATGCCGGGAGAGCTGGCAGTGCCAGATGAAGTCAGACATCACTGGAAATGCTCAGCATCGCTCAGTCCGGTAGATGGGGACAACAGGTTGCATTAAACCTGCGGACTTAAAACCACTATCTCCCTTAGATGCATTTTTTCATTATACCCTTACTTCTGACACTGATAATACAGACACTTTCTATAAAGAGAATAATAAATCAAAGTTTTTATAGGTAACTCATCAAAATGATGAAACACCTCCCAAATTCACCTAATGGTTTGTAAGCCATTTTCCCTTGAAAACATTAACACTGACAAGTAATATAAGAAGGCAAATGAAGAGCTATGCCAAAATTGCTGCATTGTGGGGGTTTGTGTCACATAAACTAATGAAAGTCATAAACTGATGTAAAATCAATACACATCTCAAATAATAGATATAAAACTTTCTAATGGACTGTAAATAAAAGACGCATTTCAGATAAACCAACTTTTATGTTCCCTTTAAGTTCTAGAACTACTTTTTCAGATCAAAAAAATTTGTGTTATCAGAATATTTTGCATTTTTGCATTAATTAAATAATGCATAAGAAACAAGGAGAACATAATGTTTTCCTATTTCAGGCTGAGGTTTATTCAGGCATAATTCATACTGCACCAGTAGACTTGGCTACAATATTCCTCACATTTTCACAGAGCCTGGCTGGTGACATGCACATTATGAAAAAAAGAAGAAGAAGCAGATAGCCATGTCAGATAAATACATTCCACTCCCTCCAACTGAACTTGCAGACACAATTAAATTCTGTTTTCCCTCTCAAAATGTTTCCCACTCCTTCGGTTCTGCCACAACAATACATCTCTTACCATGTCAGACCCTGACTACATCCCACTGCACCTCCCCAGGCCACAGACATTCTTTGTTCCCTTTACTATACTATTTTTAAAGAAAGATTATGTCTTCTATTTCAGAGACTAATCTGTTCCCACGTAACATCTCTTGCCTCTATGACTCCCAAGTCGCTCTGCTAATTTATTTGGGCCACCCAAAACCTGTGAGCTGCCTCTGAGCTCTGAGGATGCTGCTGCCCTTCGCTACTTCTTCCCTATCACCTCTTTCCTCTAAAATACCTCCTCCAGTCTTCAACCTTTAACTTCCTTTTCTAAACTTCTTGCAAATTTCTTTGTTAGAGTTCTATAACAAACACAATGACAATGAACACTTTAAACTCAGGAAATCTACTGAGCAGTGTATATAAACTTGAAGTGTTACAAATATTGCATGCCCTTTGTACAATATTATATAGTATATTGCTGCTTTTTCCAAGCCCTCTTTGGCAGCTTCTCCAGAAGACCAAACCCCATGGCAAATTTATTACCATGGATATGCATCTTTATTCTTGCGACATCCTCTACACCTGCTCTGGGACCCTCTGCTCCAAAGGCCCTGGGAACACCCCTGCCTCCTGCAGCACCTGTCTATATTGACAGACTTAGGCTGGGACCAAATATAACACACCGATAACGATCATCATAATTAATCTACAGAGCCTTGAACGTATTCTAATTTCAAAGGTCACCAACGTGCATCTGTAGCTCTCAGGTTTTCAAGGATGAAGTATCAGAAAAGGGACTTTCATTTCAATGTTCAAGAGTCCGTCATTCATTTGGAGTTTGGTTTTCAAACTACACTGGACTTTAAACACTAATAGGAAACAAAAAAAACAGAAAAAAAAAGACCCTAAGCCCACAGCAGAACACAGGCAGAAGCTGAATGAGCTCCCTCTCGCAAAGTGACATGGTTAAATTCTTAATATAAGCTACAAAATTAAGTTTATCTAATGGATTTTTTAAAAAGTAAACATTAAAAAAATTGAGCCATATGGTCATGCACTTCAGCTTCTTGATTCCCAGGCAGCACAGTAACCATGCATGTGAGGGTGGAGCACTTTGTCATATTGATATAGAAAGACAAAGCTTGTCTTTGCAGTCTTATTCATGCTTTATTCGCAGTATTTTATGTGAAGTATCACACAGGATATTACCTCAATTTAACAAAGAAACCTGGGAAATTAATTTAGGTATTTATGAAGTGTCAACCAGACCAGTACATCTTGCACATAACTGAGATACATGCTGAAATACTTTAAAGGATAAAACCCAAGCAAATCATTTTTGTTTTGTTTGCTAGAAATGTTAGCCACACTTGCTGCACAGATGGCTGTACATTCCAGGGTACCTATCTGCCTCTTACAGCCTGCTCTGCTTCAAATGCTGTTTTTTCACTATCAGTGGGGAGAAATGGATTTGCATATTATGGCTGGGCTATCATTCAGTAGGATCAAATGACAACTGTATATAAAGCACTTTAAAAAAGTGACATGGGCATAAAAAAAAAAATCACAGCAGGGACCTTAAAGACCATCCCGTTTCAACCCTTTATCACTGACAGGGACACCTTTCACTAGACCAGGTTGCTCCAAGCCCGATCCAACCTGTCCTTGAACACTTCCAGGGATGGGGCACTCCAGCTTCTCTGGGCAACCTGTGCCAGGGCCTGTCCACCCTCATAGTCAAGAATTTCTTCCTAACACCTAATCTAAACCCACCCTCTTTCAGGTAGTTATCTGAAAAATGTATTACCAAAATATTTGCAATACTTTAAAATTGACACTGTCTTTATGCTAATGACAAAGTCCTATTGTCCGAAACTTAAACAGAGACTTTGCATTAGGAAAGACCAGTGTAACAGGCAAGCCTTCCTTTTAATTCCATTATTCCAGCAAAACCACATTTTTTTTTAAACACGCAAATGCAATGACCACCACACTATGAGAAAGCACTAATCACAGAATAGTGAACACGGTTTCTGAAACTGAAAAAAATATATCAGTCTTAAAAGGAAGGCTAAGCTGTCCAACTGCAAAAATGTAGCATGAGAGTAGCAATCTAGAAAAAGAGTCAAATCAAATGGAATCCTGATGATATGCATATACTGCTTTAAAGTAGAAGAGAACTAAAATAATACAGAATCATAGAATGATAAAATGGTTTGGGTTCAAAGGGACCTTAAACATCATCTTGTTCCAAGTCCCCTGCTGTGGGCACAGACACTTCCCACCAGACAAGGTTGCTCAGTGCCCCATCCAACAGAAGTAATTGTTTGATACTAAACTCTGAATTCCAAGAACCAAAACACAACATAAAAGAAATACATAAAACAAATAAATTTGGATGGTCATCAGTATTTAAAGCTTATATGGATTTTAATGAAGTCCACAGGACAAAAATAGGTATGGTAGTGCAAATCTGTCCTGTGTGCAGTGCCACCTCCAGCCACTGATTTCCTGTATGATATTTGAGCAAATTTCAGAATTTATCAGACATCTTTTTACTCAAAACTAAACCAGGAGTGATACTATCCTTCCTGCAAGTATTAAAAGAAGGAAATCCAAATATGTTGGTGGAAAACCTAGTGGAACCCTAATCTTTTCTTTGATGTTGATAGTGCAGAGGGCTTGGGGTTAATTGTCCTTTGCTTTAAAAAAGATAAACAAAATAAACAAAAAAATGCTCCACAAATAATAATCCCTAGCAAAACACAGGGAAAGTTCAATTTTATAATTGAAAAAAATGTTGAGAAAGAAGAAATTTAGAGCTATTGATGGGAAGCCAAGTGACATTTATAGCATTAAATACTAAGTATTGTACATTTAGAAAGGGAACAAATGTACTTGAATAACAGGAAACACCCCCATTCACTTCACTGTATAAAACCAGTGGTGACCAAGTTAGCTCTTTAACACTTACCTTTTCACATTTTGAAAAAAGGTCTAACTGGGATAGTTGACTTGCTAAAAGTATGTATTTTATTTCTATTTTATAAATGTGAAAGGATACGAGGAGTTCCTTCTGTCCTACACACCAGGTAGAGACACGCAGCAATTACGTGGGTCATCTTTCTCCCCCGGGTTAGATGTTTGCTCACAGCCATCTTGAAAAAATTAAAGGCAGTATCCAGACAATGTTGATTGAGTTGAAGCTGGTTTCCCAAGTGGTGAATCTGACGTTTCCCTAAAAAAATTAACAAGGAAAAGAAAAGCTTAACAATTATGCAGTTGATGTGTTTTTGGGTTTGTGTCTTTGATGTTTTGGGGGGTTTTTTAAAGACAAAACTAAGGAGGCAGATTTTGGATTTCATCTCTGTGTGAAATACAATGACCTCTCAAGTTTCAGGAACTATTCAGCCTCAGCTCCTCAGGACAAAAAAACTGCCTTGTTGTGGACTGCTAGAATTGTAACACATGCTATCAATGAGCTCTGGAAAACCAAGCCACAAACATCAGTCCCGGAGACGATTCAAACCATAGCCAAGACTTCTCAGACAAAAGATTACACCCCCCTCCCTTAACATCATTTGACAATTAGCACTTGGTTGGCTGTAGCAATGAACTTCTAAAAGCCAGAGGTCCCAGTGTGTTTGACACTGTTGTGCATACAGAGAAGACATTTTGCTGCAGCTCTCCAAGAAGTGATGGAGTTTGCTGTTCCTCTGACCACAACCCAAGCCCACAAAGAAAGGAGCCCTGCTCCAGGATTGCCTGTGATCCCCACCAATGGGGGGGCACTTCCTTCCTCTAAACACTTTCACACCTTAGACTTCATTTAAGGCTTGGCTGCCAGACTACTTAGCTTAGCTCACGGCTTCAGGAGAACAAATGTGCCTTCACCCTTAAATAAAACAAAAAGAAAAAAGTGTGTTTTGGGTGATTCATGGCAGGAAGTAGTCCAGCTGCTGGGACAGATGCGGGAAGCAAGGTCCAGCTCCAGCTTCGGGAAGAGTGTGTCGAAAAGGCAGCTTAAGAAAAGGATGGGGGAAGTCATGAGGAAAACAGAGCACTCAAGTTCCTCAGTGTAAGGGGTCAGACAGCACATCAAGAAAAATCCTTTAATTCAATGTGCTGGGCAGATGTTTCCAGCATGTGTATTTACAGGAAACACTCATCTGCTCCCTTCAGAGATGTCATGAACAGCTTTGCGGAAGGGGGCACGATGCCTGCTGTGCCCTCAGCCACCACCACTCACAGAAAGCAATGGCAACCACACGATGCTTACCAGAACACCACCAGCTCCTGCACAGACCACATACCTTAATATTATGCAAATTCCTATATCCTCATCACTAATAACACCGTAAAATTGCTTCACCTCCAAATAACCTTTTGCCAAAGACACTGCTTCAGCACGGTTTTAATGAGAAGTGACTCCAGCCACGCAAGCCGGGGTCAGCAGGATTCCAGCCAAACAGGAGCTGCCACAAAGGAACAGTTTCTCCTTCCTGCACACGTGGAAATCAGAGCACTCACCACTGAGCTCTCCTTTAAGGCACGCTGGTCAACCAGGTGTAACATGTTTGGATGAAGTAAGCACAGAGGAAGGATACATCACCCTCCATGGGAAGTGTGGGCACAATAAGCTACTCAAGAGTAATCCAAAGCCTATCAGGCAAATAGTTTTTCCACTGCCACCAGCAGGCCCTGGACTGGCACTCACCAGCCTCAAATATAAATACTTTATCTTCCTAAAACTGAGATACTAACTAGCACCTGCCCTCTCCTGAATTTTATTTCACTTCTCAACCTGTATTGCTCTTTCTTCTGTCCCTAGGAAAGAATCACTTTGTATTCATTTGGGGGGAAAAATGCAGTTGAGTACTAAAATCTCATTTTACAGGGGCAGCAAAGCAGGTTCCCTGATCCACCAGTTCCCAAACAAGTCCATCCCAGAGGCCAGCATGCATCAGGGAAGCCACAGAAAGTCACTTCTTCCCATCACCTAAGGTATTTTATCTGGTTTTATCCTATTATCCTTTTACCCTATTTTATTTGGTTGTATTTTCCTGTGAGTGGCCACTGAGACTGATACACCGAGAACTGACATCTGTAGATTTCAGGCACAACATGCAGATATACAACCATTAAAAAAAAAAAATAGACATGCCCATGTGCCTCGTCCTCAGCTGTAGAGGCTCAGATTGGAACCTCTGGAGCAGTCAATGCACCAGAGTAAGACGGTCCAATTCTGTGTCCTCGAAGTCACAAAGGCAGACGATAACAAGCAACAATTTCAGCAATTCTAAGTGTTGTACAAATTTTCCTCTTAAGTCAAGCTTTTGCAAAAACATAAATAGAACAGTGTCTCCTATGCCAAGAGCTACGTGCACTCCTGAAAGCTTCTTGGGCTAAAGATGGAACCAGGATGAAGGGCCCACCTGGCTCCACAAGGACCAGGCTGGCACACGCCACCAAGTAACAAGAGATAGGAGGAAGCTTCCCAGATCACCAGCACAGCAGCAACTGATGTGGCTCTTGGTGCACATGAGGGAACAGCCCAATGAGCTGGAGATGCAGAGTAAGAACAGGACAAGCATCCACAAGCTTTCTTCCCCAGCACTCCCCTGGCCCATCCCCATTATCAGGCAATCCCTCTCCCAGAACAGTGCCCTCATTCAGGGTTCCACCTCAAAGAGCACTTCAGAAACAAAGAACATACCATAAGAGGATAAAAAATAATAATACCAAGGAAGACACTTGAAATTCATTTCTTTCATAAGCTATTTTCACCACAGAGCTGGTCTCATTCTCAAGCTACCATTAATATTCTGAGTATTTAACCTTTTCTTAATTTCAAATATTGAAATACAATTAATTCATCATAATCCATCCCAAGTAAACAGTATGTTTGTTTGAGTAATATATGAATTTCTAGCTGAGCTTTTAATCCACCATCAATATTTAAAAATAGAATTACTTTAGAGGTGACCAGTTATTGTCTACTGATAAATACCAAAGAGATCTACAATCACAGAGAGGTATTGGCCACTTAGGAAATGCTGTTTCTCTGACTGTTTTACTCAGCCTTCAGCAGACCACTGAAGGCTTTAATTCTGTGTACTAGGACTCCCTCAAGCTGCT
Source organism: Campylorhamphus procurvoides (assembly GCA_013396655.1). Taxonomy (NCBI): domain Eukaryota; kingdom Metazoa; phylum Chordata; class Aves; order Passeriformes; family Dendrocolaptidae; genus Campylorhamphus; species Campylorhamphus procurvoides. The sequence continues at coordinate 934,815 of WBMV01007941.1, forward strand.
TTGTGCTATTATGTCAGTGATACAGTTTGTGGAAAATGAAGACAACTGTTACACTAATGCTTACCCCCAAAATTAAAAACTTAATGCAGGACAAGAAGCATTCTAAAAATTATGTGCATCCTGATGACTAACTTGGTTTTGTCCTTATCTGTGAGGAGAGAGAAAGAAATGTGCTGCTTATATCATCATGTAAGAAAAACATTTACATTCTCTAACCAGTCTCCTATTTACTAAAGAAAGATCAAAAGCTTTGTTGTTTCCCCATCACCACCTCCACCCCTTGACTTTAACATGACAACGAAATCCTATTTTTCTGGTATCTTATGTAACCCTGACAAAAAATAGCTGGAAAAGTTAGCATTAGCAATCGTGCTTCTAGATTTCTCCTCAGGGAACACAGGGTAACTTGTACTCCTACTGGTTCCTTCCCAAAGTCAAGAAGAATCTTCAGAGTCCAAGAAAAGGTAGGTATCAGCTAGATGGGTCTCACCCCAGTATTGCAGTAGGGTACCAAACCATTGTAGAGTGCCCTCATCCCAGTCAGATGACAACCAAAAGTATGTAATTTTGTGTCTTCCCACCTTTTCTGCCAATCTCACCAGTGTGACATTTCCAGAGCTGAAAAACACATCTCCATAGTATTTCATTTAACTATAAATACAGCGCTTTAATCTGTTGGTATCTGAAGAGCAGCTGTTCCCACACAGAGAAACTGGGCTTAAGAAAACAACTGATCAAAATAAATACTCTATCCAATGCTCCAGTTACTGTTGACAAACATGCACAGAGACCAAATATTCATTCAGATTGCCAGTCCTGAACATGATATAGTCCTGTAACTTCCAAAAACCTTGCTAAGCATTGGGATACTGCTCCCCCAGCACTAGGGTCAGTGTAGGGAGCAGCTGCCAAGCAGCTGCAAGCTCCAGGGCTGGGAAGATGAGCAATCCCCTCCAGCAGACCTACAGCACTGCATTATGTCGACCAGCCCTTGAACGTCCTCCCACTCCCACTGCTCCTCGCTAGCTGGGTGGCATTTCATAACCTTCCAATTGCTGTTTATCTCCTGACTGCCTCCATCCTCTGCTCTACCTGCCTTGCTCCAACCAGCCCTGACGGCCGGGTAATGCCCTCACTGCCAGTCTGACCATATGGTCCCAGTGAGCAGGGAGCTGGTCCAGCTCACTGCAAGGATGCAACAAACCTTATGATCTCAGCCGAAACAGTGGGAATGCAATTTATTAGCAATCTGCTCCACTCACTGTTCACTAGGTTCCACCACAGTGTTACAAACTTCAATGAACAGAGTTGCTCCACTGCATGGAAAAGAACGGACACACCTTCAAACCTTGCTGTGCTTTGGGTTATAGAACACTCAGGACCACAGCTTCCTGATTTCTTTATATCTTCTATCCAGTAGAACAGCTTTTTAAAAAGTCTGAATGTGACACTGCTCTAAAACCCTGCAGCTACTGTCTCAGTGCCAAAAAGGAGTATCATCATGTCGAACAGCTAGAACTAAGCATTGCATTTTTTTCCAAACTGCTATGCAAAAGTACAACATATAAGACAAAATATACAGGAGTAAACCAAGTCTCTTATTAGGTGCACCTTTTATTAGTAACCTGCAATATGAGTTGCCTCTTTTGGGCCTTAAGAGGTTTTTTGACAGATCATGGGATTCTTTTTTTAAACCACAATAAATAGCACCTTTAAGGTCAAAGCTTACAGTTGACACTGCCCTTGCAATTTAGTAATGGCATTAAAGTGGCATTGAAGTATCTTCGGGAAAAGGACAAGGAACAGTGTCTTTGAAAAGGCAGGACAAACTCAGCAGTAAGGTTTCATAAATCCTCTCCCTTCCCTTAGCAGTAATAAATTTTCTTTTAAAGAGTGTAAGAACAAAAGTGTAGAAACTACAGAAATGTTGTGACATACAGGACACACCACGCAGTTCCCATTTATTTCTCAAAGGCTCATCATACCATCGGGGTGGAGGGGGAGGCAGAGGGAGAGGTGAGAGAGAGAGAATCTTGTGTTTCTGTAAGCAACACACAAATTCAAGTTCCCAGGCTACCAAGTAGTAAAGTTTATCACGCTCCTGAATCTGCATCGAAAAACAAAAGGCCCTTTTCAGCTTTTAGTTCCAAGCCTCCTAAAAAAAAAAAGTGTTTCTACCCATCTACTCCCAGCATGCTAAAAGAAACACCATCATCTTCTCATCTGACGGCAACCTCAGTGCTTTGAACTGGCACAGCAGACCTGAAGTGACAAGTTCAGATAGGACCTCTGAACGCCACTATCCTTTTATTTCAGATAATTTCCATTCTTTTGACAGAGGAAACTGTGGTTATTACAAAACAAAATGTGTAGGCCAGAAATCACTGTCACAAAAACAGATTTGCAGAATATCTTGGTAACATTAAATGCTTACACAAGAGGCAGTTGATAGCAAAACTGCAGCTTAAGTTATAATAAAAGCAAAACAGAAAAAGAGGGAAAATCAGAGCCATTCTTTACAAGCAATTTTCTTTCTTTTATGATGCCGTTACTACAGAAACATCTTGTTCTCTGCCCCTATGGAAGAGGAATCATACCTTTTTTTGGATCCCTTAAAAGTCAGTGATGTCAAGCAGCTACAGCTCAACATTACTCTTATCTGGCTTCTGCCTGCTCTTCTGCAGCCCTTCCCTCAGTCTGACAGAGACAGTGACACTGCTATTTCATAATAGCATTGTCAGCACGAAGCATTAGTTTCTAGGGAAAGAACAGGCAGTACACAGCCAGAACTTAAATGAATTGCTGTTATGATACTAAACTGCATCATCAAAATCCAGGCATACAGATTTCCCCCCCTTTCTGCAGTTTGCTTGAGGGGCCCTGGAAACTAGTGGTACCTGAAAGAGGGAACAGAGTCACGTTAACAGCACTAATCCTTTTTTTAGCAAAAAGGATTGTTATGGTAACAAACACTAGATTCTATTAAAGGAAACATTTTGGATGGTTTTCACTTGGGTTTTCATTTCCAGCATTTGAATTACTTTATCAACTGAATTTTGTGTGCAGATTTTATTCTACATTTGGGTTTTCACTCTTTCTTTCTTTGAAAAGGCTCCCCAAAAGAATTCCTGAAAAAGGGAAAAAAGAGCAGTTTTTATATGTGAGCATCCCTGCATTCTTTGTCACATCTTTCAATTTCAGCAAGTTCTAGCTCAAAGCCTGAATGAATTTCCTGCTCTTTGCTCCATGCCAGGTTTCTGTGTTATTTGTATTACAAATCAGTAAAACAAACAAACAAAGGCACAACAGGGAAAGTCCAGGAGCGTCAGTGGGGTTACTCTTATGAAGGCTGGTCCGAGCAGCCTAATCAAGGGTAGAGTCCCATGATCAAAGACATGAAAACATTTAAAGCCCAAGCGATGTGAGGAGGCAGGAAGGGAAGTGAGGCAATGGCTGCAGGGATCACACTGAGCATTCCCAGCCACAGGCACAATACCAGGAGCAAGGAGCAGCTTTATCCCTGTGAGCCTGTAAGGAAAAAGGCCAGTGAACAGTAAAAGTAGCAGCACAGCAGGACATTGCAGTAGTGCTGATCCAGCAGAATAACAACTTTAATTTTATCAAGGTTAGCTAAGAGTTATTCCCAGTAACACCTAATTGCCCATGAGGAAAGTGATGAACATTCTGGCCTTTTGCCCAGGCTCTAACTTCAGCCTAGCTCCAAATCCCTATCTTGTCACCATCTAGGTGTGGGTGCACTCCACGTCCTCAGACCAAAGCTCTTCCCCACAAGAACTCCCCTGTTCCTCCTTGGGATGTGCCAGTCTCCAGGTTGAGCAAACTGGAGCCCGTGAACACTTGGCCCCTCTCCAACTGATGCATCCTGGTGCCCTGGCAGACATGCTTCAGGGACTGCCCAAGGGTACTCTGTTCCTGTTATCTCAGCAGAATAAAACCATTCCTGGCCCTTTCACTGTGGTACTCCACGAGCTGTGCCAGCACAACTTTTGTATGCGGCAATGGACAGAAAACCAAACCAGTAAAATGATCCCTGTTAAAAATAACCTTGTGAAATAAAAAAGACTTAATTCAGGTCTGTTTACTGAAGGATTGATGCCTCCACTTTATCTTTGCAGGGACAGACCCAGACTATCTCAGTGCAGAGACCTGCATTCAATTTCTCTGCCTGCTGACAACAATCCAACCCATCCATTTTGCCTCCCATGAGAGTGCCCCATCTACCAGGTGCAGCTCGCTGTCTCTCCTGCTAAAGCCTTTCCATTGCATGTCAAAGGCTCATTCACTCATTCAGCTGAAGAGAACGACTATGCATCTTTAAGATTAATGGCTTAAAAATTTAGATAGTGGTCACTGCTCCAAACACTTCTTAAATATTTGATACTAAGCTACTTTTCTTTCACCTAGAAAATTTGCTTTTAACATCTCTTCTCAGCACTTGGTACTTACTTTAAGTACTCATTCCCTCAAAATTTGCCCTTGTACTAATTAATTCCAAAGCAGGCCTGCAAAGCACCCACGTAACTTCCCCACCCCCCTCCTCAAGCATGTTTTCCATTCCCTGCTCCTATGATACCACTCCCACATGGACAGCCTCTTATCATATACAGCAACTGGCCATTTGAATTAATTTGTCTTACCCACTCTGTAAAATTTGGCATCATAAGCGGTTCCTCTGACTTTCTGCACTCAGTTCCTAGAATTCTGCTTCCCTCACAGGTGGCATTTCCCATTATCCATCTAACTGCTACTCCCACTTCAACAACAGACGAGAAGCCACACAATTTACTCGGGGGCTGCACCTAACCTATTGCTACTCTTGCCCCATCATCCTTACAACAGCAGCTTGCTTGTTTTGTAGCCCCACTTAATTATTCTGTTTAGCACAACTAAAGAACTGCTTGCTCATACAGTCTTTACTGAACTTCACTTCTGATGTCATGCTGGAAAACCATGGCCAACACTGACATTAAAAAAAAACAAAAGCAAAAAACCCCCAACAAAACCCTAATCTATTGATTCACCAGCAACTAAATGAATTGGATCACGACTGTTTTAAGTCCAGCTAAAGCCCAAGCTGTTCCTGCAGACAGTGTTCCCACCTCCAACTCGACATTTACACGGCCACATGCTGTTAGAGATGAGGGAATTTGCTCTACTGAAAATCAACCCAAACAACAAAAAAAGCTAAATTTTCATTTGGACCAGTTCCCTCCTATAACTCAACACGCAGCCTCCCAAGCCCTACCAGCAGCAGAATGTGGCTGGAGTGAGGAGAAGTGCTGTCAGCGGCCGCGCACACGTGGATCAACTTAAAGCAAATGTGAGACTGCAGCCTGAATGGGTCAAAGAGAAAAGTACACACTATCCCTATGCTTCCTCCTGCTTCCCTACAACTGCTCCCAGCCCTGGACACTCCTCCCATACTAGCAAGCTTACACTAAAATCTGACTTGCTGCAGTTTAAACAAATGCTAACAGCTATCAGCTATTTGTGTAGTAGAATGCCTCAGGTCGCTTCAGATTAATTTTGGAAGAAAGCAAATATGGACCTTTTTATATCCAAAAGTTTAGTCAACTGATTTTTTTTTACTCATGGAAGATTTGCAGCTGTTTCAAAGTTGAAACAGCTGGAAAGCTGCACTACTGGCAAGAATTGTGAGCACATGCATGATTAATGTAGCAAAAGCCTTACCTGTTTGACACTAAGGGAGTTGGAAAGAAAAATTTAAGATACTAAGAACTTTTAGGGAGTGGTTGGTAGCTTTTGGACATACAAAATTTCCTTTTGAAAGCACTACCAGTTAGGCCTTACTTTAATCTTCCTCTGTATTATTTGACAGAGATTTTATTTATTTTTAAATTACATTTTAAAGCACAGTTATTCTTAGAGATTTTTCTGTATCTATATACAAGTAAAGTTTTCCCCGTACACTTATCAATTACCAATTGTTACTCTTGTCACAACAAGAAATGGAACATTTATGCTGTCACACGGCATCACTGCTGGCCCAAACACTACATTCTACCACCCAAAAACATTTCTACTTTACTGCAAGAAAAAAAAAGATTTGCTCATGACACAAGCTGATGATTTTAAAAAGATGACTTTTTTGAAGTTTTAAAAACTTGCATTATCAGAAAGATATAACTTACTTCATACTTTTACAAAGCAAAAAGCATTTAACTAACAAGCAACTGTCACCAATCTACAAAGCTAGAAAAATTCATGAATACAGCAAAATATAGGAAAAAAAATTCCATTGCCTATTGGTAAAACCTATCAAAATCTTTAAACCAAAACAAAAATGAAAACTGAACACAGAAGGATCCACTGCTGCAATGGAAAACTTCACAGATGCAAACAGCATATAAATCAGTGCAGTGTTATCTGCTCGCTGACAGCAATTTCTCCTGCCTTCCCTGCAGATCTGGGCTCTCACCAGGCAAAGAAGAGTGAAACCTGACAGGAGTAATTTTTTAGTCTTGCAGACACCATGGAAGCAGACAGGAGCTGTGGGAGTCGAGGTGCTTCACAGGGATGAGGTGGATGCAGGAGCTGGTGGGATCCCCTGGCCAGAACTGTCACTGAGGCCAAGGGACAGGGACAAGGACAGAGGTAACTGAGTTACTGCAGCTGAACAATTACCACTTCTCAGCTGCACTGCAGCAACTGTTAGATAAGGTCACACATATTAAGATTGTTTAAAAAGAGACCAAAAAAACCTCTTCCTGTTTAATCCACATTCCCTGCTATAAAAGCCAGTCCAGCCTTTCCCTTTTCCTGCCAAGAGGCCCCTGTTTATCCCTGTGAACCTTTCCTACTTTTCCTTGGTCACCTTTAATATTCACCTTTTATAACATGCCTGAGAATTTACTTGTCCTCAAACATGTGCAGAACAATTTTCCTCTCGTACAGTTCAGGCCTGCTCCTCTGTTCTGTCAAAATACAACTGTCAGTGGTAAGTTATTTCCACTCTCCATCATCCGACTGCGCAGGCAGGAAGGACCTTGCGGACAGAAACCAATATCCACTCTGCTGTCAACCTCTACTTGACTGAAGGTTTCTGCTGCTTCCTCAGGACTGAAAAAGGCCTGTGAGCCCAAAACTACTCTGGGGCTCTGATTTTGGTTATGGACTTTGGGGTTTTTTTCACTTTCTTTTCCTTCCCTTCTAGTTCTCCATGCAAATCTAACAAAGGGCACTCTCTCCCCATCCAGACTTTACCCAACTGGCAGTCAAAGATGACACAGTCATTTCAATAGTAAAAATGTCATAAATATCTATTAAATGGCAGATTTCTTACATTATCTTAAAAATTGGAAAATGTGGTGAGAAGGCATCCAGGGAAAAAGGATGCAGAGAGAAGTAGTTGAGGGGGTGAAGAAAAAGAGGGAGTTATTAAAGAAATCAAAGGGATAAGAGATAAAACACGATCTAAAAATGGAAGCAGAAAGGGAGAAGAATTGAAATCAAGCTGGGAGAGGCACAGAGCCATTACAAAAGCAAGAAAGACTGTATTAGGCTAATACTTATTTAAGGTATTTTTATATGAAGCTGACGAGCAGTCAAATACTTCTTCCTTTATACAGAAGGGATAAGAAAGCTGACAGTTAGGTAAGACAGCATCAATCTTTATCCGGGCTGCAGCTAAAGAATTAAATTCTGCCCTTAGTTTGTCCCTGGCAGCCGAGTCCATCAGCTCCAGCTATCACACAAGCAGTGGGGTTCTGCAGGGGCTGCTCTCCTTTACCACCCCACCAGCCTATTTAGATCAAAGCTACAACTGCCCCTGGTAATTGCACCTGTACTGCCCATAGACAGTGGAAGAAATTATGGACAGGGCTTCAGCCTCAACCTTGCATCTTCTTCCTTTTTAAACTAAGCATAAGTGAAGGTTGCCACAAATCTCAGCTAAACAATGGAGTGAATCAGCGATGCTATTTATCAAGTCAGTCTCTTATGCTATCTACTTCAGCCTGGAGTTGGAAGGAGGTTTATGTTTGAAGAGAGAATGCAGGTATTTCAGGAACAGCCTTATATTTCTTTAAATAGTAACATTTATATAAGTCAGACATACAGACTGTTCCAGTAAAGAATTAAAATTACAATGCCACTATGTATTTCTAGAGAGCCAACATAGCCTTATTGGAAAATATTTGGCATATTTGAATAATATTTCTCTGGATGTTTGTGATCCCTTTCATTCTTAGGAGGCTTTCTTTTTACCCATGGGATGTCATCCATCAGCAACTGTTTTGGGAGGAGGGAATTTGCATTAAGGTTTGTTCTCCTCAGGAACCCTGACCATCCTAGAATTAAAGATGGAGAGCATGGCCCGGAGATAGGGGGTGTGCTTAAAGACCCAGAGATTGAACTTGCAGCCTTCACCAAATTATTAAACTTGATTTGTTAAGAGAAGAGCAGAAGATCAGCAGAGTTCTGGAAGATGATGGAAGTTTAAGCCATAAATAGATACGAGTTTGTGCCTAAGGACTAATAACATGAAATTAAAGGAAAATGTAAGAACTATGTTAACAGGACCTTACAACAAAACTCAGTGGATCTCATAATAGTTTCCCAAGAGAACTGGTGGAAACTCCCACTGCTCAGAACATATGAATCCAGGAAGGGCAGAACATAAGAAAAATGCATTACAATGAGTAATCTCATATAAGAAAAATGGAGTAAGATGATTTACTAGGTTAAAGGGAGCTCTTATTTTTTTTTCAAAACTGTAATATTAAGAGAGAGGCTGAGTGTACAGAACAGGGGAAAAAATCGCCTCCCCCCCCATTCTCCCACAGGAGCCACCTCTGTTGACTGGGTACAACAGCCTTCAGCCTCCTCAGTTTGGCAGCAGAACAACACAGACCCAATATCAGTCAGACAGACGAACCTGATCTGTTCAACAAAGACCGACCTACTCAAGCTTCCCACTCTTATTTTTTTCTCATAGTCACCACTCCATTCTAGTTTTTCTAAATTAAATACTGTATTAACAGCACATCCCAACCAAAAAAAAAGCAAAAAAAATACCAAAAAACCCACAAACAAAAAAACCACCAACAACAAAACGAAGAAACAAACAAACCAAAACAAAAAACACCCACCAAACCCCTCAACACTGGTTCATGCAAAAAAGCCTGAGAAATTTGCTTCATAACCAAATCTTTAGATAACACCTTCCTTTGCTTTTCTACATGGTCCACTTGCCTCCAGTGTGCCAATCCCTAGTAAATAAAGAAAATTTTAGGCAAGTACAATTATATTTTTCTGTTCTTTATGTGCTGAACCTCAAAGATCAATTACAACAGGGTTTTTTCTGTGCAGTATGACTCCAAGATAGGATGTGATATCATCCATTAAACATACGTATCCAAGAGTAGATGCATTATTAATTCATTTTCCTCTAGGTAATATGGTATGGTGAAAAATAGCTACCAGAGAACATACTGACTAAAGACTTAAACAGAAATCAGTGGATTTATGTGACGATTGCTATGCAGCAACCTAACGGATCTCATTAAAGAAGACATGGATTCCTCTCCCCTGATACTGTCACTGCTCTTACAGAATAGACACTGATGTTCAACACAAGAAAGAGTATTGATTGCAACATATCTCAGAAATAGTTCTGAGACCAGCTGAGAGAATGATCTATCTGAATTTAATATTGTCCAAGTCTGACTACAGACAGGTTTCAATTTCACGGCATTTTTCTGATAAGTGACAGTGTTTGGAAAAATCCTCTTTTTTTTTTTTCCTTTTAAATAAGCTGACTATAAAACACTACCTGCCTCAGAGTTTCAATCAGGCAGGTGCCATAAACACAGAAATGAAGGGTTTTTATTTTGACTTGGAGCTGCAATCAAGGAAGCTGCCCTAAGGAATCACATAGCATCAGCATCATCTTGAACCTAACTAAAACATTGCTTCAGTGGAGTCCATGGAGTAAATTCTATTTACTGACCTTTTTTAAGACCCACAAAAACAAACAAACACTTCAATCAACTGCCTGCTTCAGACCTGTTTATGCTACAAGCAGCTCCTCACTGAAGGCCTCAGAAGTTCTACTGCTACCTTAATCAACCTCAAGGACCGTGTTTTCCCTCCGAAAACCAATTATAATCTGGCCCGTCCTACCTTTGTATTTTACTCGAGTGTTAGGAAAAGCAGACAGGCTGATGAAATTCTGCCTAGCTTTGTGTGGGATAAACTCACCTCCATGCATCCATGGCCACAGCAGCTACAACAGCAACAGGACACACCAGAGTGCACACTTCTGTGTGGTCAAATGCCATCCCACTGCACTGCCACGCAACAAGTAGACGTAGGTGCTGCTTTGTTTGGTCCAGCTTTAATTACCATAAGCACTCAATTCCTGCTGAAAGCCATGCCCTTACAGATGGGAAGCTGAACTTGGCACAGTCAAACATTTCTCAGGGCCCCAAATCACTTGTGGCTTTACCCTCTGGTAACAGTGCCCATTTTTGTTTTGAAATTACAACACTCAAACTTCAACAACATCTCATTGGAAGTGGCTGTTATTGTCTCTCTTTTATGCTTTCTGCAGACTAAATCAGGAATGGATATCTGACATAAAGACCCTTCTTGGATGAAAAGTGAGCAAGTGCATCTGAAGGAAACGGAAAACCACACAAAACTCCCTGCATTGAGCCATGGAGGCAGGTAGCAGACCTGGACTTCTGCTGAGCAATGCAGAGCAAAAAAACACTCCAGATGTACTCTCTGAAGAATTTGATTTTTGCTTCCATGTCACTGCTTATGTTCCTCTTTATCTTCTGCTGAACTTGTCTTGGGATATTAAATTTTGTATTTAATATTCAGTGTCACTGTAATCCCACAACTTGACTTTGCTGGCACGACAAATCAGTGTTTCTCGGAAATCCAAAACAATCTCAGTGCTTTTTTTCCATCTATGTCAAAGACCTTGATCAACATTAAGCTTCCTTTTCTTCTTAAAGCTGGAATCAAAACACTGCAATGATCTTGGAATGAAATTCATTGTACATGTCAGATCAAAAAGTAAAGAGCAGAGCTGGAGAAAACAAAACTATCCACAACATGCAGTAGGAAAACTCTCTATAGTCAGTGGCAAAAAGAGCATCTGAGTACCACTGTAATCCTGTAAAATGAACATTATTACTATTCCCTGTTCCCCCACATCTGAAATAGGGTGCAAACTGCCCTTGAGAAGACCATCTGCCATCAATGCATGGCGGACTCACTATGAACCAAGAACACAAAAGAGACACAAGTATGTTTATGATCCGCAGGATGTCTAAGAACTTTATTTTGACCAAGGCTAGAGATACCCATTTGCTCTCAAGAAAGAAGCTGGCAGCAAGCAAGAGTTAACTTTTAGAATAAGGCCAGCTGGAATAACACAGACCACTCAGACAACAAATGTCACCTCACAAGCACCCTGGATTTGTTCCAAAAATCACTTGAAAAGTGGTATTCTTTCTTGACACGCTCAAGGACTGATTCAGCTTGCACCAGAAGCAGTACTTTTTTTTTTCTAGTGCATGTCAGGAACCAGAGTTTCTAAATCTACTTTGAGATGGCTTTGAATACTCTCAAGATACACATTTTCCCATAATATCACTAAGCAACCTTGTAATTTTTTTCCTTGTGCTTAAGCTTAAAAACAAAGATTTCGTGTAGCTAAATATTTCAGATTGTTTCCCCACCTCCCACCTTCCAAAAAGAAGAACCCATCGGATATAGAAATATTTTTTTAAGGTGAAAAGGGACTGTTATTTGTGAAGATATTCACCCACATTAGTACTGCTATGAAATAATTTACAAGATTTCCGCTGACATTCCATAATTTTATTTCTAGCTATTTCCCTGTGCTCACAGAGCTTTCATGGCCAGGGAAGTAAGCACACATAACACCTGCTTGGATTTGGCAAGCTGCATGGGGCTCAGAATAATAAGGCAACCCCTCTAAAATCTCCCTCATTTACAGTTGCTGGTTTGCTGACAATAGGAAGACAGCTTCATCCTCACCTTCGAAAATGAGGATGAATTTGGATTAGTAAATACTGAGGATTCATCTCACATTTAAAATGGAGGCTGGTAGTTAGAGAGGAGTGAATGATAAATTAAGAGCTATTAAGTGATTTACTGCTTTTTCATATAAAGTCTGTTTTGCTCTCTTCACTCCATGGCAATTGTAGGATAAGAAGCCAGAGAGAACACACAAAACCCTCAGCCTGAAGACTGGATTCAACTGGACCATTTGGGGCTGCACTTTTTATCATTTTTATTTCTGTAAGAGTATTTTCCTAATCTTTCTCTGATTAGAAGAATTTACTTTTTTCCTTTGTAACAACTCAGGTAAAATATCGATGAAGTTGTCAGAGATAGTTAAAAGGGGAAATTCAACATCCCCCATCCACCCCAGCATCACCCTGTGCACCAGCTCCCAGTGCTCTTCAAATTTTGTTTTGAGACAAACCAAGGCAAAAAGACCAAGCAGTCAGCTTTCTACAGGCATTGGTCAGAGCAGGAGAGAGAAGTGAGACAAACCCTGGCAAGAAGTGCAGTCACAAGCCTTGAGAGAAGATCATCTGTAACACACAACTTCTATGCTTTCTCTAAGATGCACCACCATATAATCAAAGAATAGTTTGGGTTGGAAGGGACCTTAAAGACTACCCAGTTCCAACCCCCCTGCCATGGGCAGGAACGCCTTCCACTAGACCAAATTGGTCAAAGCCTCATCCAGCCTGGCCTCGAACATTTCCAGGGATGGGGCATCCACAGCTTCCCTGGGTGACTCGTGTAAGTGCCTCACCACCCCCACAGTCAAGAATTTCTTCCTAATATCCAATCTAAACCTGCCATCTTCCCCCTCATTCTGTCACTACATGTCCTTGTAAGAAGGCCCTCTCCATGTTTCCAGCCCCTTTTGGGCCTGGAGGGTGTTATAACATCTCCCCAGATGTTCTCTCCTCCAGAACAACCCCAGCTCCCTCAGCCTGTCTCCATAGCAGTGTTTCTCCACCCTCTGAGCATCTTCATGCCCTTCTCTGGGCTTGCTTCAATAACTCCATGTCCTTCTCTGCTACAGAGATGCTACACAGAGCTTGAAAGCAGAAGTTTACAGCTGTCCATGTACTCCCTCAAAACACGTAGTATATGTATTCCATGAGCAAAGGCATCAGTGTCCTAACCTGATTTAGAAAGTGTCTTTTCCCATGTAAAAGGATTTCTGTGCATATATCTAAGCTTCCATGTATATGAAATGCATCAACTGGCTCTGTCAAACTCTGGAAATTAGTATCAGGATGACTTTTAAGAATGACATGCTTTAGCACCCATGCTACCCTGCAAGAGTGTGGCTGCACACTGCATTGTTTATGTTTCCCTTTTAGACAAGATGAGATGCTTTCTAAAAAGGAAGGAGATTGAAGATGTCTGTGTCTTATCCATCCATTTTGCAAGGACAGGAAACAAGCAACCTCAGGTTCCCTAGACTATACACTGTTATCAAAAAAACCCTCCAGTCTCAGACCAACCCATTCTCAGAAATTCATCCTAAATGGACGGACTACAAAGCAAAGTACTAAGTTCATGATTTCTACCACAAAAATGCACAGAATGCTATCCCTCAATACTGATTTATATGAGCAGTCAAATAGCAAACCTAAGGTCCAATGGAAATACTATTCATGTACATTCTCCCTAATGCATGACAGTCACACAGGAGAACGTGTGTGTGATTCCCGTATACCCAAAGCAATTCTATGAACCCAGTTTCATGTATACCCCCAGAAACTGGAACTATGATCCTACACTGTTTTCTTGATATTATGCTTTCTATAATATACCACCCAAAAGTACTATTCATCAACTGTGTAGTAATATGGCACATAAAGGAAGACAGTTCAGCTTTCTTCTAAAAATCCTGTTCCTAATTGATTGTATTAAAGAATCATTTATATGCTCATTAGCATAATAGAAGTTCTTAGACAGTCACACATTTAAATATAATTAGCCACTTGTTTTGTTGCACTCAGTGCTAATCTTTCTTTGAAGAAAGATCCGTGTTTGATTTTGCTATTGTTCATAAGAGAAGCCTCTTTGGGTTGAAAACGCAGGAATCCTCTGAACTGACTTTAAACACCTAAGCAATCAATTACCTTTTCCCTCAATTTACGCTGTGTTTGTTTGGGACAGCTTTGTTGTAACAGCATGAAGGCTTTACATCTTGGTGATTAAAGCCAACTTCTAGGTACATATTTGGGGTCCCAAACAATAATGCCAAGCAAACACAGCTCCCACAGACATCCAGGGCTGGTCTACACAGCATGGATCAAACCAGGTTTAAGCATGCTAAACTCAATCCCTTGCCATACTGGGTCTGAGGAGACAACACTGTACTTCTCTCTCTACGTTTTATGTGTCATTTGCTTATAATTTCTATTGGAAAACAAAGTTAAAAGAAAAATCTCTATGTAGGAAATAATTACATTCATTTTTCAAGTGTTTTTCAAGTGTTACATTTTCAGTGTAGGAAATTACACCTAAAATTACAGCAATAATAATGCCTTCAGGAGGGGTATGCATTTGAGAACTCTTCCCTCTCCTGCAATTACTTAAACTTCCTTCACTTCTATCTGCATGGTTGACAGTACTTAGGTTTAATCTAAGCAGACTAGTACTTAGCTGTCTTTAGTGTCCAAAATGATTCAATTATTTGAGCACAAAGAGAGGGAAAAAAATCTTCATCTAAAGGAATAGCTTGGAACTTTAAACTCCTGATTTCCCATTCCACAGTTTATCCATAAAACAACCAGGGCTACAAAGCCTTAGGAAAAAGGCAACTTTCTTACAACTCTAATTGCTTTACAACAGTTGAGGAAAAGAAACCCACTTCATTTTACAAGTATGAGCTAGAGTTTTATCTAAATAAGAGGAAAAGCAATACATTTATTCAAGACATTGAAAATAAACTGTGCCTTAAGAGCCTGGATTTCTTTTTTTTTTTAAGAGCATCCTTTCAGAGCATGCTGGAGTTTTTGCTCTTCAAAACATGCAAGGTTAAATTAAATGACATTCATGAAACAGGTTATGCCCAGCTTATGAAGAGACATTTTTCAACTTTCACCTTCACTAACTTAATGTGAGCCTTTATAAACTCAGCATCTAAGAAGGACTCACTTAGGCTATAGCCCAGATATCGTCCCATACACCCAGCAACCAACCTCCTAAATTATCCCATATACCATTTTTACATCAAAAGATGGTTATAAACTAAAACCCCACTCTGAACAGCTAGCTGAAGAGCAAACCAAAATTTTCAGGAAAGGTTCTACTTTAATGACATGATTAAAGAAAGAAATTCTCTTTCTCACGACTCCTCCTATGAAATTACAGTTGAATAACTACACAATGGCAGAATTTAAACTTATTTTCCACAAGTGTTCTCAGCAGTGTGTAACAGCACCACCTGGTGATTGTAGCTGTACAGTATTTTGAAGATATCCACTAAATTAAGGCATATTAATCAGTATACAAGAACAGATTTTAATTCTGGCTGTGTATAATTTGGCAGGTTTTTTCATTAAAAATACCTGAAATTTGAACCAGCAAATAGTAACATTTTGTGATTCTGTTAAAAACCAAACCAAACTCCTCAGAGCTGACATCAGTCAACTTCTACTGGTAAGTGACAAAAGCTGTTGACATAGGAACCACCACTTTAATAAAATGTAGTAATTAGTTCGAATGTTTTTATGCACTAGGTTAAAAAACTGATCGTTTAAAGGTTTGCTTTGTAGTTCATGCAGATGGAAACGCCACCTCAGAACCAGAAACACTGAAGCCTCGGTTACTAAAATACTTGAAAACAAATCAAACTGGATGCCATGTACGCTGGATATCCTGAACTGATTAACATATAAACAGAATTAACATTTTGGTCCTAAAATGCATTAAGAATTTTACTGCTGCTCCATCGAAGCATCACAGAACATCTAATACACACTGCTGGAAAAATCCTTAGGGATCCTGAAATGAAAATGTCCTCCCTAAAGATGTCACGAGCGACAAGAATTCTATTAGAGTTGAGCGTTTCTTCCTCATCGCTCCTTTTTAAGTTGCGACTAAATTAGCACAGGCTGCGCACGCCGGGGTGTGTGCTGGGAGGAGGGAGGGGGAGAAAACGGAAGATATCAAGGCCTGAGGCACTTCAGGCGGAGAGCATCCATCTGCCAGCAGCAGTCAATGAACAGAACATTTCTGAAATTTCTTCCCACTCACTGTAATTCAAGCCAAAAGAACAGAAAACACCTTCTTCACTCTGACTGTGCAGGACTGAACGTAACAGGACAGTGGGTTACAAATAAATGCTTTTTAAAAATACTAAGAAAAAAAAGAAAGAGAGAGAAGCTCACTACGCAGTCTTGTGTTCAGCCTCTCCTGTTACAAAGCTGTTTTAAGAGGCTCCTGCTCGTCTCTATGTCATCCATTCCCTTCTCCACTCTGTGGTGGCATGTGGAGGAGTGAAATGATCAAAGGAAAATAGGAAAAGAAAAAAAAAGTGGTTGGTTCTTTTAATTTTTTTATTTTGCATGTGAAACCCAGATCTTTTCACTGTACCAGTAAACAGATGCATTGCCCAAGCCAAGGCCCAGCATATCTGGATGAAGGGAATGGGAAAGGCCAGCTGAGGGATGGGAAAGGCTGGGATCAAACTGTCTTTGCTGTTAGATGCTTATCATGGAACTGGCCTCCAGGGCTGCAGCTCTTTGAGATGAATGATTATGATGGTAATACTACTCAGAGGAGTTCCCGACTCTTTACACATCTCCCTCCCACCCACACACCACAGCACTCTGGGCTGACACAACAACCCACTGGCAAGACAGCAAATCCCAGGACTCCAATCCCCCAGCTCAAAGATAACTTGCACACATGCACAGCATTGTTGTTCAGGATGGGACCAGGGCTTGGTTTTGAGGTTTTTGGTGGTTCCTTCTTTTGACCAGGGTTGATACAGGTCAGTCTACTGATACATTTGCTGGTGTGGCTGTACCGGACACAAGAACCTTGCACTGAACACACATTTTATACCTGTACAGAACTCTGCACATGCACTTCTGCATGTGGAATGAGGTGTCAGTGGTATGGAGAAGCATCACCACAAGCATTGCTGATAATGCCCTGACAGTGCTACCCCAGCCACCGCTGGATGCCTATGACAGATACTGTGCCAGATGTGAATGGACAGGTGCTGCTACAGCCGTACAACAGGAACACAACACATCCTTTCACAGACACACTTCGGCTGATGCCACTTGTGTCCCACACTAACAGATCCATGCTGGTTCCTCCAAGACCAGCCATCATGAGATGAAAGCAGCTTGGCAATCACAACTAACTTGTGTCCTGCTGCAAAGTGCAGATGAAACAAGAGCAAAGGTGTCTGCAAGAATATAAGCAAATAAATCACAGTCTCCTTATAAAAACTGTCCACAGGCACTGAATTTATTCTATTACTTGTTATTTCTCCAAAAGGTCCAGAAGTTTAGTGCTGTGGCCATTATTTCAGAAAAGCCATCTTCCAAGAAAAATGCAATATCCACAGAAGCAAATCACACTTGCAGACCCTTGGGTTTAGGGAATGCTTCCCTGCACTGTCACATCACTCACCAATTTATTTCATAGAGCAAAACAAGAAGGCACTTTCAACACATGAAAAGAAACATGGCACTATCAGAGAACACAACATTAAAAAGCAACAGCAACCTTCTCCCTCTCAAGTTTTGAGCCACAGTGGCTACAAAGTGATACAAACACTTCAAAACTCATATTTCAATGTTTAAAAGACAGTCCTATGCCACAGAAGCAACATACATGCTTTTCATTATCAAAAAAGAGCTGCAGTTACACGGAACTTAAACTAAACCTGTGTTACTTGGAATATATTTTAAGCTTGTCTAACAACATTCCAAAGCTAAAATGATTTAATTCAGATGCTTGTTAGAGGAGGCAGATTACTAGCATTGAAACTTACAGACATCACTAGAGGGGGAGTAAGGTGGAGAGCAGCAGTCGCCTTTTTTCTGTCACACTGTACAAGAAGGAAGATAGACCTATTAAAATACAAGTTCTCCTCCTTGTGAATGGTACTATAAAAAGCAAATGTTTTAAAAAACATTAGCCCACTAGGTAAACTGTGTTTAAGTAAACGATTGCTCTCAAGAGAAATGACAGCTTCCAATTACCTATACAAGACTGTAGGGAGATAAATCTCCAGCAGTGAATTCCACAAACATGATATATATATATATATATATATATCACCATACTCTGTGTCACATAGAAATTGTCAAAGTTAGCAGGGAGAAATTTTGAGATACAAAAGGCCAAAACTTTAATATCCAGACAAGAAATTTTGGAAGCGTGCAGAATTGTAGAGGGCATTTCTTCTTTTGTTTGACAAAACAAAGCACAGATTTGTGCTTCCCTGGCATAAGAGTTCTCTTGCCCATAGGCAGCTAATAAACCAAGAGACAGAGCAGAGACAGGAGAGGAGACAGAGCAAAGGAATCATGAAAGACGCCTTCAATTCCACAGTCACAAACAGGCCAATTCAAGGCGGCTGAACATGCAAATATTTTGTTATGAGTTAAGAGAATAGAAGTTGTGTTAACTCATTTGATTAAGACTGCAATTTTTTTTCAACTTCAAAGACAATCTTCAGAATGAAAAGAAATAGTAACAACAGAGGCTGTCCTCAGTCACAGGACAATCTCTCTATGTAGTCACACATACGCTGAATCAAGACCTCCACGGAATTTTAGAAATGCTTTTCTAGCTTCTCCGTTTTCTGGCTAAGCAAACACAGGAACTGAGTAAGGAAGACCAGCAAAGCTTGACTCAGGTACTTCAGCCCAGTGGAATGCTGTGCTCGAAGTTTTAAGTTGTCAATCAGGCTCTGGGCAAAATCCTACCATTATATTATCTCCAGCAGATCCTCTACTCTTTCCTTAAAGGATCCAGATCATCTTTAGAAACGTAACAGATCTCATTAAAGAAGATATGGCTTCTTCTCCATTATACTGTCCCTGTAAGGATAAGCAGCACATCAAAAGCATCTCCACAACAGGAACTTTATTCACCGTTCCCCTGCAAAACACAAAGATGGCCAAGGCTTAACACAATAAAAATTTTCAAATTTCAATTCAAGTAGGAACTAATTAATACACATTTAACTAAAAGGTTGTCTCAGATCAGCTGATGAACTCAACTGGTGTTTTAACAAAGGTAACTGGAGATGATGAAGCACAGGATCTCATTAGCCATCTGAGAAAGAAGAGATTCTCCATGTGCTGAAGGAAAAGCTGGAGTACCGGAAGGATCCACGCTTCCTCAGAGGCCTTTGAACCAAACTCCATGGGTCCCCAAGAGTAATAGGGAAACAGGCAAGGATATACAGTCTTCTGGGTTTATCCAAATTCTTGGAGTAACTTATGCTGGCTAAAGAGTGGGTTTTCTGCCTCTGAGGTTTTTTGTTTGTTTTCCTTAAGTGTTTTTACCAGTCTCCTCAAGTCTGCTGATTAGTGCAGTTGCCTGCAAACTCTGGAATCCGAAGCTCTGAGAAAGGTGTGTAAGATACGGAGATGCCCTGAAGGTTCAGCCACCAGGGTCACCAGCATGAGCTGTGGCTTGTGCTGCTCTGAGTTACCAGAGCCTGCATCGAAGCAGGAAAGCCCACACGTACTGACACCCAAACAAGCCTCAGAAGCACAGAGATCCAGCAAGCTGGAACTCCAGCACAACAGCCAAGTAACACCAGGAAAGTTCCCTGTTGTTAGGTGGTAAGTAACAGCGATCACAAATGTGGACAGGCAAACAGGATGGGAAAACAACATTCCTTTAAAAATTCTTTGACGAAGAAGTTAAGGCACCAAAGATTTAGCATTCCAGGTCACAACTTTTCTGTTTTTCTGGCTCTGGAGCATGTTCTGATCAGAGAGGAAATGCAACGAAAGTCAAGAGACACTTACTCAAGAAACAAACATGTGAGCGTTGTGGCTAGGACACATCCATGTTTTAGCAGATGCTGGACAGGGTGGATCTATGAGACAGGAGGAAGGAAAGCTGTGAGTGGCCTCAGTGGGAAGAAGCTTGAACTTGTTAACATTCAAAAGGGCAGAGCAGTTGGATGCAATTCATAGTTCAGTTTTGGCCATGTTAAGTCTGTGTCAACATGGAGATCCACAAATGCAGACGGATTCAACAGACACCAAAGCCTACAATTCATCACCCTTATCTTCAGAGATGAGTGGCTGAGCTTAGTCAATATAGACTTCCTTTCAGTGAGTGAAGAGAAACGGACGCTTCAGAGAATGAGTCATTTGACTTCCTTTCAGATTAAATTAATCACACCCTAAATCTGTCTGTCTCTATGCAGACTCTGAAAGGAGTTGCAAATGAAGAGCTCACATAGACATCTAAATTTTGCCACCCTAGCTCCAGCCATGACCTGGGACTAGATGGAAGAGGGATGTTGAGAATGAAAAGGTTTACCAAAAGAAAAGGCTGTACTTGAAACAAAAACAATCACCAAACAAAATCAACAACAGCAAAAAATCCACCACCCAAAAAACCAAAACACCCACACATGAAAAACAGGTAATATTATCCCAAATGAAAAGTGGATGTTCCTTATTCTCCTTCAAGGAGAGATGGGGAAAGTTAACACATGAAATGTGAAGATGAAGGAAATGGATGAGACAGAAGTTGTTAGTGATAACAGAGGACTCACAAGGGACACGGCAGTAGACACATCACAGACAGTAAAACTGAAGCAATGGTCTGAGTAGAAGGAAATCTTTCAATGCCTTAGTGAGTAAAGTAATTTATGAAGATATGAGACAAAATCAGAAAATGAGAACTTTAAGCAATGACTAGTTAAAGCAATGATCAGTTTAAACGACAACAAGAGAAAACTCAATATGGTGCTAATGAAGGTAGAGATGAGAGGATTAGGATGAGCCTCTATCCCAATAGAAATGAAAGCAAGAAGGACAAGAAAATGGCAGAGAGATCAGAACTGAAGTTTCATTACTGGAATCAAAGCCAGAGACAAGTATTGATACAGGAGGAAGAGTCAAAGAAAAGACTGCATCCAACAAAGCAAACAACCTGGAAGACCTCAAAGCCTATGAACAGCTGCAAAACTACAAACTCACTGTGGAGTAGCAGATACATGATGGAACAGCTCTTATGACTGGAGCCATGAGATGGATGGTAACAGACCCTACAAGAAGGACCGAGAGGGACTCATTCTACACAAAGAAACAGCCTGAATGTGTGAAGCTCTGCTGAAAAACAGGTGTCAGGCCAATAAAGTGTTAATGGGTTTGGATGAGAGGCAAGGCCAAAGGAAACACTGTCATGAGCACCTGCCATAGACCACCTGATCTTGAAGATAAGGCCTTCCTTAGACAGCAGGAAGACATCTTGGTTCTCATAGTGAACCACCACAACATCTGCTGTAAGGGAACTGTAGTGAGGCACAGACAATCCAGTGGACTTCTAGGGCATGTCAGGAACAGGTAAAGCAGGAGAAGCACTGTGATACAGCTACCATTCCCTAGAAACAAAGAAGCAGTGAAGAATGCAAATTCTGGTGGCAGATCTGGTTGCAGCAACCCTGAGATGAACAAGATCTTGAGGTGTCACTTCAGGGCTGGACTTGATCCTTGTGGGTCCCATCCAACTTAGAATATTCCATGATTCTGTGAGTGTGAGGAAGATGGGTAGCATAATTACAACTCTGGATTTCAAAGGGAAGGCTCCAATATGTTCAGACAAGAAGTACTTTGTGAGGTACTGCTGTGAAGGCCAAGGAGGCCAGAAGGACTGGCCAGTCTTTAAGTAAAGACTTCCCAAAGCACAAGGACACTCCACACTGATGTGCAGGATGTTGAACAGACAGGGTATCTGGCAGCTTGCCTTTACAGGAGTTCATGAGCCTCCTTAGTGTTCTGTTGCAGTGTTTGTTTTCAGGTCTTTATGTGAGTTCAGAGGAAATGAAGCATTATCCATGGTAGAGAAAAACTGAACAAGGGCTCACTTAAAAAAAAATCTCCACACGCAACTGGACTGGACGAAAAACATCTGAAGATGCCAAGGGTGCTGTGAAAAAGAGCTATCCTTGCCATCTTTAAAAAGTTGCAGGAATCAGGAGAATTTCTCTCCGACTTGAAGGCAGTTAGCATCAGGCTTCTCTTCCAGAGAGAGGGAGAAGTAGGTCTCTAGAGGTGAGTCAGCCTCTTGGAAGGATATGGAAAAAATCTACCTGGAAATCACCTCCAGACACACAAAAGGCAAGAAGGTTTCCTGGAACTGACAGCAGAGATTCACTGAGAGCAGACTGCCCAAGTGCAGTAACAGCCAGAACGTGATCAGGGTAAACTGTATGCACTGCTCTTCCCTCCTCCCATTTCATCATTCTCCCTGGCAGCCAAACTGAGGAAATCCAGAGTGCACAGGTGAACCGCAACTGGGGTGAAAAAGCAGCCTGGTTTCAAGGGTAGTGGTCAGGACTTTCATCATCAGACACAAGTGGAATTGATACTGAGATAAATAGTGTTCAGTGCTCATTAACAACATGAACAATGGGCCAGGAGGCTCCCTTTGCCAGCCTGCAGACAACATCCCATTGGTACAGCAGTCAGCACACTGATGGGCAGAGCTGCTATTCAGAGGAACCTTAGGATGCTGCAGAAATGAGCTGACAGAAGCCTCATGAACAGGACAAATACAGTTTGTCTGCAACTGGGATAGAACTGCAGGGCAACCATACAGGCTGGGGACTGTTTGGCTAGGAAGCAGCTTTGCAGAAGAGATCTAGATTCCTCCCAAACAAAGATGAACATGACACAGCAGCACCCAACCGCAGTGGTGAAGGTTAACTTCATCCTGGAGCCACACTATTAAGACTGCAGCCAGGAGATCGAGAGAAGCAATCATTATCCCCTGTTCAGCACTTGTGAGACTATATTTAGCATACTTTGTCTAGTTGAGGACTCTGCACAAGCCAGTCCACTGACATATTGGAACAAGTCCAGCAGAGACTCACGAACACGATTAAGAGACTGGAGCACACGGCATGAGGTGACAGATGAATTTGCTCAGTCTTAAGATGACAAAGCTGAGGGAGAAGGCTCATTGGTGTCTTCAGCTACACAGTGGGAGGTTATAAAGACAGCCAGAAACATCAGAGATGCACAGCAGAAGGACAAGAGTCACATTTCATCAAAATAAGTTCTGACTAGACATGAGAAAAAAATCCTTCACCGTGAGGGTGGCCAACCATTAGAGAACAGGTTGTCTATGGAGACTATACCATATCCTTCCTTAGGGATCACCAGAGCTCAGCTGCACTAGGCCCTGAGCAGCTTAATGCAACTACAAAGCCTCAACTTTGTGGACCACCAGAAGTCTCTTCCAATCTTAATTATTTTAGGATTCTACTATCCTCTCCTCCCTTGTTGTCTTAGTTTTGTTAAACAGTGTTCTCTGTTCCTCCATTTTGGATACTTCTTTTCTTAATGCATTTAATGTATTGTCCCAGTCTAACTCCTAGTGTGTAGTTCTGGGAGCAAGTGAAGCCCTCCATAATCACTTGTAATAAACCAGCTATGAAATTAGTGATGACAACAAAGGTTAAAGAATTAAGAAAATAGTTTAAATGTAAACAGTCAAAAATGCATTACAGAACATCTTCAGAAATGCCTTCCAATTTAGCATTAAAATACTGTTAGCTATGTTTTGGTATTTAAGAGGACTGAGGGTAAACACACTTTCATTTCATGAAATAATTAAAAACACAGCACAACAGTTCAGAAATTGGATTAAGCTAGATGCAGCTGCAATCTTCAAACTTAGTTTAAACCAAATTTGAATATCTGTAACTGAAGCTTTCAAGTTATAATCATGCCATTGACCTTCCTTCTCCTCTCCCTTTTCTTTTTGGTCACTGAGGACTATTGAAAGTATCCGAGCTGCAAGTCAAGAACAACCCCCTTGTAACGACGACTCTGACACGGATACAGTGAGAGCAGATTGCCTGCAAGGAAACAAGAATAAACTGGCTATTTAGAGAGATTATGTAATGCAGTATGGAGCTGTAAAATGAGATTTAAAGAGACAGCACTGCACTGCAGCCCTGTAGGTAACCATTAGAACTGATCAATACAGTAGGCATTTGAAGAGGTTCAGACACAGAGGAAGAAGTCTGGTCAAAGGGTCCCCTCTCTGAGCTGTTATTTTATTCATAATTCTCCTTTCTCAAAAAAACAGCAATGTTCAGCTATTTTTTCAAATTCTTTCAAACAAAGTTGAAGCTGAAATGTCACATCATCTCTTAGGGTTTACTACAAAAATGAGCTGTATATGCACAGATACAAAGTATTTTGTGGACCTGAGCACACTGAAAATCAAACTGATTACGAACAAATACAACAGTATAAAGTCTTTCCTGCATAAATATTTTAGCAAGTGTAAACAAGACTCCAGTTTTTGTAAGCAGCCAATTCCCAAATGAACACACACAAACATCAGCTGGTTCAGCAAACAAAGGGAGAAACTATGAACTGTCATGTCCCACTACATAATAAATAGTGAGGGCACAAACAGCAAAGGGACACACGGTATAAGGGAGACTAGTTCTGTATTATGGACATTCTTATACAAACTTGCAAACTGAAAAACTTTCAGGGTTTGCCCATGGCTTTGTTTAGGGCATATATATATATATACACATATAAAAACACCAGTGCACAAAATTATTTTTAGAAGAGTCCAGAACTGTTGAGCAGTTGTTGGTAGATTTTACTTCTACATTTCTTCACTTTAGAATGGAGGAAAAAAAATAAATAAAGTTATTACCTTAGGCATTCTAATGAAAAGCTGGTTTTCATCTAATTCTAAACATCCTTTCATTAAAAGCCTCAAAAAAACAGCAGCATCATACACTCAGCCAACTCCAGCTGCTTCACTGGTAATTAAATAAGAGACAGTGAGCCCAGATCACCTCCTCTGAAAAGACAGACATTACAGTAAGGAAAAATTTGGCCCGAACTACACGGGGAACGAGTTGGGGGATGAAGGGGTAGCAGGGGGAGGTTGTTGTTTTTAAACCAGCAAGTCCCTGCCCTGTTGCTGGACTCTTCCCCCACCACGTCAAGCCTGCAGGTTGCTGGCAAGCAGAGCAGGCGCAGAGCGAGACCTGCCAGCGCTCTCGGACCACACACACGCTCTCAGCTGCTCTCCAGTGCTCTGGGGATGGCCTCCATCCGCCCATCCCTGCTGTCCAGAGCCTGGCTCTTCCCTTCCGCAGCAGCCTGCATGGAGCACTGTACAGGAGAAACCGTGTGCTCACACCCCTGAAGGCAGCAGCAGCCTCGATGTAAAAGCCACGAGCGGGTCGCACGAAGAGCCCTCCTGAAGCTGCTCACAAGCTGTGCTGCACCAGCATCCCAACAGGGGCTGATTTCAGCAGCTCTTCTGCAGCCCAGTTAACTTCAGAAATGCCAACATAGTGGCACCAGCAAATAAATTAATAAGTAGCTCAGCATTTTTTCTGATCAGACATCGCAGCCCTCCAAGGTTCACTGTTTGTACAGTCAGCTACCAGTGCACTTCAGTGTCACTCAATGAACAACTCCATGCCTTTCCTTTAAGATACATACAGTAAGTTCATTTACCTTGCTACACTTTGAAGTCTAACAATAATGGATATTAACATAATTTCACCTTCCCTCCCCCCCCAAAAAAGCCATGATCATGGCTACACAGTGACAGAGTGAGATTTTGTAAGCTCATTGCCATAGCTCAATTTGCAATTAAAAGCCATGTAAAGCTAAAAGTGCGATTAAAAGCAGCAGACAACCGGCTCATTATACAGCAGCAGAAAGAAAAGCCTTTCAAACACCAATTGCTCTACCTGAAATATCAGCTGCTGTTGTCATGCCTGAGACTGAGCAAGAACATCACTTAGCTCACTGAAAAGAACTTTCCCAGAGACAGATTGGCAGCATGACAAATGTAGGTTGACTACAGAAATCAAAGACCAAATACTTGCTCCTTATATAAAGGACAAGCACAAAAAAGAAAAAAAAAAAAAAAAGAGAAGAAAACCTGCAAAGAGCCTCAAAGAGGTATAAGTAAAAAGACAAATTATTTTCCTGTTTCAAAACTGTTAGGGAGATAAGTTCATTTAAAGTCAAGTATAATTTCTTGCCTATGATGCTGATATACTTCAGCCAAGTCAGAATCACTGTGTATGATCAGGGAGGCCCCAGACACAAAAGCTGTGGGGAAGGAAGATTCTGAGACACACTGCCCAGCAAACACTCATCCAAGAAAGAAGCTGTGTTTAGATTCCAGAAAAACGCCTACACTGTCTTTATTTGTGATTACCTTTCAACATAACCAAAAGGGCTTTTGAAGGATTCAAACACTCCAAGAAGCATTAAGACAGATTTTCTTCCATCAGCATTTTACTTTTCTACAATTAAAGACAACTGGGCAGTTGTTATTCACAAAAAGTCAAATCATTTTTAAAATGCCTGTGCAAAATTACAGTTTTGATTAAAGTGCCTAAATTAAAACCCAAACTTCACTAACTGTAAAAGGTATTTTAGAGGCTTTTTTCCACTGCTTATATAGGTTACACATTATATAGGCATTTTTAAAACTCCTAAGATACTAACTTTGGGCCTGGCCCTGAAACTAGCTCACCTAAAGTGCATGCTTTACTCTGCCAAAGAAACAGAGCTCAGTAGCCTTCACTACAAACAGCTGAATAAAACATTCTATATATAAAACAATCTGTATATAAATCAACTGAATAATGCTGAGTAAAGCAATCTGATTATAATTCAATGACAAAGATTAATCTTAACCTGTCTTTGACTACGGTGATAAAATATTAGATCAATCTTACTTTTTATACCTATGCAGACACAGCATCAGGCAAGATTTTCTATGTTTGAGTTGCAAGTGTAAGATCAATTTAGGAAAATATCTTTCTTTAAAATATCCCCTCCAAATGAGTACCTTATCAGTAAAATCCATCTACATCCCTGGTTAATTACCTGTCAGCCTCTGAGACTTTGCTATGACAGTCCATCAGCTGTCATCTCCAAGAGACATGAGACAGGAGTATTAATTAGCCAAAAAATGACAACTCCTGTCCCTTGATATGAGTAACAGCAATTGAAACTGGTAGACCACTCTGCTTCTGGAATAAAAGCTGGGTATTTTCGCTCTCTTTTAAGAGTGTAGATTATGTAGATCTCAATTAAAATGTAAAGCATGTAATGAGAATATTTATTTAAATATCGTCTGTGCACTAAAACCTTTTTTCCATTTTTCTCCCTCTCTGTTCAACAATCACATATTAAGCACCTGGTTACTATGAAATGTGCATAAACATATGCATTATCTCATACTTATATTGCTTGAAACCAAAAACACCTGAAGAATTATACTTAAAAATATACATGCATAAAGCATTTCAAGAACTCAAAAACTGACAAAATAAAAAGCCACAAAAGGTTTAACAGATAATAAAGGGTGCAATGGGCATGCCAACCTTGAAAAAGACCTTTTAAACTACAGTAGTATTGTCAGGTGCCATTACCCTTTGTCAGCCAGCTACCTGACCTCATAAATCAGGCGTAGCAGCCAAATGAGAGCACAATGTAAAATCAGCACTAGGCAGACTTGTCTACTGAATGAGGGGCCTGCCAAGGTTTTGAGGTCACATTCAAAACTAAAAATTAATTGTAATCAATCATATTAATTAAAAAAAAAGTAGTATCAATAAGACTAAAATTTGCTAGTACCATTCTGTAGAGTTTGTGCTCGCGACTCCTTCCCCAGATTGGCGTGGAATCCTCCTCCTAAAGTCGGTGTTTTGCCTGCACCTATTAGGGGAAAAAAACAAAACACCAGACATGTCAAAAGCAATCAATTAAAATAAAAGTTACTGTGCCACTATATGCACTATCTACATAATCTACAACATGCCAAATTACATTAAGAAGGGCTTAAAAGACTTAAGACCTCAAGTACCAATGCTGTGCAAATTATTTCTTCCTTAGTATATTGTAAGAATTGCATGGCTCCATAAGCCTTCCCAATATCAGCTCCAAAGAAAGTACAAAAACCTCTTGATGCCTATTTTAAGCAGAACATGAAAATCAACACTGTGAAATATTTCTCGAAGTAAATGATGAAAAACTGCTTAGTTAATATTTTTTGTCTGAAGAATATTCAGTGCCGAGTTTTAATAGCTAATTACTGGCACTACAGAACATAAAACCTGTTTAGCATTCAATAACAACTGTGTTGGCTACTGCAGAAATAGCACTTATTCTAAAATAACTTCAGTTTGTCATTAGGAACACAGAGCAACACTTGGGCTACAAAAACTGCAAGTCTGGAACTGCTACTTTTACACCCTGAAAGGTTGGAGACTAAAAGATGTCTGAGTTGTAAATTAGCATAAACTAGAGGCTGGTTTATGCATCTGTGCCAATGCTGAGCAGTCTGAATGCAGAGTCCGCTGGGAGTCAATGGAACTACTCATGCAAACCAATCTTGCAGAACAGGGAATTAAACTACCAAGGACAGAAATAGTCTCCCTCTGAAGCAGGAAGGTTTTTTAAAAAACAATCAGGTTACCTCAAGCAGGATATTCAAACCTATCAGCTTAACAGCAAGTGCAACCAAAAAGCTAAATTGCACAGGATGGAAAACAAGCAATTTGTCAGTAATTGGACTTCTACTTAATTCAAGTACTCTGCTCTTCAGA
Source organism: Campylorhamphus procurvoides (assembly GCA_013396655.1). Taxonomy (NCBI): domain Eukaryota; kingdom Metazoa; phylum Chordata; class Aves; order Passeriformes; family Dendrocolaptidae; genus Campylorhamphus; species Campylorhamphus procurvoides. Next base: position 963,712 of record WBMV01007941.1, read on the forward strand.
ATAGGGGAAAAAGTCAGCTTGTTGCCTATGATGCCTACAGCTTTTCCTCAAGTTCTTGTAGCTGTTTTCTCCTCTTCCACCAGCACTTCAGAACAAACCAGAAAGACTTTGGGATAAACACATAGAAAGGCATGAACTGGCACTTGAGAGCAGTTCAGGACATTTCTCCTACACATCCAAGTAAGATACTTCCATAGCAGGTACAAGTTAAAAGAAACTGTGACCTAAACTGTTCCCTCTTACCAGACTGTTTTGGCTCTGGTCTCATATCAGTTACACTTAGCATACATCTATATTGAGGAAAGAAAAACCAAAACAGAAAAGCTAATATTTCTCAAGAATTACTGCCTATCAGCCTTCAAAGCTTATTTTTCCATACAGCCTTTAAATTAGGTTTCTGATTCACATGAGAAACTGACTTCACCTTCACTTCATTAACAGATCCTTTCAACAAACAATAATCAGCTCTCACATAAATGCCCCACAGATTAAGTACTTCAGTTCAACATCCTAATTAGAAGTGAAAAACATTCAATAGTGACCTCCTCACTGGGTACAGAAGTAACTCTTCCAGCTCTGTGTTTGACTATTATAGACAGTAACATCTCTTTGCCATTCTTACGGGTACAGCCTCATATTTCCAGACACATTTGAAAACAAATTCATGAGGCAAACAGAGAGAGGTTACCAAACTACCATACCAGGCACAACCTTTCTGGTGTACATTTATTAAGAATGGTTCATCTGGAAAAAAAACTATCAACAGTGGCAACATTATGCTCATTTTCTTCAGAAATTCTGTCTCCCACCCTCGGGATTTTTTGTTCTTTTAAGGTTTGCTTTACCACAGGCTCCCTCACTAGTGTGATTTGCAGCAGGAGGGCACACACCCAGGTATCAGTACAGCGGAGGAGGACTTGGATTGCAGGGCAAGAGGAGCAAACAGGGCAGGCCAGAGGCAGCACTTGTGTCAGGCACCACTGCTCCCTCTTCTGACAAAGGTTCCACTTCCCAATCCCCTCTGTCTTTGAATACACCAAAATACTGAACTGCTTTGGACTGTCACTGGCAAAACAGCTCTTTTACAGGTTTCCCTTTTATTACTAAAAAGCTTGCACAAAAAGTCCGACAGTGGTGATAAACAATACTAATAACTAAATAATTTAACTTACTTAGAAGCCAAAATCCAGAAAGAACACAAACAAAATGAACTTAAGCTGAGATTTCAGTGATTTTGTTCTTTAAGATTCTTTTTCATTAGACATCAAGCTATAACATCATACATAAAAGTAATTTCTTTCCAAGAGATAGACATGCAGCAGATACCAGCAGAGCTATCTGAAAGACAAATTCTGCTATCAGAATTGATGTGCCCATTTCTCAGCAAGTTAACTGGAAAGGCTGAACGTTTCTAATTACAATTTGACTTTGAAAACTGACAGAAAACTAGTCTGTTGAGCACTTAAACTTTCAGAACTACAAACTAATGTTGCCATTGACTATGCAGTCTCACCATCAGCTTTAATCTTACAAGCAGAATGTAAAGCAAACTCATTAGCGTAACTGTTCAGTTGGGTAATAAAAAGATAAACTCTTAGAGAGAGAAAACTGAAATCATCAAATTCATTTAAAGACAAAAATCCCTACAAAGCTAGTAATTTAAAAAGTACAAAGGAGAGGAACAGCAATTGCTAGGCACAACCAAATTAACATCCCAGCTCAACTGCAATTTTTACATTTCTTGACCTTTTCCATTTTTCCCTCTACAACTTCAAAAGTGAATTAAACAGGCTTTTGGTTTTTCACATTCAGCTTTCAAGACATACAAAAACATACCCAAGACGTATTTGGAATCTTGAAGTACTGCCTTCCAAATCTTCAAGATTGACACTAATATTTCCCTAAGCCAAACCAAAGACCCTCCTTCATGAGGTGTTGCCTCCCAAGGTACACTGTCACCCACTGATTATCTTCAGAAACTCAACTCAGATTTGCAGCTTTGCCTCACTGAAGCCTCCCCTTCTCTTCAAGTTGGCTTTGGATATTTACATGAAATTTTGGACAACAGGTGTGGAGAGACATGTTAGGCAGCTCAAAACTACAGCTACTCCTTTTTTTTCTTTTGTGGTCCTCTCAGTGGGCTGCAGTGCCCCCTGACAACAGAAGAAGAGAATTGATGATGCAAGAGATCATACACCCAGAAAACTTGATACTCGGTCAAAGCTCCAACAGGCCCAGACCCAGCCCATATGCCCCATTACTCAAGCACTGAACTACTTGGCAATGTTGGGTTAACAGTGGGATTCAATAATCTTAAATGTCATAGATATTTTTCCAACTTAAATGGTTCTATGACACCACAGTGACTGTCCCTCCATCAGCCACAAGCAGCCATCCCCACACTGCTCCTCACGGCACAGACACCTTGGCAGTTTCTGTTTTGCTCCACCAACTCCCTAAACAAAGGAAGTCACAGCACTCTGCTTCTCTACAAAAATGCTCCTCAGACTATAAAAGATTCAAGTCTGAACAGTAGCAAAAAGATGACAAATAACAGGAACAGCACTTATCACATCCCTCCATACAACAGAGGCAAACAGCAGCCACTTGGGCATCTGCAGCTTTTAAATGGCACTTTTCTGTCAGGTAATGATATGATGAGTTTCAGATTCAGCACCTGGAGAAGAAAGAGATTCAGTCCCAGCATTACGGATTTTGTTTCCTCTACATAAATGAGCAAATGAAGTCAGGGAATGAAGCTGCCTGCAACCCAAACTGAAGAGTCTCTGCTATCAGATAGGACCAATCCCACCAAAATCCTCCTTGTAAAAATGAACCCAAAAAACACCAGTTCTTTCTTCAGGACAAGGTAGGGAAAAACCTTCAATTTCAAATCCATGCTATTTACAGAGCCAGCATAAAATCTGGCTCTGGTAAAGAATGAAGACTGCACCACAATGGTTTCATAATCAGGGTAGACTAATATAAAAAATTAATGAGCTTCCTACTTCAGTTAGGCCATAAATTCAAAGAGAGAGTAAGTAAATGTCCCATTACAACTCAAACTTATAATAGCAAAATTATGTGATTAAAGTTTTCTTATTGTACAAAGCTACTGAAGTAATTCTTTTCTCAGTCATTTTTACAGGGAAGTTAACAGGTCTACAGGCACCACAGCCTGCTGAAATAGCACTCTCAGATAAACTTACATAGACAAACTTTAAATCTGCTCCATCATAGCTTGTTTTCAAGGGCTTATTTTCATAACTACCACTGAAGAGATAAATATACTGTTGTGTCCACCACACCCCTGCTTAGGGCCAGCCTGGGTCCAAGCTACGTGCTCGACACTGCCCTGCCACAGCTGACAGCAGTACCCTCTGCAGCACTTCCAACAAGCACTTGTTGCCATCCAAGGACAGCATGAAAAGACTCAGTGCCAGAAAAACCCTCATCTTAGCTCTGGTGCACGACTGCCACCTGGAGGATTTGGAGAGAGAACCAAAGCTGATTCGGTTCATCTCAGTGAAATATACAGAAGACAGTTTAGATGCAAGTTTCCCCTCTTCTTTCCCAACATAATCCAAGCAGGATTATGAATTAGTTTTGTAATGAGAAAACCTAGCATGGAGTAAAACAGGCAAATACTCTTCAGGATTTCCCTCAAAAGGTCTGCACATCCAGCATATCTATACTTCCCTTTTCTGTATTGCAAATTACATCAGGACAATTCTGCATAACTTAAAATTTTTAATTTATTAGTACCATCTCTAGAAATTTGGGCCACAAAGAGGAGGAATTTTGCTGGTGTTAATCTTATTTTCACTTTTCAGTACCCAGCATTTTCGTTTCAAGTTTAGCATGTGTATTACTGGCAGAACCCACTGCAGGACTGCTGGAGGCTGCACTCCAAGAAGTATTTAATGTCAGGATTTAGTCTATCAATATATTTTACATGGAAACCAATTAACAACTACCAAATGAAAACATACCCCTTGCTTCTTCCATTTTTTGTAATATTAAAAAATACACAAGAATCCTTTATTGTACATAACAATTGAGTAGACAAAAGCACAGAACCTGATACAGAGTTCATCCTCTTTCCCAGCTGTCTCACTAGCACTGTGACATTAATTGTCCACCTAACAAGGTTCTAGAGGACAAAAAGGCATTAAAGATGAATGACCAGTAAGCTAAGCTCAAATTTTATGTAAGCTTTTTCCTCCCTGTATTTAGTCCTTCTCTTCTTTCCAGTTTGCTGATCATAACTTCCCATTTCCATAAACCCCAAAAGACTGAAATACTTAGATCAAGGCAAACTCCCATCAAGTTCTGGCCTGGAGGTCCATGCAGCTCATACACCTCAATGTAAAAGCACAAAGACACTATTAAGGATAAAATAGTATACAAAATATTTCAGTAAGCTTCCACAGGCTTATGTGAAACACTGAACATAGCACATCTTTACTAAATTAACAGATACATTAAATCTGTCAAGGGACATTTCAGAGTAAGTGTACACATTCAGCATTTATGGCAGTGTCAATGGGTCACTGCAATAAGCTGCTTATAATTTACTTGCAACAATAAAATTATATTAGTAGAAAGAAAGTTTTTCTCCGTATTCAGATATTTGAAGAGCTTACTGACAAAAGTTGTGGAGCCTCCTGCACTAAAAATTTTAACAAATGCTTGTTCATATTTTAAGTTCACAACTTTCCTTTCTCCCTAGAAGCAAAAGCAATCAGGTAACTTCCCACAAACAACATTCTTCCCACCAGCCTCAAATTAGTGTATTGCAAACTCATATACATTTGGAGATAGAGTTTTAATGTATGTTTGCTGTACATGACCCTGACTTGGTGCTGCAGTTTCAATGCTGCTTGAAGTCTCCTATTTCTGTGACTGTCCCTATTTGTCAGTGCCCTAAAACCTCCAGGCTTAGTCACTATGTAACAGTAAGTTAAAAGACTTTAATTCACACTGGGTATTGCAAATAATAAATGCTTGCACAGCATTAAAAAAAATATGCATATTTAATTCAATTTATAAAATATTTTTTAATCAAAATCCACCAAAACAAATAGCAATCAACCAGAAAACAGTGAACTTGTTTCAAGAAAGTGATACTGCTCAGTCTCACACAGACACACCAGTGATGTTCATTCACCTCAGATCCCAAAAGCAAGGTAAACCCTCCAGGGCAAGAATTCCATTTTGGTGGCAAGGCTACAGTCATTCCATAACCCTCCTACTGAGGCTTCCCATAACATACATTTGAGGATTCTGTAGGTCTGATCTAGAGCTGACAAATGCCCCGTAGTTCCACCAACTTGTCTTCTCCATCCCACAGTTCTGTTGCCTGAGACTGTGGAGGCTTTATTTCACTGTGCTAACTTCCATGTTTTATCCTGTTTTCCCAAGGAAAACAGCACACACGGCAGCATTGCACGCCTCTCGTATCTCTGCCAGTTCCAGACAAACCTGAGAGGGGGACAGTGGTCTCAAAACCACAAAATTTCTGTTAGTTTTATAAAAACAGGCAGCTGGATGGGCAAGACACATGCAAACTTATAGCAAGATAAAAGCTTCTGAAAAATAATTATGATTTAAATTTTCATTAGAGATGTGACTCTGAACTCTTTAGCAGGAGGGGGACAGGCAGAGCTGAGGGCACTGGGCACCTCCATGGATCCAGGATGGGCAGAGGACAGGCAGGATGTCAGTCTGCATGTGAGGGTCAGGGTCAGGCCCAATGAGAGGAATAAGCTCAGAGAGAGCCCTGGGATGGCCCAGCAGGGCCACAGGGATGGACTGAGGCCAGACAGGACATGGGCCTGCCTCTACAGGGCTCATGAATGGGCAGGGCAAGGCTGTGGGGAGCTGAAGAACAGCCCTGCTGCAACAGTCCCTGGGGCAGGGACTGATGTCTCTGGGGTCTGACATGGGGTACTGGGCCGTGGGCAGGACTGGAGGAACACCAGAGAGAAGGTGGTCAAGGACAGCAAGGACCAGCAGTTCCTGGTTTGTGCCCAAGAAGCTTATCAGGTGCTGTTTTCCTCAAAGTACTACCAAGCATTTAAAGGCAATTACTGGAACAAAGAAGCTGAGCTTCCCCAGGCAGTGCATGTCAGGATCACAAGCTCAGTATTCCCTACAGTGCCTTTCTTTGTGCTGTATTTCTCAGTTACATCTTCCAGCTTGCTGCTGCACTGCCTGCACATCCACCATCTCAGGTGGGACTGTTTGCTCCTCCTTTGATTAGTGTCAGAAGTCTCAGACATCACCTTTCTCAGCTTCTACCTGAAGAGAGATCTGGACTGTCAGGGTTTGCTCTGTGCTCAGCGTTCTTCCTTTCACTCTCTTCAGTTTCATACTTAGTTTTTCTCCTGTCAGCTTCAAGGAAAATGGTTGTGAAAACAGTTTCTCCCAACAACTACCACAAGACAGGGGACTCCCACCCAGACACAGTGAAAAAGTGATGAGAGAACACCACACTTCCAAGCATGGCACACGACGTATAACTTGCCTTTCTACAAAAGCAGCAGCCATCAAATCAGTGCAAACTGGCAAAGGGCTCAGTGAAACTCCTTCTTCCAGGATGCAATTACAGTATAATGGAGAGGGGGAAGTGTAGCTCCCTCTTATACCCTGTATTTGCTGTACTTCCTGCTGGGATGTGTTCAAATGTTATGACTGACAGGCGTCTGTTAAGAACTTGGGTATGAAGAAAAATAAAAAGCAAGGCACATTCATTCCAATTAGCAGAATGACAAATTTTAATTCAAATGCTCTCCAAATTTGACATGAAGTCACAGAGAACAACCTTTTTTGGCTAGTTTAGGATAGTCTGAACTGGCTATCAATTGCAAAGTGAATAGTTATTGTTCAAAACTAGATTCAGCCAGAAAAAGCACACATCTCAAATACTTTCTGTGCAATTAACAGAGTTCTTTGGTGCTCAAATGTGCATGACAACCCTTTTTCACTAGAATCTGACTTATCTAGGGTCAAATCAGTCAGGTTTAGAAACCCAGTTTCAATGCATGGCCTTCACAAGCTTGAAGAGAGTGACACAGCTAGGGCTAAGTGTTGAGGCTGGACTCTTACCTGACTGTGGCCACTTGCAACGGAATTAGGAACTAACAACTAACTGGACCAGCACAGAGCCTACCAAATTCACTTGGCTGTGCTTTCTGAGGGCCTTCCTCTCATATGACCAACAGAATAATATACAGCAGCCCTTTCTAAAACATGAAGAGGTTATTCCCTTGCTAGGGAAAGAACTTCCCAACTCACAACATAGCAACATGCAACTCACAAGGAGAGCTGACTGGCCAACCCTTGAGACAGAGAGCACTAAAAGGAATGGTGGAGTCAGGCTAACCTGCAGCCATATTTTCCATTTCCATCAAGACTACAGCAATGAAGAGCATTGGTGGTGTTATGCTGAAACAACTACGTCATGCCCATCTCTGAAGGCCAATCTCTCTCTCTGTGCATTTCTATGAGCCTGCTCTCTCCTTTTATATGCCCCAACGACCACCAGGGAAGATTTCATGGTCCTTATTACAGAGTACTGCATATGCAACTTCATAAACCTTACTCTAAACATGCAGTCTGGATTTCTGGACATCTTATCACAGGCTCTGACAACTGTAAATATCTCTACTACCTTCTTCTCACAAGGTCAGAAAACTTAACTAAGCATTTTCAGGAAAGAATGTATCTACATAACTGTGAAAGACAGAGGAGTTTTGTGCTCACCACTTTCCAGAACACAAGCTAAAAAAACCCCCATTACTAATACCTAGGGACACCTACACTTCATGCTGCAAAACCAGTCCTCTGATTCCTAGACCAGTATTAAAAGATGGCCAAAACCCGCAAACGCAACTCTGTAAAGCTCAAGGAATAAGGTCTTGTTGTGAAGACTCAAAAGAACAGCTGTGCCAAATCAGATCGCACTAGCTAGTCCAGTACCCTAACTCTTAACGGGAAAATCCATTAATATACAAGTGAACACAAAACACAGGAGGAAAGTTTGTTAGGACAGTTCTGTCATAATCTCCAAGTGTCTACAGACCTGTGGCTCAAGGATTTCCTGAGCCACAAATAATATATTTCTTTTTAATGGCCATGACATAGTTTTATTCTGTTTGCCCAATCATTTTAAACTCACATAAACTTTTAACATTGAAAACTTCAGATTCACATGGGGTTTTTTTTCTGTAAAAACCGAAACCAACCAAACAAAACTTCCCATTGCTTCTGAACCTCCTACTCACTACCTTTGAAAAAAGCTAGCTGCTAGATTTCTTAGCACTCCCCAGTTTTTGCATTATGTGACACTGAGCAGCCGCTCATCCTTGCTGTGTTATTCCACTGCATTTACAGATCTCTACTATGGCCCCATTCAATCATCTCCTTCTCAGTCTGAAGAGGCTGATTCTATTCAGTCACTGTAGTTGAGAAGCTCTTCAAGAAGCTCTCCTCTTAATCACACCATTGTCCCCTCTATATCTTTCCAGTTCTATTAGACTTTTTCTTGAGGAGGAGGAAGAAAAGAGAGAAATGCAACAGAACTGCACACGGCACTTCAGTCAGAGGTACTGCTGTGGATATGTAACAGCGGATGTACATGCTGTCATATTCTTTTCCTGGTAACTCCTAACGTTCCCCTGCCCACTCTGTTTAACATTGAGTTAAATGTTTTACAGAGCTATCCATGAAGACCCAGGGATCTCCTTCCCAAGTTATCCTAGCTAGTCCAGATGTAGAAAAAACCATCCCACATGTAGAACCAAGAAACATTTCTACCTCTCACAGCAGCTCTTGATGCCATCTGCTATCTTACTACCTAACTACTAAAAGCAACAGGTCCTTCTACAGGTCCTCACTATCCCAAATAATTTAGTGTTGCTAGCAAACGTCATTAACTCAACATTCACCTGCTTTCCAGACCACCAGCTCAGATTCTATGGAATTCCACTGGCACCTCCTTCAGGAGACGTATTATTTATTTCTAGACCATATTTCTTATCATTTGAGGAGCTACTTAACTGCTCTGGTCTGTAAGGACTTTCCCTTATCCATGACAGCTCAGATTCTGTAAAAGGTTCTAGTGAAGGATCTTGCTGACCTTCCTTTAAAAATCCAACCCTCTGCTTTGTCCACTTACAAACTTTCTTAGAAAGCTCCAAAGGATCTGCAAGGCAAGCCATTTTGCCAAAAAGCATTGTTACCCCATATTTGCCTGTACAGACACCTAATTTGTCCTTCACTCCTTCTACCCTGTCAGCTCATCCTGTGCCTGTACATATGGCACTCAGGGACACGGTTTAGCAGTGGATTTCACCTTGCTGGGTTAATGATTGGACTTGATGACCTTAAAGGTCTTTTCCAGCCTAAATGATTCTATGATTCCACTCTTTTTTTCAAGAGACTTACTGGCCTGAGTTTTCCCAAACCTTCATGCAGCAGCAAAGCAAAACCTCTCACTGATAGATGAGCACAAGCCCACATTTTCTCAACACACTAAAGCTCAGTGATTAAAAGCATAAAGACAATGGAAAGACACCTGCCCTGGAAAATGCTGGCTACATCAAACTTCTCTGTGAAAGGCATCAGTGTTGAGGCTGTGGCTTCCTACACCAGGTACAATAACAGCTCAATGTAAATACTGCCTGGGAATATTTAACTGTGATCTCACAGCTTCCTCCAATCCCGAGAAAATAAAAGAAGGAATTTCCCATGTTTTATAGTGATCCTGCTGGACTTATTAGCAAGGACTTGGCATGATCTAGACAGGCCACTTTGTATTAATATAGAGAAGTGCAGGACTCTCTTCCTCCTTCAGCAAACAGATGCAAGAGTCTGAAATCTGAACATGCAACTTGGCAACATAAAAGGTTTTTCTACATGTACCAAAGAGAAATCAACAGTAACTCAGTGCTTTCCATTCCATTTCAGTTCTTTATGATAAAGTTGAAAAGAATTATTAATACAGGCATCTATTCAATACCTATTAGCACACAAATAGTAGTTGTGGATCTTGGAAGGATTTGGGGAATCTTGTTTCACAGCCAGAAGTTCTGAATTCTACAAAGAGCCCTGTTCACCTCCCAGCCCTGCAACAGAGAACCTGACATCCCTCATCCTCTCCAAATTCTAGACAACTTTCTCCAAGTCACCCAACCCTACTGACCATGAGCCAGGGGCTCAAAAACAGCAGCCCAGACACTTCTGTCACTGAAAATGCTCCACACATTAGGACTGCCTGAGATCACCATATCTGCAGTCCAAAGAGTCTCAGCCCAAGGTATTTCATACACAAGGGATCCCTCAGGGCAACAGACCTAAGGAGCTGACAAAGACGACAGGAAAAGGTGCTAAAAACAGGGAACTTTGATGGAAACCTGCTAATGTAATCAGAAGTTACTGAAAGATGTAACTTACCAGAAAATGTTGCTTTCAGCAAGCACGTGTTTTCTGACTTAAAAAGAAATATACACTCCTTTGGAAATTCTCCGCCCAGCACAATACTTAGAAATACTGAGTCTTTCTTACACAAGAAAGGACTTTTTCCTCATTCCTGAGGACTTAAATTGGTGTCATACATACATAATAGACAAGCACACATCATGAAGACATTGTTGCTGCAGCACAAATACAACTTTTCAGATTAGTTTGCATCACTCAGTTTAAATCAAGAAAAAACAAATATTCATAATGGAAACATCTGTTTTGAAATATAAAGAATCGCACCAGCATAAGCCACTAATATCCTGATTTTCTTAAGACCCATACTCATAGAATCACAGAACGGTTTGGGTTAGAAAGGACCTTAAAGATCACCCAGTTCTAACATTCTGCCATGGGTAAGGACACCTTCCACTAGATCTCGCTGCTCCAAGCCCCATCCAACCTGGTTTTGAACAACCCTAGGAATGGGGCATCCACAACCTCTGGGCACATCTGTTGCAGTGTCTCACCTCCCTCACAGTGTCTCACCCTCATCCATCTTTGCAGTAACTTAACAAACCTACAAATAGCTTTGATCTGAAATTCCTGTTGTGTCATTTCCACAAACATCACCAAAGTACATTAATGCATATGAACATACAGTGAAGCTCCTGCAGAAACACCTTGTGCCAGGCAAAAAAAGCCACCATGACCATGCTAGAGTGTATTGCAATTACATTTTCATTTTTAAACACCCACCTATCCTTAGGGTGATTATCCCTCTTCATGGGCGCTAGAGTTTATTTTTTCAGGTAACATATAATGGGTAATATAATACATAATTAGCTATGCAAGAACGAAGAACTAATGTACTATCCAACAAAAAAAAAACCAACCCAAACATGAGCCAAGAGCAACATCTCAGGCCTTACACAAAAGGGAAAGGGTCCCTTAAAAGAACTTAGCAAAGTACTGTGCAATTCATCCAGAAGAAGTAAAAAAGCCTCAGTATGGTGCAGGTCTCTCTTTTCCCTCAGATTTTTTTTTGGTAGGATAAAGGCATCCCAAAATGTGCTCTAGCATGCATGCCATCTGTCCTGAATGATTTTGGGTGGGAGGGAAAAAGCAGTACAAGCCCTTAAAAATGCAGTCTCCACATCGCAACAGGAAAAAGTAAAGGATATAAGAGCTGCTCATAAGCTATAAAAAAAGTAATGCCAACACCCTGAGCTGGAAGACAGAAATGGCATCAGACAAATCCCAGCCTACAGTAAACTCCCAAATGCAGTGCTGCATTCTCCACCACAACTCCTCTTTCTTCCCCACAGTCATACAATCCATCAGTCTCTTTTGTTTCACTGCTAACTTTCCATGCTTTTGCTAATGTTTCTTTCTCCTTATACACATTCCCATGTCTCCCCTTTCAAATATTATATCCTTCCCACACCCATTTTCTCTCCCTTTCCAAACACTGTCTTCTTCATGTGGCCTTCTTCCATATCTTATCCTCCATGGCATTCACACAAACACCCCAACCCATTTATTGACAGAAGGAGACTCTTGACCCTTCACTTCTACCCCTTCTCTTCATCACTCTGACTCTGCCTCCACTTATTCCCTCTATCCATGAAACACCCAACCCCTCCTGTCCTCTGCCCTGAATAATTTCATCTACCTCCCCATTCCATGTACACTCAATCCTTCCACACAGAGCCCCACACCTCCTCACATACCTGCCCCATACTGTGCAGAGCTGCAACCCCTCATTCACTAACTCCATCACACCCAGGGCACCTCTTCCATCCTGCACAGCTCTTTTCCCCCATTCAACCAGCCTCCCTTACCCCATTTCTGTCTCACCTTGCCCCACACGCAGCACTCCTCACCACACATTGACTCTCCCATCTCCACTCTGTGCAGCACTAGCTCCTCATGCACCATCCATATCACCCCTTTGCACAAAATGCTTTTCCTTTTCCACAGTCTGTCCCTCACATCCCTTTGCACAGCACCCTGTCCTGCATTCACCAATCCTGTACCCGCTTTGCACAGCATCCTTTCCCCTACACACTGCCCTTATCTCCCAGCACACAGTCCTCCATGCATCACCCCTATAACCCCACCCTTTGGCACAGCATTCCCTTGTCCCTACACTGCCCACAGCCCCCTCAGTCCTGCCCCTGAACCCACAGAATCACTGAATTGATTAGGCTGGAAAAAACCTGAGATCACCGAGTGCAACCTATGACCCCACACCCCTGTGACCACCAGACCATGGCAGTGAGTGCCTCATCCAGTCTTTCCTTACAAACCTCAAGTGTCGGTGATTCCACCACTGCCCTAAGCAGCCCATTCCAATGTCTAATCACTCTTTCTGTGAAGAATTTCTTAATGTCCAATGTAACCCTTCCCTGCTGCAGCTTAAAACTATGTCCAGCTTAAGGCTATGTCCTTTCATCCTGTTACTTTTTGGCTGGGAGAAGAGGCCGAGCCACACCTGACTACACCCTCTTTAGAGGGAGTTGGAGAGAGCCACAAGGTCCTCCTGAGCCTCCTTTTCTCCAGGCTGAACACTCCCAGCTCCCTCAGCTGTTCCTCATGGGACTTGTGCTCCAGACCCTTCACCAGCTCTGTTCCCTTCTCTGGACTCGCTCCAGCACCTCAATATCTTTTTTGTATTGAGGGGCCAAAACTGAACCCCGGATTTGAAGCGTGGCCTCACCAGTGCCCAGCACAGGGGACAGTCCCTGCCCTGGTCCTGCTGGCCACGCTATTGCTGATACAGGTCAGGATGCCACTGGCCTTCTTGGCCACCTGGGCACACTCTGGCTCATGTTCAGCTGCTGTCAACCAGCATCCCCAGGTCCTGTTCCCTCGGGCCGCTCACCCCTGTGCCCTGTCCCTGATCCCACACTGCCTGTCCCCGTACAGCACCCCCTCCCTCACGCCCCGTCCCTTTCCCCCCATACCCCCTCTCTCCACACCCCCCTGTGCCCC
>WBMV01007941.1:977189-1026578 GCA_013396655.1 Campylorhamphus procurvoides
GGCCCGAGGTGGGCTCCTGTCCAGGGATATGCTCCTGTCGAGGGGTGTGCTCCCGGCGAGGGGTGTCCTCCGTGTCAGGGGTGTGCTCCTGTCCAGGGATGTCCTCCCGTCCAGCCCGGCCCTGCTTACAGCTCACTACCCCTCCCCACAGACCTCTACACCTCCGTACAGCCCCCTACTCCTCTCCACAGCCCCCTTTCCCTCCCACCACAGCACAGTGCTCACAGCGCTCCCCACAGCCCTCCCTACAGCCCCCTACCCAGCCCCACAGCTCCCCAATCCCTCCCACCACAGCACAGTGCTCACAGCGCTCCCCACAGCCCTCCCTACAGCCCCCTACCCAGCCCCACAGCTCCCCAATCCCTCCCACCACAGCACGGCGCTCACAGCCCTGTCCACCCCGGTCCTGAAGTGCTTCCAGGGATGGGGCAGGCACGAGTTCCCTGGCAACCCATTCCAGTGCCTCAAAGCTTTCCGGGCATCAGTCAAGTTCTTCAGTCCCATCTAATCGGTCATTCTGTAATGCTGAAATAAAGGTTTTGTGAGGCCCCATGGGTCAGTTTTGGCAAAGCCCTTTGAGCCCTGCAACGCTGTGGTCTAGTGCTCTTAGAACTCTTTTGTTTATTATCATAGAATCACAATGGCTTGGGCTGGAAGGGACCTGAAAGACCACCTAGTTCCACTAGATAAGGATGCTTCAAGCCCAGTCCAGCCTGTTTTAGGACACTTCCAGGGATGGGGCATCCACAACTTCTCTGGGCAACCTGTGCCAGGGCCACACCACCCTCACAGCAAAGAATTTTTTCCTAATGTCTAATCCAAACATTCTTCCTTTTAGTTTGAAGCCATTACTCCTTCTGTCACTACATGCTCTTGTANTCCAGCCCGGCCCTGCTTACAGCTCACTACCCCTCCCCACAGACCTCTACACCTCCGTACAGCCCCCTACTCCTCTCCACAGCCCCCTTTCCCTCCCACCACAGCACAGTGCTCACAGCGCTCCCCACAGCCCTCCCTACAGCCCCCTACCCAGCCCCACAGCTCCCCAATCCCTCCCACCACAGCACGGCGCTCACAGCCCTGTCCACCCCGGTCCTGAAGTGCTTCCAGGGATGGGGCAGGCACGAGTTCCCTGGCAACCCATTCCAGTGCCTCAAAGCTTTCCGGGCATCAGTCAAGTTCTTCAGTCCCATCTAATCGGTCATTCTGTAATGCTGAAATAAAGGTTTTGTGAGGCCCCATGGGTCAGTTTTGGCAAAGCCCTTTGAGCCCTGCAACGCTGTGGTCTAGTGCTCTTAGAACTCTTTTGTTTATTATCATAGAATCACAATGGCTTGGGCTGGAAGGGACCTGAAAGACCACCTAGTTCCACTAGATAAGGATGCTTCAAGCCCAGTCCAGCCTGTTTTAGGACACTTCCAGGGATGGGGCATCCACAACTTCTCTGGGCAACCTGTGCCAGGGCCACACCACCCTCACAGCAAAGAATTTTTTCCTAATGTCTAATCCAAACATTCTTCCTTTTAGTTTGAAGCCATTACTCCTTCTGTCACTACATGCTCTTGTAAAAGTCCCTCTCCAGCTTTCCTGCTGGCTCCCTTCAGGTCCTGGAAGACCACAATTATGTCATCACAAAGCTGTCTCTTTCCCAGGTGGAACAATCCTGATTTTCCCAGCGTTTCCTCACTGGAGAAGTGCACCCTCCCTCTCATCATCTTGGTTACCTTCCTCTGGACTTGCTCCAACAGGTTGATGTCCTAACTCGTGTTAGTTCCTGAATCAAAGAACCCCCTTTTCATCCAAGTTGCTGCTCACTTTAGCACTCAACCCACATGTAGTAAATCAGCACCACAACACAGATGGGAAGGAAGATGAGCAGAATAGCTACTGTCACTGGATGTTTGTACAGACTTCCATCTGTCAGCTTTTGAAATACACAGTTAATGCAGAAACAGAAACTTTCACCTTATAACCTCACCACTGTCAGTATCTCTCTTCCACCAAAAGGCTCGGGTGCAGCCAGGTATTAGGTACAGAACCCTTTGAACTCACCAGATACATGGCACAAAAGGACTTGCACCCTTAGAGACACACTGGGGCACATCTAAAGCCACATTGTTCTGTCCAGAAATCTGAGTATTCCACAGACCTGAAATTATCTCATATCCTTAAAATTTTGCACATTCTGGGCTTTTGTGAAAGGAAAATAGCACTAGTGAAGGGAGATTATGCCACTATACACACAGTTTGTCTTCTTTCTTTTTATTCTATTCTGAGGGATGCATATGTGAAAATAAGAACTTTGGGTTTCTTCAGATTCCTTCTGCTTCTGGAGTGTGTTTCCTTCCTGAAGTTCCTCCTGCTGGTGGTGAGGTAATGAGTGCCACAGTAGCCAAACATGATCTCACAAAATTACACACTGTAGATAACACCGGGAGAAAATGATATCCCTGATAAACAATTGCTGATAGCCTCTGAGAGAGGCCAACATGAACACAAGATATTCTGCAGCAAGCAGTTTTTAAATATTTTTCTATTAAAAAGTTTCTTATCTTCCGTAGGTAGAGACTAATGGAGTCCTGATCTATAAGGACTAATGTTTTACATCACTCTGAAAATTACTTGTGCTGTTTCTGAGGGTTTCACTTTGAAAGTGAGCAGCAGAGGGCCCTCGTGAGAGCGGAATATAAAGCTGCTGTCCAAAAAAAAAAAAAAAAGCTCGTTTAATGTCATACTGAAAAAGGCTGTGTGTTTTAATTTTTATCTTCTTAATAAGGTGAGGTTAGTGCTGATGAAAGAAAATGGGTTTCCGGTCCTGAAGACTTCAGTCCTTTGCTTCCCACTCATGAAAGCTTTCATATACAATACCTCTTAAATATTTAAAAAAATTTCTGTGGGACTGTTTTCTACCAGCCAAAATATAAGTAATTTTTCACCTCTTTATGTTCTTTAACCTTTCTTCTTGCCAAGAGGGTTAACTGAACCTTTTTTGACCAATAACATTGAATCTCCTGAATGAATAGCCCAGAACTGAAGGGAACCTACAAGAAAGATGGAAAGTGTTCACAAAAGCATGTAGTGACAGGACAAGGGGGGAATGGCTTCAAACAAACAAACAAACAAAAAAGTAGGTTTAGGTTAGATATTAGGAAGAAATTATTTACTCAGAGGATGGTGAAGCACTGGCAGAGATTGCCCAGAGAAGTTGTGGATGCCCCATCCCTGAATATCTTCAAGGCCAGGTTGGATGGGACTTGGAGCATCCTGGTGTAGTGGAAGGTGTTCCTGCCATGGAAGGGGGGTTGGAACTAGATGATCTCTAAGGTCCCTTCCAACCCAAATCATTCTGTGATTCTATGAACTCATTTGACTTAGGCTATCAAAATAATAACCTTTCAGTAGATTGACTGAAGCCTGAGAGTAAGAGTTGATAGTTTAAAAATTTGTATTGGGAAAACTCCATTCCCTGCATTATTTTGACCTTTTAGTTAAGAAGAGAAAAGGACCTGTTTTCCATTTCATGTATTCTCATATTTAATACCTCTTATCTTCTCTCCTGAGTGTGCCAAAAAGTGGTGATCAGGATGCCTGTTAGCACAGACTGATCGATTTCCTTCCTGCTTGCCTTGAATATAACCCACCTGTGAGTGTGCGTTTTTGGCATCCAGTTGTTGAGCTTTCAAAGAGAGGAACTGTTCTCCTTGGCTTGATAATTAGAATATTTTTTTTTCTACTGCTCTTACAGCAGCAGGAAGAATACAAATCTGCTGTACAAATCTAGACTGGAGCGTGAGGGAATCCTACTCTGCTCCTGCAAATGCTGAGCAGCACAGCAGGGTACATATGCTAGAGCAAGTTGATGACACGTTACTGTACTTCCATAAGAGATGGATCCTCTTTTATGAATATAATGATTTGAAGCAGATAATTCAGTGTCATATGACAGAAAAGACTCTCTGGCTTTTTGGTCATAATTCAACCTGCTGGGAACTGAGCGTCCCAACACATCAGCCCACGTGGGAAATACTTTCAGTTGAAGGCACAAAGTTTAACCCCTTGATTTGATCAGCTGCTGTGAGCATCTTCAGCTCTCTGGCATTTCAGCTGGAATTGTTCCTCTTAAAATCATGCCTAGGAGTGTTGATGAAGTCTCTCAAGAAGTTTGAAAGTGCACATAACTTGGAGCAAAACACAAGCAGAAGAATCCTTCTTTGGTTTTGGACTGGCCAACATAAGGCATAAACTATGCAGATTTGCACTTGGATGCTTTAGAAATGAAGTCATAGGGATACTAGGATAGGGGAACAAAGAATTTCGAAATTAATTAACCTTATAAGGTGTTAGCAAGTGTATACTTTTTTCCCATCTCTCATTCCAAACGCATTTGGCTATATTAGGGATGGACACAAGGGGGCACCCAAGGAAGTGAAATCGTCGAGGAGCTGCAATGCTCCCAAAGGCTAAACTGACTTTCCACGTATTTTCCCTTTTTCTTTTTATTTTTCCTGTCTGCATCTTTTCTAATTTTTTCTTCACATTCTGTTCATTACATTTATCAATAAATGGTAACTGAAAAAGCTTTGGAGGGAACATTCTGAGTAGAAAAGGTTTTGGTATCTATTAAATCACATCGATGCTGTCCAGAGATAGCACTTCACAGCTGAGCCTCTATCCCTCAGTGGCAGAGACCACATGGCTTTCCCAGTTACCATCCCAGGATCTATGCCTGGTACGATTCTTGGTATATGAGGACAGTAGAAAGCACAAATACTGTCCCTTAGAAAATCTGCCAAGAAATTAGCAGAGGGAAAATCCAAGGATAGTGAGCACAAGGATCCAGAAGCCACCATCACTTGAAGAAGTCTCTCATCAGCTGCTGTGAGCAGCTATTTTGCTCTGAACTTTTCCCCCTGCCAACACACCACTCAAAGATGCATGACTGATCAGTGGGTGCTTTTAAGAAGGATGTAAGCAAGGTAAAAATAGATGTGCCCTCCTAGTTTCTAGCAATCTGCAACTTAAGGATTCACCAGCTAAAGGCTCATACTCACTAGTAGACTTTTTATTTGTTTAATCAGGTATTGATCCATGTATGATTTGAAAATCCATAGCATCTGGTGCTTTGAGGTGTATCACAATTTGGTTGGGTATCAAATGAAAAGGTTTAAAAAAGGGCCTAAACATTTCAATTGGCAATCCTGAGTTCTTGTGCTATAATCAGTGGCGAAGGGTTGACCCCATCATGGGGTCACGACCTCTTTTATGTCATTTGGGATTTTTTTACACCTATTTTACAGTTTCTCTCAATCAGGATCACTTCACAAGAACAACTCTCTAGGTAAGTAGTGCAATCCTAATCAGACAGTCCTAACACAAAATAATCTGTTTAGGGAAGTTGTTTAAGATGAAGCCCTTTTTAATGAAACATTGGATTTATTGTGCACTGAATAACTAACTGCAGGACTCCATCACTTGAGGATGCAAGCACAGGCAATGCTCACAGGCCATTCCTGTGAAAATGCAACTCTGCTTGTCTGCAGTTCTTGTATTCTGAGTTGTTCATTCAAACATGAATGGATTTATCACTCACCATCAGAGAACCACTGCAGTCATCCAACCGCCTATTTAAGCAGAAATTGAACTGAGATGAGGCATTTGCCTGGTTACAGGTGCCATTTTTGTGTGCACACTTGATGCGTGGATACTTTTGTGCAAATACTTTTTATGTGTAACCTGAAAAATGAAGCTTTCGTGAAATGTTGATATTCATCTGCAAGGGAAAAAAACCCGGGACATTACACTGGATGGATCTGCACCTTCAAATGCAGAAGCAAACCATACATCTTATTTATAGTCCCTATTGGTTTTTCCAGATTTGGAACTACAAGCCAGAAATTCACACCAGTGAATTGGAAGCTGTAGAAACATGTCAAAAAACTAAAGAAGAGTCTCCTGTAGTTTTGAAGAATAAGTTTGGAGAAGTAGCTGACAGTAGTTATCTGCTTTGCCTCAAGGTAAATTCAATGCAGTTAAAAAATAATGCTATAAACTATGTTAAGTACCTAAGATAGTGTTGAGCATTTACAAATTATACCTGACAAGTTATAAATAGGATTAGGAGAAAAGACAGCCACTTAAACAGGAGTTCACTGGCTATGTTGGAGCAGGACATTAAAAATCCTGCTGTCACCAAGTAGTATTACTAGTCCAAACTCTCTTTTTATTGGCATTTCATAGGCAGAAGTCTGCCATAATCAGAATCAGCATGCTGGCATAAAAGAAGAATATGCCAGTCAAGTGTTATTTAAGACCATGAAATGTCTATGTGTCGACATAGACTCAAAAGTGTGTATTTTTTAATGATAATATCATGAGTCCATTGTCCATCAGGGACCCCCTTCAACCTGAAAGCTGTAGAGAAAACAGAGAACATTGCTGCAGCCACACTCAAGCCTCTGCTTTTGCCAGCATGGAAGAAAGGCTGGAAGCAGGGTAAGGAACATCGTGTCCTTCACACAGCCCGTTAGCACCAGGGAAAGTTATGATGGAGCAAGCAGCTTAGGTAAGCACAGGCTGGCCTGTGGGTGAGGCCAGTTCTCTCCTGTTTGGGTCATAAAAGACATCAAAGAATTGTCCTTTTTAATGAGCTGTGTGTCACTGTGTGCTTTTTTGACAGGAGAGTCCCAGTACCTCAAACATGCCAAAGTTAACCCAGTGCCAAAGAAACCATCAGTCAATACTACAAGCTGTTGTCTGCTACCAAAGCTATGAGCAGGCTAAATAAAAACACCATTAGGCTTAGAGAAGCCACTGGAGAACTTTCAAGAATTTGGCAGATTTCCTAGTTTGAATTAGTTGAATAAATAAGACAAATAACATTTTTCAGAGGGCAGACATAAAAAAAAAGCTTGGACTAAATCAAGCTGTTTCATACCAATAATTTGAGTCAGCCTAAATTACAAAAAAAAAATCACTTAAATATTTTCTCTAAATGTAGAATTATGAAAAGGGTAAAATCCGCCACAATTTTCAAAATGAGACATGTATAATCAGTTTAGGCCTCAGTGACTGCATAATTATTTGTTTTTTAAATTATAAAATAGTTTCAGAGAAAAATTCTAGTGTAATGCAAGCCACATCTTCCCTTCCCCATTCTCATCCCAAGGTAGGAAGTTTCTTAAACCTCCAGAAGCAAAAGAGGATCCATCCCCAAAGCAGTAAATCTTGCCATTTCTTCGGAAAAAGACCACATCAGTAACAGAGAGGGGAAATGCTGTCACTATTGCAATGCCCATCTCTGCTTTACTCAGAAAGGGCTGGATCATCTAGCTGGAATTGGGAGCTGATGGTCTGAGTGAGGGACAGGTCTGGGAATTAGCCTACCCAGGGAGGATCAGTTGGTTCACATCTCCTGTCTATTTGTTTCCAGGTGCTGGAGATTTAAGCTACCACCTGTCCCCATTAAAATCACAGTTTTGAGTTCTTCTTCCTCATCTTATGAGTTAAACACATATTTTTTTCCAGTAAATTAGAAGTGGGAATCTGATATAACAATATGCCAGTAAGATCTGGAGCCTTTGGCTTGCCCTTCCATTGTCTGTGCTTCAATCAGTCGGCTCACACCAAGATTATAAAAAACCTGACCCAGGAGTTTACAGTCTGGAGCCCAAATTGAACAGAGCAGTCAGCAGATTATGTATTTGACTGAACAATGAGGTCTTCAGTCCCTTTTTGAACTAGTTTTCATTACAGGGGTTATGTTTGTACCATATTGCTGAGAATTACACAAAACCATTATTTTTGAAATGAGTACAGTAGACAACAATGTTGCCAATAATGCAAGTTGTTAGTGGAGTATATTTATAGCAGCATCAAAACTATTTCAGAGAGCTCTAAGCATGTTCAATTCCACAGCCACATGCATGCAGCATTTCAGAAAATGTAAATCTGAACTACTCTGTTTTCCTTTGGAAGGGAAAGCTAGAAGAGGATGTTCCCATACATTTTTTTCCTATGATATTTTACATGAAGCCCCTACTGAGAGGGGCTTTATAAATGATGTAAGTAGAAAGGATGTCCAAAAAAAGAATTAAATTATAGTGTTGGCATTTCTAACAAATAAACTATCTTCCCTTCCTAGTCTATCCCATGCTAAACTAACCATAGAAATTTCTTCCTAATAAAGAAGCTACTACTATGACTTCTCACCCCTGCTACAGAAATACTATCCAGATGACCAAAGATTTTGTAATGCAGCAAGCTGCAACAAATATTCAGCTGAAACAGCAATTTAGTGGACTTGGAGCAAAACCAAACTATTTTTATGGCATATAAAATTATGAAGAGCCTTTCCCAATATATACCATGACTAATAATCATCAGCCTGTACAATAATGACACTTTAGCCACTCCCTCTGTGGTCACCTTTAATTTGCAGCCATCAAGTCTGCTACAAACAGGAGGAGAAATTGCAGTTTAAAAGTGAGATTTTATCAGCTTTGCTAGACAGACTTAGGTTGGGAAAGAAGAGAAAGAGAAAACTTCCTCTCATAGTTAAAGGAGTGAACGAGCAACTAATAAACATTCTAATTTAATAAGTGCACATATCCTGCTAACAAATTTTCTTTTGAATAACAGAACTGAGAGGTTGATGTGGTGTTTTGTTTTCAGTTCGTTTGGTTGTTTACAAAGAGTAAATCCCACAATTAAATTATAGGAGTAATGAAAAAATTGAGCAATGTCCACATAAAGTTTAAGCTGGGAAATCACAAGGCAAAAATGTTCCATTTCCAGTCCAGAAATAAAATCCTATCCTGCTGGTTTATGTTCCCACCACACCATTTTTCACTCAATTGCAGTGCAAACAGCATTGACAATGGCCTGCATTGACAATGCTCTTGAAAAGCCCATGAACCTTGAACAGCATTGCTGAAATCCTGCGTTTCTGCTGCAACGTGCCTGGAGCTGGGACAGAGCTGATGTAACTGGCTTGAGACACGTATTCTCCACGTTAACTTTACTGACATGGGGGAGATGCTGACATGCACCATCCAGAAGGGCATGGCTTACTCTTGGTCCCTTGCATGTCTTCATCAGCCCGATCCAATCCATCAAATCTTGTGACTTGAAGGTGAGACCTTTTCAGCCAAACTCCTCTGCAGACGAGCTCATAGCACACATACCCCAGGTACCACACCATGCCCCCTTTCCTCCTGCCTGACTACCCTCCTGCACCATGATCCATGGGACAGCTGCCTCTGCACTACAGGGCCTTGGAGAGAAAGCCAGGCTTGGGAGGTGCCATCTAGCTCCAGGTAATTCCAATGCATAGCTCATAAATTGTTTTCAACCTGTTATTTGCCACACCACCATGACCCATCAGAGTCTCCCACCATCCACAACACTGCTACTCCAGTCCGTCACTGTAACCTAATCCCGTGTAGCTGACATTTCCTCCTGGGTGTAAAAGGCTTTGTATTACCTCAGTAATACTAGAAAAGGTCCTGAGAGATCAAAATGACAAAAACTAGCCAGCTCTGAGGAGGAGGTCTGGAAAAGCAGTGCAGCACTAATTAGGATCAGAAGATATAGCACCCTCCAGCTGTGGAGTCTTCTGGGGTAAACTTCATCGGAATGGGAATCAATGTAAACAAATTACTACTGCTGAGTTCTTCTAGCCCAGCAGGCCAGAACAGGTAAATATCTACTATCTCAGCATTCCAGCAACTATTAGAAATACCCACAGAGGTTTCAATCATGCTTAATAATTAAAAGTAAGGAAGGGAGTTTCAGGTATTGTGTTAATCAGCAGGTGCTAAAGGAATATGACCTTCCTCGGAGGCAAAGTCTGGCATGACAGCCAATTTTTCCATGACACATACTAGAAAGCATAGAAACACAATCAGCAAGATAATTCCCTTGCTTCAAGATTCAGTATTTTAACAAATGAGTCACTGATATGTGCTTCAGATATTCCTATGCTAAAACTAGAGTATAAGTCATATGTATGAAATCCACTCCTGCTCCATAAGCTGCCTGTGACAGCTTTTTCCAAATAGTGACCTAGAGAATGTCTGGTATGTTCAGACTGATGTAAGAAGTCTGGATTTTATATTCATGATCCCAGTTTATCAGCAGATGTCACACAAGTGGACTTGTATCAGCGCTGATTTCAAGAACTAAGGAAAATGCAGCAACAGAAAAAACTTTGATGGTCCATTAGCTGAAGAGGCCAAATTTCTTCAGAAGTATATACTTCCATTGCTTTAGTAAAGGGAAAACATGGATCTGTCAGACTGCATCTAAGTGCACAATAAAGAGTTCATGACTGAAGCTGTTAAATATGGAAGGGGAAATATTCATTAGAACACACAGGGGGAAGTGTAGAAAAGAGCTGCTATAGGTGCTCTAATGAGTAAGATAAGGGTCTGGGATTCAGGACAACCACATATAAATGCAGGTTCTGATGTAGACTGTCTTTATGACTTTGATATGCAATGGAGACATGGTTAATTAATGCCCTCTGCCCTTTTTCTGTTGGCTCTCCTACATTGTTGCATAGAGACATTGACCAAGAGAGAGATTTCTTTGACCATGAAGGAAGAGAGGGATGAGGTGTCACAGATGGCATCGAGTGGAGCTGGGGGTACAGGGATTGCTGCTGATCTGCCAGTAGCATTAGCACTACAGGGAGGACAGTGCCTGGGAGGAAGGAACAGGTTTTACCAGGCACTGCAGCTGGAACAGTGGGAAGGCACAGAGGACAGGGAGACAAGGGAGGGGTGGGTTAAGAGACTTCACATCAAGGAGATAATGCTGAACAGAGATGACAACAGATCTTTCAGCACACAGACCGAAAATGATGGTAGGGGACATCTAAACATACAGCCAGGTCCTCAGGCCTGGCCCACACTCAAAGGATTTGCCAGACTAGCCTTTTCTATCATGACTGCAAAAGAAACACCCATAGGCATGACAGCTGAAGCCTTGTACTGGCACCACCACATCAGCCAAGCAGCCTCTGCCCCCCTACATCTCTTTATGCAGGGAGCTGGAATCAGATCTACCACTCAAAGCACTCTCTTGTGGATATAAGTTGTGCTTCTACTAGAAGGGTTTGCCAAAGCCAAACTCACCTCCTTTGGCTTAAATCAGAGCTACACCGATTTACACCATAGAAACAGCTGGTTCTGAAACCAAAATAGCTCCTTAGTCAAGGGCATATTCCAAGGCCTGAATCATCTTTAGCAAAGGAGAGGGGCTCAGTGTCAGTGAGTTTGACAGCAGATGTGGGAAATGCTAACTGACCTTTATGGAGAATGTCAGCACAGGGAACCAAGGCTTAATCCTCAAAAAGCCCTGAGGTATCACTCTCATCAGTGCCAGGAAATTCGTGCCACTCTGAACAGGCAGGCACACTTGCCAACAGAACATGCAGGTCCAGATGCTGTGTGTGCCTTGATTATTGCATAATATTATCAAATAGGATTTTTTAAAACCTTTAAAATGCCCTACTCAAACAAATCAAGTTTAAATTTTCAGAGGTCATCAAAAGGACCAGCTCACTTCTTTGTTGTTGATTGTTGTCCTCATTTCTTTGATGTCAATAATAGTTGAATACATTGACTCTGCACTCTCACAGAATCACTTCTTTCCTAAAGACAGTAAAATTACAAGTTTTTGGACACAATGAATTTCCCTTTTTCCAAACTGGAATACCATCACTCGAGCATTAATGGAGTTGAGCTGGGATACCTCAGGAAGTAAGTTTAAAAAGTGTGGTGATAACAGCTTTGCCTTGTAAAGACGAGAAGCTCTTGACACACATAGACCTCCAGATTTCCTATAAACCTACTTGATTCCCTGTAAAACATTTTTAATTCTCTTTGCAAAACCACTAAGCCTTAGTGGGGATGCTTTTGTATCTTGCCTTCTTGAGCTCCACTTCCCTCCATCCATTCCTTTTCCAGGTGAGAGGAAGCCAGGAATTCCTAAGCTCTCTGTGTTATCCTGCCATTGTCATTGGACACTCTGCCACTCTGGATGGGGGACCAGATCCTGCCTTTTGCTCACCACTACAAATGCCATTGCACTGAGAATTACTGACATTGCAACTGAGGGGGCTATAGTTGTGTGAGTATAAATAGAATGGTAGAAAAGACACTCAGGGATAAATAGCAAAGGTGGTGCACTGTGTGAGACCAAAATAACTCTATGCTGTTCGCTCAAAGTACCTTCCACTGGTTGTCCTGTACTGGCAGTTTCCAGACAGGGTCCTTGCCTTCCCCTGAAAGGATCCACTTGTAAGTACACTGTGAGTAGCAGTGCTCCATATCCAGTATCTGCCAACATTTTCAGAAGATCCCAGGCAAAATTACTAGCACCTATATGGACTCCTCTCTCTGCCCCCCTTGCAGGCACAGAGTCTCTGCAGCAGCCCCCTCTCACAAGGCCCCATTTGGCATTTTCAGCCATGCTTTCTACCCCTAGAGGAAGTTTATGGATGGCACAATTGAACTAAAACGTACAAATGGCTGATCTCTTTGAGAAGCAGCAGCATGACAAAGGGACTTGGGCTAAGCCAAGTGGCATATTTTACCTGAATGTGTCTCAACAGTTTGGATGAGAAAGACTGTGGGTTCTTGCAACAGTTAGGGGAGAAAAGGATGTGACAGATCCATAATGCTCATGTTTTGTCACAGTGGGTGGCTTGAATGAGAGTCAGAGGTCAGTTCTGCAAACTGGACCAATTAAATACCAATTTGATAGTAGACTGATGGATACTGAAAGGGCTACACTCCTGGTGTGTGACTCCATTGATATTAATTCATCAGGGACAAGTTTGGCTTGGATGATACCTCAGATGAGAATGTGAAACCACAGGGAAGTATTTTATCAAAACACAATATATTGACAAGTTTCTGATTTTCAATGTACCTGACAAAAACTCACATCTAGAACGCATTGAAAAGATAAACCACTGTTTTGGCATAAGTAATGGTGTTTGTGAATGTGCCCTTAACACTGGAATTATTTTACTCTTGAAGTTCTTTTACTCTATGAAGTTGCTATTCCAATGATTCCTTTTTTTCCTTTGTTCTGTTTTAAATTAGATTATGGAGAAATCCAGAACTTAGAGCAAACTCATCTGTTTTGCTCTCCCGGGAACAGTGATGTTTATTTTGAAAGGAATCTTTCAGTGATCTTTTCCAATTAAAAAAAAATAAAAATACAGAAACCATTCTTATCCTTCAGTGTTTATTGTATTACATGTAAGACCACTTAAGCAGTAAATTACTCTTGATATTAACACTAGAATCCTGGATTTTTACATGACTTCCCTGCTTTGCTACAACCCTCTGCTCAGTGCTGTACATCATTTTTGCCTTCTTTGAACACAGTGTCCCCTCTTGAGTGGTATTCTAGTCACAATACTCAGGTGTTTCTGACTGTGGAGAGAAGGTATAAAACTGAAAAATAATATGATTTTATATTAATTCTACTCATGCCAAGGGGACAGTAACACACCAATTGAGGCCTGATTGGAAACGAACACTTAAAATTGCACAGAAACCCCTTATTTTAATACAGATATGCTCTCAGTAAGGTTTCTCACCTTTCCATACCACATGACTTCTGAAAGTTTATACATGGGACTGACATTTGGACTGTCATCAAACTGCAGTCAGACTCAACATAAAGCAGAAGGGCTACTCTTTAAAGAGATTATCTAAATTGTCTATTTCATTGCTAATAGGTAGGTGCAACTTTGTCCTGTTCAAAGTTACACCCTTACTGCAAAGCTAAGCTTGGTTCTTTTAGGGGTTTACTCCCCAAAATTTCATCATCCACAGAAAGCTTCATAAATTTTCTGAGTTTTGCTCCAGGACATTCATAGCTCCCTGTACTCAGCAGGGGATGGAGTGTCTCACTTGTCCAGACACACAGGGGGCTGCTACAGGCCTGGAAAATCTGCTTGTGCTTCCAACAAAAAGTCTCTAGAGGATTAAGTAGCCTCCAACAAAACTCTTCTGAAATAGTGTTGAAATAAAAAATGGTAACATGTCCAAAACACTGATTAAACCTAAATTAAACATGAAGTAGTTACAGTAGCCCTTCTGTGCCTATGAACCTGCTGAACCAGCAGCTGTGCAACACCCAAAGCATCAGCCTTTCAGGAACAAAGTAAAAGCATAACAAGAAAACCAAGGTCTGCTTGGGGTGTGTGTCAGAGAGCTTGCCTGCTGGTAGCTCCTCAGTGGCAAGACCTTCCCTGCACTATACTGCTACTGTAAGCTCTGCCAGCTCCGTGAAACAAGAACAGATCTGCTGTGAGCTGACACAGTGGGTCACGGTGATGTTAACTCAGTCTTCAGGAAGGTCTCAGTCCATACAGGACTCTGGTTAGAGAGACCTGTTAAGGGCAGATCTGAGGGTGATCTGTTGGGGGCTCATGATGTCCTTGGAGAGTGTGACACCAACACACTCGGTGAACACCAGGAGGTTCAGTACAGAGAGTCCCGGAGTCCCTACAGCACACCTAAGGAGTGACAGGTTAGAGTGGAGCAGCAGAAAACACTGTATAAATCCTGTTAATCCTCACAACCACAGTTTAGAGCTCTTTCTAGCAGCTCTAGTCCCTGGACCACCTCTCCTACCCTCTCCTTTAGATTCCCGTATCTCCTGGGTGATTTCAGGACTGTGTAGCATTTAGGACACAGTCTATTCAATGTTGCACAATTTAAGGCACATTTCCAGGGGCTCTTAAGTTCACATTCAGTTGCTTATTGAGAATCATAGAAAAAAATAAGTTGGAAAGGACCTCTGCAGCACTCTCATGCAATCTTCTGCTTAATGAAACAGAAGGTTTCTCAAGGTCTCATCTAGCTCCCTTTTGAGAGCCTCCAAGAATAGAAACTGCAGACACTTTCCAGGCAACTTGCTATAGTGCCTGACAACCCTCACTACTGAGAATTTTATTCCTTATGCCTAGCTGGGCTTCATCCTGTCTGGTCTCATGGATTTGTGTATTTCCAGTTTACTTAAGTGATCCTAGCATCAGCTGTGGGTAGTACCTTTCTTTTCCAAACCTTGCCATTAGACATAGATGCCTGGGAGTGAACTCTGCCAGTAAAGGCTGAGGCAATTAAATGCTGCAAACCCCAGACTTGTGTGTGTCCTTCATCATTAGATCTGCCCTGTTTAGCAGTGGATCCAGATTTTCTTAGTCTTCCTTTTGTTACTAGTGTAACTGTAGAAGCCCTTTCTGTTGCTGTTCCCATCACCACCAGCTACCAGCTCAAGCCCAGCTTTGGCTTTCTTGATCCCATCCCTGCCTACCTGTGTAGTTTTGCACTGCTCCTTGATTGCCTGTCCCTGCTTCGCCCTATTACATGTTTTCTTTTTATGTGTGAGTCCAGTCAGTAGTTCTCTGTACACCCAAGCTGGCCTCATGCACTGACTGCTTAACCTCCCACATGACAGAGTGAGTCATTCTTGGGCTTTGAGGAGATGGTCCTTGAAGATCACCTAACCTTACCTGTCCCTTTACTCTTCACAGCAACATCCCATGAGAAACTGCTTGCTAGTTCCCTGAACAAGCCAAAGTCTGCTCTTCTGAACACAGGGTCATTTTTCTGCTGCTCATCTTTCTCTGCTTTCTCATGATCTTAAATTCTAGAACTTCTTGGTCTCTCCAAAGCTTCCATTGACCATAAACCCCCCAAGTATTCCTTTCCTGCTTGTGGGCACCAGCTCAATCAGAGCATCTCCTTACTCAGCCTGGCCAATACCTATGTCAAGAAATCATCCCTGACCCACTCCAGAAATCAGGATTGCTTCTGTCCTACAGTGTTTCCTACCCAGCAGATTGCAAGTCAGGCAGTGTATCTTATAAAAGCTGAAGCTTGAAACAGTGACACTTCTTCCACTTGTCTTGAGAAGGCTTCATTTATTTTGTCTTCTTGTCCAGGAGATCTGTGGCAAGTGCCTACCATGATACTACCTGTGTTGGCCTTCCCTCTGCTCTTGGCCATCACACAGTCCATAGCAGAATTCCGTGCATCTGAGTTGCTCCTCTCTGTGCAGAGCATAACCTGCTTCCACATCTCACCTTCCTCCTAAAATGCAGGTCTCCATCCACCACAGCACTTCAGCTGTTAGAGTTCTTATAGCTTAGAAGTACAAAGGAGCAATGGGTGGGTCAGTCCCCTGCCTATCCAGGTCTGCAATACTGTGTCTCCCAATCCAATCAATATAGAGATCTGGGCACTGTCTCGAGATGACTTGCTGAAACACCTAAATTAGATGGTGCACCTTCGTCTCTTCATTATTACACTGAAAAATGCTAATAACAGTCTTGGGGCAAGGCTTTAATCCACAATCCCCACACATCCCATTACAGTCAAAAACACGTCATGCATACTCTGCCAGGTTCAGTAGAAAGAATAACTATTCTCTTCTAATGTAGCAAAGGCAGATGAGCAATGAAAGCCCTTTATGAAAGATCTGGTTTGCATTTCCTTCACAAAGTCAGGGACTTCCCTGCTTGCCAGATGTGGTCATGGCTGATGTGCTTGTGTTGGCTTGATATGGGACAGAGAAAAGCAAGGAGCCACAGAGAGGGGAACCCTTTTGAGGTCAGACCTTGTCAGGACCGGGATATTTGGGAATGTGTCCAGAAACTACTTGTTTGTGTTTGTTTCTGCTGTATTCAAGGAAAGGGGAAAAGACTGTTTATCCTTTTGTAAAAACTACGATCATAGGAAGAAATACACTACATTTATATTAGCAGTGTCTCTTCCAAACAGAAAGGCTGTGACAGGTGGCAGAATACTGAGAGCCTGTTCTTTCAACCTTGATATGATCTCTTTTACATGGAAAAAGAATTAGGGTAAGAACATCTTGAAATTCCGCAAATTGCAGTTTGGTTTCTCTGCTTCAAGCTGTAAAAATCGCTGCAAACATCTACAATTTAATCTGATTCACAGGAACTGTAAGTGGTATGTGGTGCTTCTAGTGCAGTTTGTTTACAAGATGAAGGTCTTAGTCCCAACCAGAGCACGAAAACATATCTCCAACATTTGGAAGCAGTAAAATCCACAAAGGAAATCCAGATTTTAAGGAAATCCAGGCTGACAACCTCTCTTCCTACTGCAAATCACTGCCTGGTGCAGTTTCCAGTTTGACTGCTGTTCTTTCCCCCAGCACACCTGCAGGTAAAAAGGCATCACAAGCAACACACCCATGTCCAGGTGAGGAGCAAGTGAGGTGATGGTGCTGCTGTCTGTGCAAAGCAGCTGCTACTGGTCCTCCTTGAGTGGAAGGATGATTAGTTGGTTAGTTATTAGGTAGGTAATTAGGTATGTAGGCAGGTGCAGCTTTGGCTTGGAGAAGGTAACAGAGACAAGCCACAGAATATGCAGGAGCAATAGGAAGCATCTTTAGTGCTCTGTCAGAGTCATGGAGTGCTTTGCCTATCTGAGAGGGGAACTAAATGAATGGACTAAAAATATTTTCTCTCACCACAGAGAGGAAACACTGGTGGGAACAGTAAATACGATTACATCTTTCAGCATTGCAGCACCCAGTGAGAGCCCACTTGGCTAGAAGTAACAAAAAGCAACATTTCTTACTGCATACAGAAGTGTTAGTTCACTGGTCTCACTGGAGCTTAACACCACTAAAATGTCTGTATGATTCCAAGCAAAATCAGACAAACCCTGTTACTTTGCTGATGAAGTGCTGGTTTGGGCCTGTTTCTCCTGCACAGAAAATGGGCATTCCATGAGCATCAAGCAATGGCCCCTAACAAGAAGAACAGGACTGAACCAGAAAGACCAAAGACGAGGAACCTATAAGACCTCCAGGTCCTGCCATGCTGGCTCACAGAGAACTTGCTGAGCACAATGAGCGCTGTCTTCACATGTTGCTGCTCCAAAGCCACCTGCAACACAAACAGAATGGACTTGAGCACGCTTTGCTTCTTTCCATACCTCAATGATACATCATGGTCACCCCAAATCCAGCTGGCTACCCTTGCTATTCTGCCACCTCTCTTCCAGCTGCAAAGCCTCAAACCCCAAAGGGCAGAGTTTCCTTAATTAATCATCAGGCAGATCTTTTTTTTCTTCACTCTGTCTCTTTTTCCATTTCTGAGTTGCGATGCTTCCTGCCAACTTTCTGCTTGGCATGTGTTCCTACAACAGAGCCATATAACTTCTGAAAATAGATACTTACACTGGAAAGCCTGACACACCCTATATGGAGCCTGTGAGTGGCAGAACCACAATCAAAAGACAGTCAAGACACTGGGCTGTGCTAGCAGCATTCAATTAGGCTCTGAGCAAACCAGCCCTAAGAGAAGAAAGTAAATGGGAACTCTATGAATGCGCTTGCAAAGAACCCCCAGGCTCGTTTCATCATTCAGAGGCATTTGAGTGTGTTCTCTTTAGGGTAACCCTAGCTCAGGCAAGTTATTCCAATATAGCTGGTATGTTCAGAACCCCTTTAAAAATAAAAATTCACGGAAATGGGCAACTGCTGTGATTTCCTGATATGAAACTCTGTGCAAAGCCTATGGGAATAAAAGGCCAGTAGTCATATGATACAAGTATGAGCTCTGCCTGTCATTAACAAGGGTGGGTTTTTCAGGGTAAAATTCTCCTGGGCCAAATAACAGGAGAGTGATAAATAAAGCTTGTGAACTGGCCTTTCTGACTCACTCTCTCCTGCTCAAGGATGAGTCACTGTCGTGTGTGAAAGGCTGCCAGGTCTTGCTTACATGCTGAAACACGCATGGGTTCTCTGTGCTAGACACACATCACCTCAGAAGAAGCAGACCCTTAGCCCTGAGAAGGCAGCCCTGGAAAGGACTCTGCTGACTAAAGGATCTGAACTTCAAGATATTTCTCAATATTTTCTGAAAAGTTCAAGGTTGTTGTTAGGTTACCACGAAAAGTTGGACCCAAAGCTGTTGCTGAAGTCTTGGCTGGTGATCAGAGTGCTTTAAACCATGGACTCACTAGGACCATTAGGTTTTATCCACGTAACTCCTGTGGAGTGAGCCAGATAGCAGGTACTAGGTGCAGACAGAAGTAACTGAGACCAGGCCTGGTCCAGAACTGTCCTTTTTCCATGGAAAACAGCCTGACCAAAGCAGTCACCTGTTGCTCGCTGTTTCACCATGAGAAAGCAGTCCTATGAGGCTGCTCCCTCAAGGAGCCTGTGAGGAACCTGCCTTGAATCCATAGAGGCGCAAACAAAGCATGTTGGACATCTCTCAGTCCGAGTAGCTCACTGACTTTTGGAGCAGCAGCACCAGGAGCTGCTCAGAGCTTCCTCTCCTCTGCAGGGACACCTTGCAGGTAAGTGGCCGTGCACAAAAGTTTGTTTGCACCCAGCTTTGCTGCCTACGTGAGTGTGTGCTCCACCCTTGGGTCCTCTCCTGTCATCCTGGACCCACCACCGGCCAAGTGCGCAACTCTGTGAAATCTCTGCCCCAGGCACTAATAACAAATCCCAGTTATTAGCACATACCACAGTCTGCACTGCCCTGCAGCACCGCTGTGGCAAAGGACACCTTGCCCTCGTACTCTTTCCAAGGCTCCATACACTGTCTGCTGCCTTGCTGAGACAAAGCAAGGTGCTTTTGCAAGGACAAGTGCCCTGGGATGTCAGTCCACAGATCCCAGAGGGCCTGGTGATGCAGCTAGAGAGACAAAGCTGCACCCATCCTTTAGCACACAGAGGACCCCTAATGCAGGAACTGAGAGGCTTCTCCCAAGACCAAGAGCAGGGAGATGTGCTGTAGCCTCCCTCAGCTCCAGGTGTTAGCCAACATCTTGCTGCATCAGGTAGGGAAACCATGCTGCTGCAGGGCAGTGATACCACAGCTGCCTCTTGCACCACCCAGGAGTCACACGTGCAGCTGGGAGAGGCAGCTGCACATGCTTTGACCCAGCAAGGGTCTCAGAACACCTGCAAATAAAACCATCTTAAGGTCTCGTCACCATTTTTCAGATCATATAATCACTTAGCCTGTCTGCCCAAAATTAATGTACAACGAAGGAATGGTAATTTTTAATAGAATCACAGAATGGTTTGGGTTGGAAGGGACCTTAAAGCTCATTCTGTTCCAACTCCCTTGCTGTGGGCAGGGACACCTTCCACTAGACCAGGTTGCTCAGAGAATAGAGAGTGTACCATTCCACATCACATAGATGAGGAAGATATTGCAGCCTCACACACATTTCTGAAGGTATCTTTTACATTCATTCACCTCTGGGAGAGAATATGTGTTTTCCATAAAATTTCTAAGAGGTTATATTTAAATATTTTTGCTGTGTACCAGAACGGATGTCTAATGAAAAGCTTGAAAGAGAAGCTGCAGGCCACAACAGCCTCATCCAATGGCAAAAGGACTCACCTGACACATGCAAAACAAGCCTAGGCCACAATGCTACTTAGGCATTAATATGCCATGTGCCAGTCTAAGTGAGGAGACTAAGTAATAGCTGTGAACCTGCACTTCAGGTGTCTGTCTCAAGGCAGTGCAGGGCCATCCCACTGAAGTGATCTAGTCCCTGAACTATTGGTTACTCCAGAACAAGTAAATTTCTCATCATAATTGTGCTGCAAATTTTCCTCCTTTTAAAAGCAACCACATATTGCAATGGTAAACAAAAATATTGTAATATTCTTATCTAGCATTGATATATTTTGCTGAAAAGCTTCCAAATTAGCACCAATATGTCAAATTTCTCCTTTCAGCAGTGATGAAAAATTACCTCTCTGGTTTTCTTCCACTGTTTAATCATCCATTATTTTTTCATTGATTCTTATTGGCTGTGACCAAGTCAGGATTTCATCCTAAATTTTCCCTGCTATAATTTCTATGATAACATTTCAATGTTTAGCAGGTACAGATAGTTTTATAAGTAAAGTTATACCATTTCTTACCAATATTTTGTTTGTTTCAATATACTGACATCCCAACCACATATTTAAGATTTGGTTTTGCAGTCACATAAAATCGATGATAAAAATAAATATGCATATATAATTAAAATATAATGTGAAACGAAGACTGGTTTGGTATTTTAAATAACAGCATTTCTCTTTGCTGTGCTTATTTCACATTGAGTCATAATTAAGGCTAACTATATCCAAGAACAAAATGAGAGATCACGGAAATTAGAAAATAGAGGTAAACACAATGAATTAGAGATTCCAGAGTAGCTTCCTTTAAAAGCAAAATTTCAGCAACTTTTCAGCTGTAGTAAGTGATGTCTCCTGCTTGCTTTTCTAACCCTCCAGAAAAAGAGGGTTGACACTGAAATCAATAATCATGTTCATGTGCAGGTGTCAAAGCACCCCCCAAAATAAGTCAGGAAAATAACCTTTTCAGAAATGGTGTGATGAAGGCATTAGGATGACGAACCAGGAATTACTGGCCAGGTCCAGCCACCCAGTCCAGACCTTTGTGTGACAAAGTCCCCCATCTCTGACAAATGAGTTGGACATCTTAAGCTGCAATTTCAAAGTGATTTACTTAGCAGAGTGAAACCACGGCCCTCGACACAGACACCACTTCTGCAAGTTGCTCTGATTACAGTCACCTTCTGCCATGGCTCTTCAGAGCACAGGGCTCTGACCACTCAGCCTTGTTCTGGGGGCTTCTCAGAGGTGGCAAACTGAGTTATTTTGTCAGGATAGGGGAACCACTTCTTATTCATCCTTGTTCTTTTTCGTCTTCCTCCATCATCCCATCAGGCGTGCTCATCCAGGATTTCAAGTTGCTCCAGTGATGCCCACCCTGTTAGAAAACATCATGTTAATCTGCTTGACAAAATAAAGCAAACTAAAACAGGGGAGGGGAGTACAGATTTGCCACATTTATTAGTAAACCAGCAGGGAACCTTGCCTCCTTTAGCAGAGAACATCTACTCTCCCCTAGGAGAGCTTGAACACTCGCACCTTGCACACCACAAGGTTCTGTTCCTGTCTGGAGTGGGCATGCACAGCATGGATTGCAGACTTCCCAGGGAAGCTCCCTAGAGAGTCTGGCCCTTTTGCATACGAATTACATGACTCGGTGCATGATGTGTAAAGCCAAGATGCTCAGGATGCACCTGGTGATTCCAAAGCACGCACAAAACAATTACAGGTGTGTTTGTAGCAAATTTCAAGGTCTCAAGAAATACCAGACTCATTGGTTGTGTGTTGTAGATATGTCCAAGATTTTGCATGTGCAGTGCTGTAGCATTCATGACATTGCCAGACCTCCAAAGATCCAGACAAATGAAGGCAATTCTTAAATCCTCATTTCCAGGCAAAAGAAAATTTTTGGGGGTAAGTCTTAAAGGGAGCTTTCTATACACTTCAACAGAGCAAAACTGATTTACAGTGGTGCTGTTTTACATGAGTTATTCCATTTAAAAGTACTGCAGTGATACTGCTGTTACCCACAATGGGATGGGAAATGGAGTTCCTCTTGTATGGCATATCCAGGCTTGAAAGATTTTGGGTTTATCATGAACCAAAAGAAAAGGTTCTGTTTGTATTACAACCAAAACTACATTTTTAAAGTACAATGTAATAACAAAATTACTTCTTTGGAATAAAATATATCAGTAATGTCTGATCAGAACATTATTAAAAACTGAAAGTAGACAGGAGAAGTCAGAATGATTCATGAGCAGGGAAATAAATGCCATTTTAATTTTGAGCATTATTCATTAATTTCTGCTCAAATTTATATTAATGCATATTTCCTTTCCATAGAAAATGTAGGATTTTTAACAAAGTACTATGATGGGCAGTAGCTGCTTTGATAACCAAGTTTCTGTCTGTGCAAGTTTTGGTCTCTCTCAGGTCTCATTAGGACCTACACTACTGCTCCTCTCTAACTCCTGTGCACACCAAATCCTCAGTCCAGTGGTCCCTCTCCTGGTAAGGAAGAGTTAGCTGTCCCACATCCTTCCTCACAGCACTACCAAGTCTGTCTATGCAGAGGAATAGCTCCTTATGTGGCAGTGAACAATTCTGGGAAGGCTGGCAGCTGTCACATGTGCAAGGTCGAGGGTCTCTGCCCTGACAGCAGCATTTCTGGCAGAGGTGTGGTCCTTCAGGGCAGTGGCTGCTGAGCACTGGTAAGTGCTGGTGAACCATGCTGTTTACAAAAGGATGCTTGGCATGGACTTTCCTTCAAAGAAAACAAATGCAGGTGTTGCCTCAGAGTGTTAGGACATGTCACCTTCCCCAAGGACTCACCAGGATGTCAAACGTGTGCCTCAGGCAATTGCACTGTACCTGCATTAGCAGTCTGGTCTCCTGCTTTCTGCAGCTCAACATTGTTCCTGTCTCTTAGAGCAGGATCAAACACATTGGAGCAAAGGAGCCTACTGATTTCTTCCTGGATCACTTGGAAGTGCTTCCATCTGAACACGAGGCAAGCCACATAGCTGCACAACATGTAGAAGATCTAAACTGAAAATGCAGGTCCCTTTTTCACTGGGAAAAGGCCCAATCTGACTGCACAGAATCATAGAATATGCCGAGTTGGAAGGGACCCACAAGGATCATTAAGTCCAACTCCTGGCCCTGCATAGAACACCCCAAGAATCCCACCTGAGAGCACTGTCCAAATGCCTGTTGAGCTTAGGTAGGCTTGGTGCTGGACCACTTCCCTGGGGAGGCTGTTCCAGTGCCAACCACCCTCTGGGTGAAGAACCTTTTCCTGGTATCCAACATAAACCTCCCCTGACTCAGCTTCATGCTGTTTCCTCGGGTCCTGTCACTGTCACCAGAGTGAAGAGATCAGTGTCTGCCCCTCTGCTTCCCCTCATGAGGATGCTGAAGACCCCAGTGAGGTCTCTCCTGAGTCTCAGAATGCAGGATGGCATGACTCCACTACAATGCCTGTAACCATTTTGCATCAAATTTTATCCTGCATGCACCAGTGAAGATTTGAAAGGACTGGTTTTTTAAGGGTATGCAGACAGATGAGGCTAGAAACAGAGTTAGCTCAGAGGGATTTTATCTTGCTCAACTCTGACCAGTCTGGCTCAGTCTTGGCTAGTGTAACCTGAGATCACCCCCCAGTTTCCCTCAATAATCAATACAGAGAGACTGATGTGTTGAGTCACTCTGTGGAGGTTCCTATCACAAACACCTATCTCAACAGGCAGCAATACACCCTCTGACTGAGCTGCTTTATTCTGCAGTGGCTGTTGAGGCAGCTGACTGGACAGATCATGTTTGGACAGCTGCAGGTAGACAAGGTGATCCCCACCCTGAATTACAGCATTATTATCACAGAAAATATCACTACCAAATACAAGCTCATTCTATCTCACCTCCGCATGTCTGCTTGATGATTAAAAAAGACAAAATCTAGTTTGTCACTCCTATTCAACATTTGTTATCCCTGGCATAAGCTGAATCAACTCCCAGTAAATCCAATCTCTACCAAGTCTGTTCTTGAAAAGATGGCATCACTGGAACTGCTGGGTATTCTCTGAGTTGAATCCACAGTTCCCCTCTTTCAAGGAAAAGCTTCCCAGTTTATGAAGTACAAAGTATAATTTGAGCCCAGATGTTCTGCATTAAACTACTGATCTACACAGCAAGTCTCATAAATGGCTGATGGAGCTGTTTGTGGCAGGCCAGGAGCATCTCGAAATGTCACCAAGGGCAAAGGAAATGAAAGACTGTAAATTTTCTTACCTACAGAGATGAAACTATGAGGCCAATGATGAGAAGAAATCCACAGAGCAGACCACTCAGAGGGACCTCAGGCCATAGAGGGAACTGCTTTTGGTCCAAGAACCACCAAGGGATTGAAACTCTCCTGTTTAGGGCTCCAAGGGAAAAAGGTTTGGGCTGAAGGGCAGAGATGGGATCTTACAAGTACACCTAGGCCTTGGAGGTAAAATTTTATCCTAGGTACTCTTCCCTACAAGTAAACTCCTGGGAGAACCTAAAAGGAAAGAAGCAATTGGATGTGCAAGGGAGGGACATGCTCTGGGCTGACAGTCACATTCTCTGTTTATCTTTGTGTCTTTCTCACCTCAAAGAAGCTCCGATCCTTCTGCAATGATGTTTTTCTCCTAAGGCAGAGAACAAGAGCACAAAATTAATACCAGCAGTCGTCCTTTCAGTTCTCTGAACAGAGCATTGAATATGACTCACGGGGCCATGCCAAGCTGGCATTTCACCAGGGCCATAAAGTTGTTGCTGGTAGATCCTCATTACCAGCATGCAGAGACCCACTGCCCCAGAGAAAGACAGGACCTCTGCGCTGCCTCAGAAGGAGCAAATGCAAAATATTGTATGGCTCAGTTAATTAAATCTGACAGAGAACAAAGCTGGACGTGATGAGTGGGCGAGGCTCCCCTACTATGCTATCTAGACTGAGCTCTCTGCATGGACCTCTCAAAAAGTGGTCAGTGCTGATCTAACCCAGTTCCCACTGAAGTCAATAAAAATCTCTTCCTGACATCACTGGAAGAGAACAAGCAGAGTTACTGCGGGTACAAAGCCAGGCCAACACTGAGACAATGAACTTGAAAACCACGAAGGAGGTGCCTGATGTATCTCCAAGAAAAGAAGTAAAACATGCCCAAGAATGACAAAGGGCCTTTGTTCAAGAAGCAGCAATTTGCCCAGTGGAAGCCTGGGAGATGCTCTCACCCCTGACTTGAGCCCAGGATTGTCACACGAAGCCAAATGATGGTCCCTGGTGGAAGCAGCCATTAAGTAGAGGGTGACACAAACATCCCAGCAGCCACTCAGTTCTGCTGGAGATGGCACAGCTCACCCTCATGGAAATGCCAGCACATTGTCCCTGCAAGCCTACAGAACCCCACAGATCTGGCTGGGTCCTGCCAGACTCACAGGAAAGCTTGTCTCTACATCAACTCACCAGCTCCTGATATCTTCCTGATAACATCAAGTGTTCCACACATTGAGGGTAACCCCACCTGCCATCATCCCAGAAACATCAATGCAGAGCAACCCATGAAGATAACACCTTTCAGCCTTGTAGCTTTATTTACTGTCTTTGGACTTTTATTTACCAATTTTTTGATCAAGAAGACCACACACATCCCTACGTGGCTCCCACCACCCATAATCCTGCTGACACTTCACATGTTGTGCAAGGGAAAAGAAGCTTGACTCTGCACACACAGCATGTCCCTTTGCCAAAGAGAACTCCCAGAACATCTCTGATTATTTGGGTTCCTTATGGAATCTGGTAAAGCACAGCACATTCTGTGTTCAGAGTATCAGAGCAGAGAACCCTAAAGTAACCCCAGGTTCTTAAACCTAAACATGAAACCCAGCTTCACCTTTTAACATTACACAGCTTGTGCAGTGCCTTGGAACTAACGCTCTAGTTTAGCAGAGAAATGTATGTAAAGGTCAGGAACAGAAAATAACACTAATAATTAGAGTCAAATAAAGCCAAGGGCCTTCTTTCTCCCAGTGCTTTCTGCTCTGAGGTGAGGTACTAAGACAAAAGACCTGATTGAAGTAAAGTTTCTTAAAATAAGTATTGAACTAGGTGTCACCTCCTATGTCTAGGGAGCAGTTGCTAAATATGAAAAAGCAGAAAAGGTCACGAAAACACCCTGAAGCAACAAGACTCAGGATGGGACTTGTAAGAAATTTGAAAGTGTGAGCTAAAGGCATCATGTCTTCTAGTAATACAGGAATGTTGTCTATAGAACTGATACATTAATATTGATTTCTCAGAGCTCCGAAGGGGGCAGGATGAGTTCATACTGCCAGGGCAGTTAAATGTGGGGTTTGGATGCAAGATGATAATGGCTTCAGACTCTGCAAGAGCTACGGTCGTGCACAGGGGCACGTGGGGAAGAAATGCTCCCTGTGGCATTCAGCAGCTCCTGCCACCACAGCCAGGACTCTGCCCATGGATCAGGCCAACCCCAAGCATCACTGAGGGCTGGCTCAGCTGTGTCTGCTCCATGGACGGATGCAGCTTCAGGAACACTCTGTATTTTTCCCATTATGACAAATGCCCATAAGGAAACTGGCACTACAAAAAAGTTGCACAATCCTCATCAACTTAAAAGGAGAAAGCCAGACACACCTATTCCTTCCTCAGCATTGGAGGCACAAAAGGACTAATGCTAACATATACAAATAACAGGTCTGGAGGGACTCTCTCAAATTTCAGTCTGGGATAGTAGCACGATAGCTGAATTTTACAAATCATATAAAAGGTTAAGATGAAGATGCTCTTCACCTAAGCCGCCCCTTTTTAAAATTTCAGAGAAAACCCTTTCATGAAAAATCAGTAATTTCATATGAACACATAGGCATTTGGCAGATCTGGCAGATAAAGCACTTTACCAACAGAGTATAAGATTTCACTAAAATGTTGCTATGGTAAGTTAGAGTGCAAAACAAAAGTTTCAACACCATTATGAACCCACAGTTGAGTTATAAGGAAATATAGTAAAACTGTGGGTGATACATGATCAGGAGTTTCTCAGCTTTTTAATCTAAAAATTTCTTATTTTAAAAAGTAACTTATCAAAAGTAGCCCTCCCTGCAGTTTCTATTTCATCCAAACCCATGTGTGCTCAAAAAATTCCTAACTATCTTTTGTAATTAAGAGTGTTAATCAGGTCTGTCCCTTAGCTCTTGCACTTGGCAGTTCATATAATGGTTTGGGAGGATCCAGATAACATGTAAGGCTGAAATGAGTCATCCTGGAAAAGATTATGTTCATATAATTGCAGCATGGTATGGGAAGTGCCCTATATTATAACACGCTCAGCATTAGCCTGACTCCGAAGGCAGCTGTAGTCAGCCACCCTGCTATGAGTAACCCACTGAGCTCTCTCCTCACACAGCACCTGACTTACCTCATGAAGGTTTAGGACAGCTCTTTTCCAGCCTCTGTGTTCTCACAGCCATCCCAACCCACTGCCAGCCTCCAACCCTCACTGTGATGGAAATATTAAAAAACACAGCTTCTCTCACTTCAATGTTCATGACTTTTTTCCACTAGATCTCTTTCTTGCCTCAATCATTCCCATCTGCCAGACAATATGAGTGACTGAGGAGGCAGCAGAGCTAACTGTTTGGGTGTACCATGGTCTGTTTTATCCAGCTGCATCCAGTTCTTGGATCCTGGTTACTGCAGTAAGTTCCTCCAACTGATTTTCATAAGCACAGTCATTAGGGCCACCCAACAAGTGATGAAATGTTGTCATGACCCTCTCTCTCCAAACACTGAGAAGGTTGCCTCTGCTCAGCAGGATTTGGGAGCAGGAATTTGGTAGGGAAGGCTGTTCCCAGAGTGCCCAGTGAAGTTTTGACATGCCAGGATGTAGAGAGAACACATTCTTAATTCTCAGTGTCCAACACCTTGTGGGATAGGACACAGTAAAATGGAAGCCCTGTTGGGACAGCAGTTTCAGCTCCCCTTTGACTCCATCATTTCATGGGTTACCTTCTCTTGATTAGAAGGAAACCCAGGTTCCCCCATCCCAGCTAGGAGTAAGGTTGCCTGAAGCTGTGTTGTAGGAAGGCAGGTGCATGTCTGTGACTCCACTGGGGGACTGGCAGCAGTTTCACACCGATTGAAAAAGTTTTCCCAAAACTTGTCTGAGAAGATCCCAAGGGACTGGAGTGCTGTGAGGGGATTGCAGCTCCCTTCTGCTGCCAGGGAAGTGAAACATTGCGTGGGACCATGCATGGCTGAGGAAACAGTCCCTAACACTAGCACAATATATGGTCTCTCTGTCATTACATTCTCCTTCTATTAACTACATTTTTTCATGGTGCTTAGTTGCTGGCCAGGGTTAAATCACACCACCTTCACCACCTGTTAAAAATCCCCTTGTCCTCATCATTCCCTTGGTTTCTCCACCCTCCCATCCTGTCCTGCCTTCTTCAGGTGCTTTTTTAAATCTCACTATAAGTTTGTCTCCCATCTCAGTTCATGGCTGTGACCATCATATCAAGAGAATGGTTGGTCTCCTCCACTCTGAAATAGCAAGGCACCATCCTCCCCACTCAGAGGTGGGAATCCCACACTTCCAGTGCCCAGGCACGACCTCTTCTTACCTCTACTCCCTGCACCTGCTGCCCTTCAGGTACACGGTCTCCCTCACTTGCTAGACTAGTCTTTATACTAATCTCAGACTTGGCGTGAGAGGAAATTTATGCAGGGATCAGTGGCAATCAGCAGGCACCTAATGATTTGCTTTCAAGATTTAGCTAAGTGGAAGTGACAGGGGTAAGATCCAGGGCTGACACTGATTTTTGCCCCGTTGACTTTCATGTTGAGCCCATTAAACTTTTCTGCTCCATATATTCAGCAACACTTCCACATACCAGGACTAGAGTTTCCAGTCTGATATCCAGAGCTCTGGATGTTGCAGCTCATTGTGACCAAATCAGTTGGCAGCAGCTCACCAGAAACACTTCTGAAGTTGGTTATGAGATGAGACAGAGCTGCTGCAGGAAGATCAGGAACTTCTCAGTCTCACGGTCCCATAGCCCTCTGTGACTCCTTGGCTCACAAGACATTTATTACCCTGGGCATTCACTTGTCATGCAGCAGAGACCTTGACCCTGGGCCACCCTGACCCTTGACA
Organism: Campylorhamphus procurvoides; assembly: GCA_013396655.1. NCBI lineage: Eukaryota > Metazoa > Chordata > Aves > Passeriformes > Dendrocolaptidae > Campylorhamphus > Campylorhamphus procurvoides. Next base: position 1,006,826 of record WBMV01007941.1, read on the forward strand.
TAGCCAGGGTGCCCAGAAGGGACTGGTTTGCTTTCCAGTGGGCACATGGTGCTGCTGTGCCATGCCTTTTCCAAGGATAAGGTTACAGTACACCTTGGCAAGGTGCATCTTGGACACACCTAACTTCACCAGCACATCTTCTCTAAAAGTATCATAGTCCTTTTTAAAACAAAAAAGCAAAGAGAGTTTTCAGGGAAGGGGCTCTGGACAGAAGGGATGCAGAAAGAGTGAATTAAGCGTGCATTTCAGGCACCTAAAGCAACATGCTACATGACACCACAATTAGGGGACCCCTCTGCAGCATGGCTGGGCTCAGATACTCCCAGAGCAGCTGGGCAAAGCTGGTGAGGCCACAAGGCATGGGGCTTGGGCCCAGACAGTCTTTCTTGCCCCACAAACTGTATGAACTGCATGCCCACAACCCATGAGGTTGCTGTCTTTGATCCTGTGTAGGCAGCACAAAAGCCCTGGAGGTTGGGATCCCCAGGCAGTGGCTTTGTCAGCCAGCCTGGGGCTGTGGGTCTGGCTCACCCAGAGACACCACTTACTGCTCTTCAAACAGGCACACTAGGTGCTTTTGGGACCACCCCCAAACAGGAACGGCTGACACCACAAGCCTGTATTTTAAATCAATTCACATCAAACACAAAGGAAATTCCAAACCAAAGAGCTTTCTATTTCCTCTGCTTCCCCTGTAATCCACTCGACTGTCTGGGTGCTGGGGAGTGCTGCTGGCCTAAAAGCTACCACTCTCCTCTCAGGAGAGTTGGTTTTATCTGCCCTACCCCTGATGGGCTCTAAAACTTCCCACACAATCCCCCTTTTATAAATTAGGACGACTACTCTGGGCTTCAGAAGGATAATTGCTAATAAAATTCAGCAGATGTCCCCCAAAAGACATGAAAGGGTTGGAAGCAGAAACAGAAACTAAAGGAGAAAGAAAATGCAAGACAGAAATAATAGCCCTTGCTCCATTCATGGCTCATCCACCACTGGTGAGTTTTTGTTCTTGCAGTCACATATTTCCGAGGTGAATCCTCCCAGGCTGTCTCCAGAGAGGGAATGCCTCATGCTTGCTGCTTTGGAAAGCTGGATGGTTGTTTTCGAAGTTAGTTTACAAGATCTTCCCGAACCTAGAAAAAATTATGAAAGCCTCAGGCTTGGATTTACAAAGAATCAGCATGGCATCAACAAAAGACAAAGTCACAAGAAGCAAAAGATGTCCAGATTCATCATGACTTTCTCTGACAGGAACCCCTTCCAGTACTTTATTTTCCAAAGACACTGCACAGAAGCAATGAATTCTAAAGCCTGGATGATCTTGATGTTCCCTTGAGGTACTGTGGACTACTTCTACATGGTCTAGGTTCAAAACAGCTGAGGAGCTATTTAGACCATCAGGTCTGGCTCCCTGTTGACAAAATTAGACCCAACAGATGAATTAAGCATCTGAAGTAGCAGCCCAAATGGCAGGAATCCCCAAACACCCCAAAGAGGAGCAGGAATAACCAGTGCTGCTTTCTGTGCTATTAGGTTATCACACTGGGTCTACAAGAAGAGCAGCTGGAAGACTGCAGAGCGCTGGATGTGCTGTCATATGAGAACATGTGGCTGATAAAGGACTAGGTGGGTCACCAAGCCCTGTCTCCAAGTAATCTGTCTGTCAGTTTAACTGGGAACAAATTATAGGCATCACTAACGAGAAACATGAAATGGCACTGGCATGTCTTGCCTCCAGTCTGCCTCTCCTTGTGGCACACTGCCAGTACTACACAGGAAAGCCAAGGAGCCTCCGAAACGAAATTATATCTTGGAGGAATGGGGAGGAGTTTTCATCCTGAGCAGGCCAGTGGTGGCAGCCCTGAGCATGGGATTTATGTGGGATAGATACAGGAAAACAAATAACTATGCAATCCTCTTTCACATTCACTCAAATACATCAGCATATCACCTAAGGATTCTTATCACAAGTGTGATTTTATGTCATTATGATTCTATTCTGTAGTTATAAAATCCCTTACACAAGCTCTCAGAACTCCACCTTCAGAAACACAGTTTTCTTGCCTGCCCCTGCTACCTCCCAGTGGAAGACCATTCCAGAACTTTACTCCACAGGAGGGGAAAGACAGTCTTTGCTACATTTGATTTGAAATATAGCACATATAATTTTGTAATCAGACCATGTCAATAGCAAGAAATGGAAGGTCTTGAATAGGGAAAAAAATGCATTATCAGAGAGCTCTTCACACCATGACTAATGTCTCCCTGCTTCTCCTAGTGAGCTAAGATGCTAAAATGATTAAGGTTGAACTTAAAAATTATATATGACCTAAAACTGCCTTTTGTAATCTAATTTTCCTTATTTGTATTTATATTTCAATATCCTGAATTCCTGCTTCTACATGGTATGTGCCACTTTAAGCTTCTCTGATATTAACACTCTATTCAGATAATCCTGACAAGCCAGCCACTTTCTTTCAGGGGAGGTAGTGAATCCAAATAAAGCAGTATTGCAGAAATGGAGGGTCAGGGTATGTTTCCCACCAAGAGGCGGGACTCCCTTTGGGGAGCACTGCGTGGCACCGTGCACTGAAAAGTCTCTCCTGGCAGGGTTCATCCAGTAGCTTACAGCTGATCCCTGCTAAGCAGAGGTCCCTTGATCCAGGAAACATATCCCTATATTGCAACAGGTCCAAATTCCCTTTTGTTGCAGTCTGTTTCTGCATTTGCCACACCAGCCAATGATATGAGCCATAATGAGGTGTCATGACCCATGAAGTGGCCTCCTTGTCCTTTACTAGGCAAGAGCAAAGGGATTGTTTTGTAAACTGCAGCCCAGAGCACCTCAACTGTGTCTGTGACCTCTGTGTATTGAACTGTGCTGATGATTTTCTTTATTTATGAATTATTCCTTGCACAATGAGAGAAACACCTGTCAATCTATGGATGTAGTACAAATCATTTCCTTAAGGCCACCAATCCTCCAACACTCTTTTCTTCAATCTAGATAAATCTGCCCCTCTTTATATCAAGGCTTCATGAACTGGGAAATAAGTAATCATTAAGTGTTTCAAGAAAATCACTAATCAGTTATTACAGGCTCCAGAAAATCACTGACGTTTCTTACAATCATGGTTTGTAACCCCTCAGTGCTTTCTCCCAAGGCAAATAACCCTCCACCTCAGCAGCTCCTAAGCTATTCCCCTGGCATCCCCATTTCCACTCTGCAAGGCAGCCAGTGTGGTCACACACCCTTACTTGGGAACTGCTTTCCTTGCACATATTCCTCATGTTGTAACATGTTTCTAGCACCTAAGAGTCATCCAAACCTGCTTTGCAAAGCATTTAGAAATGAAGTCTTAAAGCAATGTCACCCACAGCACAAATTAACACCCAGCAGACTCAGTTGTGACCATTTGCAGGCAGAAATGACTGAATGCTAATGTTAATCCTCGGAAATGGCACTAAGGGAAGGTAACTCGGTCGAGGGCACTCACAGAGATTCAACGTTGGTGGAAGAAGTAATGATTTATTCAAATTGCAGCATTACCTTGAGTGAGGAGTCAAATTATTTGGTGACCCCATTGCAGCAGGACCAGACCCAGACAGCATCTTGAAAGGGAGACTGTGGTGATGCCATGGCATGTGAACAACAGCACATACCACTCAGGGAAAGGCTGGGGAAAACAGGAGTTCCAACCCTGCCAGAAATCTGCCTCTCTGTACTCAGAGGAGCCTGTGGCCTGAAGAGCACAGAAGACAAGGAGATGGGAGGCATAAATGCTAAGACCTGTAGTAAATAAATACTTTCCCTGTAGTATTCTGTATAGATTGGGCCAATATAGCAAGCAGTCCCTGCTCATATGCAGAATCTCACTGATTCTTACCCAAAAGGCTGCCTTATGATTCCAGATTTTCTGGGGAAAGCTTTGTGTGCTCATACCCCTAAAGTCTTGCACTCACAAAATCAAGGACCTGCATTTTTTATCCAGACTTCCATGGCAATTTCTTCCTGGTGAAAATATAGGTAGAAGAGCAGGGCGATGAAGAACTCATCCAGTTTCTCATTCCTGAGTAGAAGGTAGAATGGTCACTGTGAAGTTCACAGATTTGCAGATACAGACACCACCAGACCAAAGGACAAGGTCCCCGCTCAAGGGCTGTATTATATCAAATATTAGGTCTGATGGGAACAGCAGCAGCACAGGAAGGCAGCCCAGATTCCCAGTCCCATTAGCACTCCTGGTGCATGCAGCATTGTGGATGTCTTGGCTAACATGGAATTTAACTGGAAGTAAAACGGATAAAAACTTTGATTATTTAGGCCCAAATTCTTGGCTCCCTTTAGATAACAGAGTAGAAAGCTTTCAAACAGGCAATAGGATTATTTCTTTGCATTTGGTATTGTTTCCCACTGAACCTCACAGGTGAGAGATTCAAAACCTCTAATATTTCCTACTCTGCTTCTCAAACACCCTGGTCCACCCCCTACCAGCTACACACACATAATTCTCAAAACAAACCACATGGCATACCTTATAAGTGCTGCAAATGGTAGTGTTTGCTCATTTGCGTCTTTCAAAAGCAAAACAGCATCTGAAAGCCTCCAGAGGAGAAAAACAGTATTTCCTAAAAAAAATTGTTAGTGTCAGCAGAAACACCTCTTTGACTTGTTCAGGCAATGCTTTGCTGATGTGAAATTTCAGCAATTACTCACATTTGACATCACCCAACGTCACGTATTCATGTTGTACCCACTTGGACACCCTATGCAATTTTCCTTCTTTGTCAGGCAGCCTTCTTCCAGGGGGCATTGCACTGCAATCATCTTGGAAGATGCTAATTGTTGACCAATACATAACATTCAAGGACACAGTCTGAGAATATTATCCACCTGGTACGTACTCTACTCATTGCACCCAGTTTCAAAGGGACAGGCAGTGAAATGTGTTTGGCAGGTGTCCTGAACTAACTTTCAAATATTAGAACTACAAACCAGGCTGGGGATGTTGGGAGAAATAGGACATTTCATCTCTAAGGTTGCGTCTGAAGTTGCTCTTTTAGTTGCTAATATAATAAATTGCAACTGCATTATTTAGATCAAAGAAGTTTTAAGTAATGGATGAAAGTCAGCTATACCATGCTGTGGATTTATAAAATTAATAATAATAATAATTTAATCTTTGAAGTGTCTTACACAGATGAATTAATTACCTCACAATACGCTTTGGAGTAGATGAGAATTATTACCTCGTATTCTGAGCGATCTGCAAACAGCAACAAAGATGCTGGATGAGTTTACCAAAGCCATACCAGGCTGCTGCCTGAGCTAGAATTCAACACCAGGCATGTCTGGCTCTGTTTTTGTGTTCAGACCACTCATCCACCCTGCTGAAATGACAGCTGGCTTCCTGCTCCATGCGCTTTGTTCAGACATGATCCTCAGACAATGGGTGAAAATATTCCCACACAAATGATCTTGTTTCTTTTTGAGCTAGGCTGGTTGGATTGAAATACCTCTTTAATGTCTTGACACGCATTTCCTGAAAGCAAGTATTTTTTTTCCTTCCTTAAGGTTTTCTTCAGCTGCTGGATTGGAGCTGAAATACAAAGTATGAGCATGCAGTAGTATGATTTTAAATTACTAGCAGCAGAAGAAGAGGTCAACCTCCCAGGACATGAAGGCATACCCATTTTGACCTCTAGCTGACACTGACAAAACATTTGGGCTGTGGTGAGTTCCGTGTGACACATTGCTTTCAAGAAGCAAAGAACAAAAGGGTTTCCTGGGGTCCTCCTGCCCTGTCCCCTGCCCTGTATGCACTGTGCCATGTAAACCCTTAAAGCAGTGCCTCAGGTGGCTTTTGGAAGATTTTGGGTGCAAACTGCTCCATTCCAGAGCTCTTCTTTGGGATCGAGGGCAGATCAGGCAGAGGTCACCAGGGAGCCACTGGGCAGAGTCAGCAGCGTTCCCAAGCCCAGGGGAGAAGTTGGCTGAAGCTGCTGAGACACAGACCATGAAAGGCTTCTGCAGCAGCCGTGTGACCAGGAGAGAGGTGAACAGCCTGGCTCCACCGTGACAAAGGCTTGGAAAATGCCCAGCAGGGCAGGAGGCAGCATCAGGCAGTGTGAGTGACCCACTGCTGCCACCTCCACCCACTCCCTGCCCCTGAGACCAGAGCAGGGGGGGCTAATTTGGGTGTTAGGGAGGGTTTTGTCCCAGTGGCTTAAATGGCCTGACAATGTCCTAACCCACAAGTGCCACAGCCATTCAAAGCAGAGTTACGGGCACTTTTTCACCTGCAGAGCTATGGTTTCCCCAGAGGTCTGCAGTGCTCTGGTGTCACCACTGCACAGGGTCATCCATAACACCCCCAGCAAGGGACATCACGCTGTTGGACCCATGGACACCTGGGGTGGCATTTGGCCCTCGTGTCCAGCACTGCTGCCCCGTTGTGTGGCACATTTCTGACACACAGCAGGACTCACACACACTTTTAACCATTTCCCTGTAGTCCAGCTTGAGACCAGTGTGGAGCAAATGCATATTTCTCATTTTCTCCATTAACGTGATGCAAGAATTTGTCCCACAGTTGATGTTCTGGTAAAAAAAAATATTAAGACTCTGATTTGACTTGGAACTGCTGTATTTATCAAGGCCTAAACCTGCATAATTTGTAACTGAGCATCATTCTTTTACCTTGTGAATTCAAGGGTGTTAGTATTATGTTTTCAATACAACACACCTTGAATTAGTTTTATCATCTGCAAGAAAGCAGCATACAGAGAACATGTTGTAAATCTATGCTCAAGTTCTCAACCCACTAAAGTATTTATAATTAAATCCTGTGCATATGGGCCACTTTCTTTCATTCTTCAGTCTGCTTTTCCCCCAGATGTTGTTTTAGTTTGTTATCTGATGAGAAGTTCTGAAAGGTTGCCATTGCAAAAAAGAAAAATATGTGTTTTTTCTTTTTTGTCTTTCAGGTTATGAATAAATAATTGAAAGTTTGCTAAAGAACATCAGTTCCCTGATTGCCAGTGAATCAATGAAGACTGAGAAATCAAATGGAGCCATCCATGAAACAATATATTGCTTTTGCATTTTTATATAATATTGTAGAGTCCAACTATCAGAAGAAAGGAAACCTTTATTTAAAAATGGAATATATTGTGCACATTCCTAATATTCTAACAACTTTAAATAAACACCAAATAGACACTTCAGGGGACTCTGGACAAAACTACTAGTAACAGCATTTTACAGCATCTATATTTTTTAAAAAGTTCCAAACAAAAATATCCTCTGGAAATAAATGAGTTCTATTAGTCTTTCTTAATTAACAAGAGACATTTGCAAACCCTCAACTATTATTTGCAGGTCACCTTTAAAGCAAAATGACTCTTATTGCTGAAATCCTTCTGCCTACAAATTTAAACCGAGTGAAACTTTGAGGCTTCCTGTGACTTTTTGCCAGGTACCATTCAGCCAGGCAGCCACAAAGCTCTCACAAATTCTTACTCAATCTAATTTGGTAGTCGAGGCTGGATATGGGACAACAGAATAATTTCATGTCAGCAGCCTGCAGCCCATGCGATGGTTAGACCGCAGGGATGAGTGTTAGGAAACCATGCCTCTAATCCTTTGACAAAAAGTGGTTATTTCAACTGGTCTGTTCCAGTCTTTGGTTCCAGCTTTCCAACAGTGTTTTACAATTCTCAGATTAAAAGCCCACACAAATGCTGTATCTTTATGTTACACACCAAGGATTATGAACCATGAAAGAAAAACAGAGAAGGTGGTAATACAGCATAGCTAGACCTGCCAGCACACCACAGGAAGGAGAAAATTCCTCTCCTGTGTCTCCAAAACACATCTCACCTGCTTCTCACTCATACCAATGGCTGAATGACTGCCCCTGGCTGGGGCTGTCGGACAGATCCCTGCCCTTCCATGGGTTCTCCTGTGGCCCTCGGGGTCTGCTGCAAAGGCAAACATGGACAGCAGTAACAGGATGGAGCTGGGAAAGGCAGGGAGACTCACAGATGGAATGGTGCTGCCTGGGAGGCTGCCAGCAGTGAAGAGGATAAGGTGACACTGTTTACGGCCGTATCCTGGTGACAGTCTGCTGTCCCCTAGGAACAACAGATCCCAGCATGTAAAGCCCCCTTCAGCCGGCTCTGTGGACTGGGACTCATGGCCAATGCCCTCTGCTCCTTCCCAGCCCTGCTAAGCAGCTTCCCTGGGTAATATTTTAGTCCAAACAGGGAAATTAACTGTTTTCCATGCAATAACACCTCCACAGCCACCCATTTGGGTTTGCTGTGGTTTTGATGGCTGAGTGTTGTAGAGGTGTTCCTGTTTTTCCCAGGACTGGCAGCAGTGAGGGGTCCTGGTCCCTCTGTTATGGGCAGTGATGTCTGTACAGTACTCTGAATGTCAAACATGCTTTAGCTTCAGACTTTACAAGATTTAAAAGTGTATCTACCCGGTCACAAATGTGTGACATAACCTAGGTCCCTATGTGAACCATCAGCTCAAGATTTGGAAGCTGCACTTGGAAATAATTCCCACATGCTAAGGCAGGCCACTCTAGGGCAGGATTTTTGAGGTTTGGAATCTCTGGGGTATTGTGAAGCATTTGCTTTTGCAAGCAGAGAATCCCTCACATGTCATTGACAGCGGATCAGTGTCGTGGATAACTGGTACTGCTTAGATCACACCCAAAATTGGTACAATTGTGTTGACAAAAGCACTTTTTGTCAATAAAAGTCAACTCCCCATGAAGGGTGGGGTTTCATGTTACAGCTAATCTGGCCTAAGAGCCAGTTGTTGATGGAAGAAGCATTCTTGCTCCCATCAAAGTTTTCCCATCATTTATCTTTGTGTTGATTCTATATCTTCTCTGACCCCACAGCAAGGCGGCTCCCTAAACTGTCAAAAATAGTCATCCAACAAAAATAAACAAGAATCTTTCTGTTGAGTTAGCATTTTAAATCTGTCTGTGGTGGAGTCAGAGAAGGGCCAGTGGAGATGCAGATAAATATAAGGGGACAGGGGGAGGACCACACCTCTCAACACACCAGGTCAGCTGTAAGGTGAACACCAGCCACAGCCTGGGAAAATGGGGCTGTGCTGGGCCAGAGTGCCTTCTGAAAGAATGAAAATACCTGGCCTAAGACTTTTAGACAGATCAGTCCAGTAAGACAGAAGGAATGTTTCCTGTGTTTTAACCTCTTAAAAATGGCATCATTCAATCTTGCAGTAGTTTCTGACTAGGGAAAATACTGCTGAAAGCAACACTAAGGTGTTCATGACCACATGGGAAGAAAAAACTGACAACAAAATGTGGGGGAAGAAAATCTCCACAAAGCATCCTGTCCCTAATCTCCTCCACTTCCAAAGCCTTCCAAAACACTACATCTTTTCTCCTGTAAGTGCTCTTTAAAGGTTTATCCATGCAAGCACAATCGGTTCATGGATAGCTAAGCAAGAATCTCAAATCAGCCTGAAAATTCAGCTCTGGGTGTTCTGCACAGCCATCTCTCTCTTTTATTTTGACAATCGTATTGTGTATGTTGTGTTTCCAGTTGCTATTGCCGGCTGCCAAGTACATATCCATGACTTGGCAGCCAAGTTACATATTTAAGAGGATGAGAGAAGCAGGTTTGGGAACAACCTCAGATCTCATCCATGGCAGCCAGGCAGCACTATAGAAATAGGCTCAAGGAGAAAGGGGACGTATGGAACTGGTGGCTCATCAACTCATTTTTAGAGAGTGGGGCTGTCATCAGCCTCAGGAGACCACCAGCCCACCTTGGCTCCAGTAAAAATTGTGCTAAAAGAACTGGCAAAAGTAAAAGATGTGTTGCAGATACTCAGGGATACCTGTGTTAGTGTTTGAGGTGCAGGAGACAGCGGAGACAAACCTTTGGCTGTGCTGGAGTTGGGGGAAGATTGTCACAAAAAGTCCAGATGAATGATGGGGAGAAGCTAAGACTGAGAAATACCTACAGTGAGAGCAACTGTGGATGCAAAGACTGGGACTGAGAGCTAAAGACAGAGATGGTTAGGTAGGTGGGCAATGCTTCGGAACCAGTGCAGCGGATGGGTGAACTGGGGGAAAATGAAGACAAATCCAGAAGGGATCTGGGGAGGGTGAGACAGAACTGCACTGACCCAGTACAGGGGTAGGATAGACATCAGTGTTAGAGCCATACCCTGAGATGCCTGAGTTACTAATACAGAGGATTTGGGATACTCAGATGCAGCACTGCGCTACCCTTAACAAAGCACCTGCTGGAGGAGATCGGTTCAGGTATTTCATGAGTTAAGGCTGCAGAGGTGAGCAACAAACATCCCACCTGTCCTGATGGCTCAAATGGAATCAGTCTGGAAAAAAAAATAAATTAAAAGCCTAGCATCTTGTAGCAAAGGAGAATAGTGTCAGTTGGATCTGTTCTTCAGCTTTCCAAGAGCTGGAAGCTCTAAAATGAGCCAAAAGATTACAAGAAGTAAAATTAAAGTGTAATGGTTGAAACAGTGAAGGCTATGAGAGAAACTGATTTCCACATGGATTTCAGACACAGAATGCCAGGCAAATCACTCCAACCCACATTCAACCCCGATGTCCATAATTTCATGCTCTTTTCCTTCTGTGCCAATGGCCTGGCTTCACGGAACTCTGAAATGCTGGACTCAGTATCCACAGCTGCGACTGAATGGGAAATCTACTTTGAACAGTCCAAGAAGTGTATAACACTAAGTCCTCTGAAAAAAAACAGCTCCTTGACATTTCCAGTGGAAGACCCCATAATATACACAAGGCATTCGGCTTTTGCTGATTTATCACCTTCTTTCTGCAGGAACAATACACATTTCAGGAGTGGAAAGCTATGGATAATGGATAATGTGGAGCACTCAAGATGTGATGGTGATGAGCTCCACAGGCAGCGTCCTAAATGATAAGTCTTCTTTTGAGATGGGGCTGGACAGTAGACAGTAAATAATGCGTATGTTGAACCACAAAACACTACTTTCTTAGAGCTTATGCTGCCCATTGTGGGCACTGACTGAGGCAGGTGCCCTACAGAAGAAAAAAAAATTAAAAAACCTGTTAGTGCATAATTAAAAACTGGGTTATGAGGCATAAGCACAAAGAAAGCAAGAAATAGGCTTGCTACAATTGTCATAATTCTGAACAACTGACTTTGCACCCTTACAGGCTTCTTCTAGTGTTGTTCCTTGTGGTGGTTTGTGTGCCCATGGGTGACCCAGTAGCTGGGAACACTCAGCAGTATGTATATGCACCCATTCTTTAGGTATATCTAATGTTTAATTTGGATATCACACCCAGAAAATAAACACATGCATAAACTCAACAAAAATATCACTGATTCACCATCCAGTCATCCACCTCTTCTCTGCCTCTTGTTTCTTCTTGCTGTGTCAAACCTCTGTCTTCCATACCCACCATATTAATTTCCTCCTCTTTTCCCAGGGGCAGTGAAATGTCAGCCCTGGTTTCTCTGGGAATATTAGACTCTGTGTGTGCTCACAGCTGTTTGTATTGGACACACAAGTACAGAATTCAATTTCACAGTAGCTAATACTGTCCATGACTATGCCATTTACCTGCCAAGTACTCTGCCTGCTCATTAAAAACAGGATCACGCCATATGAATGGAATAAATACTGTCCTTAGGCACAACACTGTGATCACTGGTGTGGGTTTTCACTTCAGATTTGTGCAGCATTGAAGCTCCTCATTCCTTGTTCTCAGGAATTTGCACTGTTTTCACATATCAACACTCATTTCAGTGTAGTCCTTGGATCATCCAAAACAAAGGGAAGTTAGGTAGCTGCACTGTAACTTCTGGAGAGATACCGAGTCCACTTCACATCCTCATCTTCCCAGGACAGCAGCACCAGCCGTGCCCTGGAATCAGAGCCCTGTGGCCTCACAGCTTCATCCACAGCAGCAAACTGGCCAAAGGTATCTGAGAGGCACAGGCTGAATTAGCTCCTGAGCCCAGACCAAGGGTCTAAGGGAACTCAGGAAGAAACAACTGCCCAGCAACACATATAGGCAAGCAGGCTGCTTTTGGAAAGCCAGAAAAAACAGCTGCACATTCTTTCACTGAAATCCTCGTGCAATAACTCCCTCTGCATGGTTTTATCAGGTGAGATTACTGAACAAGAGCAGTTGTCAGGTTTTCACACAGCCCTGTGCCCCCAGCAATCAACTTTTAGTTACTAAAGGGACTGTGACAGAAAGGAAGAAGTATTGAAATGTACCTCACATTCAATAGGTATTTTCAAAATTTGGATTTTGATTCTGTATTCTCAGGTACTCAGAAATCTATGGAGCTTAGCACAAAATGTCATAGCCTAGTTTCTAACTTTTCTCAGGATATAATAACTATTCCCTCCTATAGAATTAGGAAAAAAAAGGTGAAAATTTAATATAGAAGTACTATAAACAAGATCTCTATTCAATTCTGTGAGCTTTGAAAGAAAATATAACAGAGAACATCACTTTTACCTTCTTCTGTATTACACAGACTTTTTAGCTTATTAGAATTTTAAATTTATTTATCTCCCACCTATAGTGCTGGGGGTAAGACTAAGGACTCACTAGCATAAGTTATCTTTAACAAGGCTGTGTTGGTACATTTGCAAACATGTGAATGAGATCTGCAGCAGGGAAATGAGGAGTCTGCCAAATGAGAAATAAACGTGGCTTTGAAAGAAATATGTTTACATTTTTAGATACAGCCTGTGAAAAAGAAATGCTGCTTTCAGCTATGAGGTGTGATTGCCAGACTGTCAGTGTAACTGTGCAGGAGATCTTACAGGGATTGACAGAACATGTTGCATGATGCTTGCCAGTCAATATAGCAAGGCAACTGAGACCCCTAAACCCTTGGGGGTTTCTATACAGTCCTGCCTGAAGTACATAGCACTGCCACTTCTGGAAGTGTTTTTGTCTCCTTATTCATGTTCAAAACAGATTTCTAACTGCTGACCTGCAAATCATTTGGAGCATTAACATTCTGAGCTGTTCCAGCAGAGAGGGTACAGGTGCTGTGAACTACTTCCCATGGGCAAGAATGACCTCACACTTCTTGGTCCAGGATGCAACAGAAATCTGTCAACTTTTGCACAGGCCAACACATAAAAAACAATTCCTGAATGGTGGGAGAAAATATCTTTAGCAGTAGAAAAGGAGCAAAACTTTCCTACACTCTTGATTTTATTTAAGACTGAAGAAAAAAAAAAGTGTTGGGCCTTAAAGGGAAATTTCTCCCCTCTCTAAAATTCCTGGCTGGTGCTGTTATTGGGGTAACAAGAGGAACCAGCTTGTCTCTGTCTCCACCCTACTGATGCAGGAGAGAGTAAAGGCAAATGGGTCATGCAAGGGTGGATCAGGGGGTTTTAATACTGCTGTTTCATATGTGGAACTGAAATATGTTGTTGCATCTGGAAATGCTGGCCTGCCCAACTCTATAATCACCACACTGCTGCAAGCAAAATCTACTCTAGAGGCAGGTCTATGCTATAGGCTTCTGCCTGCATAAGTATGTGGATGAGAGCAGTGGAGAGATGTGATACCTGACCCACATAGGTGTGCTAAAGAAGCTTTACTAGCATAACTTGTTTTGCTGTGGGGTAGGGAGGGGTGATAACTTTCCTGTGATGAACAACTAGAGAACATAATTTCGCTGCTGTAAGAGCATCCACATGCTTTGCTGGTTTAATATCACAGGATTTCCGTGTGCCAAGGTACAGTGTCCCTGGTGTAGCAGAGATTAGACCACCCTGTGCTCTCTAAAGGGGCACAGAAAGGGAAACTCATGCCAGGCACAGGGCCAGGGAGGAGAAATGAGGAACACCTTTGAAATAAGTAGAGCTTGAAATGCTATTACCTTGTAACACATTGACAAGACTGAAAAAGCAAACTTTAAAATTAACCATGGGTGCTGGGTGTAAGTGCATGTTTTTTAATGTGATGCCGTGCATTTAATATAGGTTCCAAGACAGGAAATGTGAATTCCCTGAATATTTTTTCCATTTCTTCCTGCTCCTCATTTGTATCTGCAGGAGTGGCTCACAATGGGAAGGATAAACTTTATGGTGCAGTCCTGAGATCCTTCAGCTCCTTCCTTGCCTGCACCCCACAGAGCCCCAAACCTTCAAGGAGAACCTTTCAAATAAATGACAGGCAGCTCGCAAGGGAAATGCTGCCCAGCCTGCAGGGCTCCACGCAGTGTCTCCCGAGAGATAAAAGGCAGGCTGCTGGGATATATTCATTCCTGCCTCTCAGATGGTATCACAAGGGATGAGCAGGGCTGCAGCCTGTCTGCCCAGTCCTCTGCAGAACTTCAAACAGACGCTCTGGAGGCGGCAGGGCATGGGCTGACTCACCCGGCCGGCTGGGTGGACACAGCCTGTCCAAGCACGTCTCAACTTCCCAGCTCCACAGTGGGTTGCCCTCAAACAGCTCCCTTGTCCTCAGTTCCCTCTGAGGACTCCCACACAACACGTTATCTTCGCAATGCTTTCAGCTTTGCCTTTTTTTTTGGCTCTTCCCACTCTTCCCTGCAAAGCAGTGGCAGGGAATTGCAGGACAACCTGCATCACCCACAGGAGGGATGGCTTTGCATCGCTCCACACCTGGATGCACCACGAGCAAGGTGCTTAAGGGGTTTAATTTGGGTGATTAAATTCTCCAGGATTAATACTATGGGTGTTTCCTCTATTAGAAGCAATACTATCCAAACTCCATCAGCAAACATATAGAGCAATCAAAAGTTAATACAGCAGTTGCACAAGCACTAGAAAGTTACAACCACTTTATGTTCTTCCTACGGGCTTTGTCTTTGTCACACAGTCCTGTTTGAGAACAGCAAAGTTCAGAAACCCAGGCCATGGTTTTGACAGGAGCAGCTGCTTTCCCTGTGAGTCAGGACAGTGCAAAGGATGAGAGATGCTGGGTGCAAAAGCAATGAAACTGCAGATTTTAGACAAGATTACTGTCCTGGCTTTGCCAAATTCATTTGAAAGGTGCAATTACTCCCCAGAATGACATGTACACATCAAATGCACCTATTTGCAAATGAGGGGCAGCATTTCGGAAATTTATTTCTTTAAGAAACTGGAGGGTGGGTGGGGGGAAGGGAATATAGACCCACTGGAGTCAGTGTGAAGTTTCCACTAGCAGGATCAGAGTTCACTCCATGGTAACTACACTATGCTGAAAATCAACTCAAAGTTCCTCTTTGTTTTATAAACTAAGGGAATGAATGTAAGGAATCCAGCTCTGAGTCCTTGAAGCATTCTGCCTCTTGCGTTCTGGAGGGTTGTTCACCTACTTGAAAGGCTACTCTGTGCCTCAGGACTTCAATCTTTTCCAAAGCCTGTAAGTCAGCAGAAGTTTCCAATCCTTTACATCCTCCACACACAGTCTAGGTGTAGGGGAAAAAAAAAATACAATTATCCCAGTGTTAACCTGTTCTTGTCCTCAGCCCTTGGGGTACTTTAACCATCTGGATGGAGACTCCACTCTGTTTCGCCTGCCTGCCCCACTGCTGGAACAGCCTCAGAGCAGCAGTGGCCGAGGTGAGGGGAGGGACAGACAACACCACGGGCAGGTGACAAACTGCTGTGCACATTTAGCTACATTAGCCCTGCAATACACTTAAATAACAAAAAATTGTGTTTAATAACTGGGAAGCGACGCTGAGGAATGCAAACCAAAGGCTGAAAAGTAAAGGAAACTATGCGGCAAGGGCAATTACCAGTTGGTTAATAGAAAAAATTGTTAACCTGTATTTACAGTGAAAATGGGCACCACCTATCCCTTATTGCCAACCCATGGTAGTGGGATTGCACTTAGAAACTCAGCTTCTGACAGAGTATTACAGTTTTCACCTATAGATAATCTAGTCCTATTAATAAACATTTATCTATTAGTTCCTAGGGAAAAAAAAAGTCACAATATCTTCTCATTCTCAGGGGTCCTCTATATGCTACAGCCTGGAAATCAAGAGGCTGAGTGCCAGGAAAGTGCTGCATACCTGAACACCAAGAGCACCCAGCCTGACTGCAGCCCTTAGAGATCTCTCTCAAGCCCTGAGCAGGTGCTGAAGCTGCTGCAATCGACTTCTCCAGTCTCACTGGGATGGCACAGCCATTTACCTACAAACCATTCAATAAACTTGAAGTGGTTCTGAATAATTTGCAGCAATAGCTGATCAAACAAGCTTTTTACGAGCCTCACATTCCCCCATGACCACTGCAACCCCCGTCTGTAGCTAGTGAAGAGAAAGCCACAAGACAGTGCCCTTGAAAAACAGCCAAGAAAAATCCACGTAGTAAACCAGTCTTACATCTGAGCTGATTATTAAACACTAAACAAGTTTATTTTTGTCTGCCTTCTTGTCATAAAGTACTTCTGATAGTTTGGGGCGGGGGGGAGTGTAAAATATGCATCACCTACAAGTTTAAGGAATTAGAGTCCTACAGGTTCTTTGCAGCAGGGAGGGCTGGCAGGGCAGGACCCACCGCGGCTCCCGGGACACCAACACTCCCACATCCGAACGAGCAGCAAAACAAAACACGGCTGCCGATTCCCTTCAGCTGCCCACTCACTGCTCCGCAGTTTTTTCCCTTAAAGGACAAGCCAGCCCGAAATGTGCGTGCCGCCAGGATCCTCCATGAGAGCTCATTAGCTCGCAGCGCCTCGGCTCCCAACGCTGCCTGCGGAGCTTTCCTCGCTTTCTTAAACAAATGAAGAGCTCTGCAGACAGTTTGCAGCAAAGCCAGACAAGTTTAACTGCTACAGATTTTGCCTATTCTATTAAGTCCAGCAAACCGGCTCCTTACTCAGCACTGCCAGCTTTACTTCTGAGGAGGAAAAACACATTCAGTAAAGTATTGAAAGCTCAGTATGCACACAAGAGACCCAAGAATAACTCAGCACTTTGCACAGTGCCCACAAACCGGTCTCTTATTTTATCAAGCCCCACCACCTGCCAAGCAAGGCTATTTCTGCTGTCCTCGTTTCCCCGCTGTTCTCGCCCAGCCACACACACACAGCCAGCATTCCCGTGCTGGGCGCTGCAGCCACAGACACCAGTGGTGGGTAAGAGCAGGTCCTGCCCCAAAACAGCACCTGCACCTTCGGGGGACTTTTCCCCGCCCGAGTGGCAGCGCTGAGGACCGCAGTGCCCCTGCCCCAGCCGCAGGGTTTGGGGGCTGTGACACCAGCATGCCCTCCCCAGCTCCCAGCCCAGGCTGGGCTCCCCTTGGACAGCCCCTGTGCTCTCTCCCAAGGCTGCTTGGGGGGCACCAGCCACCCCCCAGAGCCCCATACCCCCCTGCACCATTGCCACCACCCCATCACCCCCATGGGGCAGGTCCCAGGAGCCACAGACACTGCCAGAAAGGTCTTCCTCACCCCCCTGCCCCCCCCCACTAATGCCCCTTCACAGAGAGGAGGCTAGATTTATGCTTTAAATACATTTTATTTGTTACCAAAATTTCCAGAAGCCTAGTTTGGCATTTTCTCTTTTAATCTTCTGTAAAGATTTTCATGCATAACTTGAAACTTGTCAACTGCAACAGTCAAGTGGTTACTTTAGCAGAAACAGAGACAAACATCCAGACTACAAACAGCTGTATCTGAATTAACAAAACTTGTCTATTACTAACCTTATAAAGCAGGATGTGCCTTCCCTCTTATCAAAACCAAGCTGACAGATCTGCCTTTATACACACCCAACAGAATAAACTCTGTTATCGGCAAGGACGTTTTCCTTAAACGTTAGAAAAAAAAATAACAAAGCAAAGAATGGAGTGACTGTCCATAAACCAGTCTATGCTTCAGTCCTCTTTAGTCTACTTCTTCAATGGTGGGGCCACCAGAGCCGCCCGCCCCGGCCCCTCCGTCTCCCCGGTACAATTTTGTGACGATCGGGTTGCAGAGTTTCTCCAGCTCTTTCTGCTTGTGCTCGTACTCTTCCTTCTCAGCCATCTGGTTGCGGTCGAGCCAAGAGATCACCTCCTTGCACTTGTCGAGCACTTTCTGCTTGTCCTGGTCACTGATCTTTCCCTTCAGTTTCTCATCCTCCACCGTCTGCTTCATGTTGTAAGTGTAGGACTCCAGGGAGTTCTTGGCTGCCACCCGATCTCGGTTCGCTTCATCCTCTGCTTTGTACTTCTCTGCCTCTTGCACCATGCGATCAATGTCATCCTTGCTGAGGCGACCCTTGTCATTGGTGATGGTAATCTTGTTCTCCTTACCCGTGCTCTTGTCCACGGCACTGACATTCAGGATACCATTGGCATCGATGTCAAAAGTGACCTCGATCTGGGGGACTCCTCGGGGTGCTGGGGGGATGCCTGTTAGGTCAAACTTGCCCAGTAAGTTGTTATCCTTCGTCATGGCCCTCTCGCCCTCGTACACCTGGACCAGGACACTGCTCTGGTTGTCTGAGTAGGTGGTGAAGGTCTGAGTTTGTTTGGTGGGGATGGTGGTGTTGCGCTTGATGAGAGCGGTCATCACTCCTCCAGCTGTCTCGATGCCCAGGGACAGAGGGGTGACATCCAGCAGCAGCAGATCCTGCACATTCTCAGACTTGTCTCCCATGAGGATGGCTGCTTGCACGGCAGCACCGTAAGCCACAGCCTCATCAGGGTTGATGCTTTTGTTGAGCTCTTTGCCATTGAAGAAGTCCTGTAGCAGCTTCTGAATCTTGGGGATACGAGTAGAGCCACCCACCAGCACAATCTCCTGGATCTGGCCCTTGTCGAGCTTGGCATCTCGCAGAGCCTTCTCCACCGGCTCCAGGGTGCCACGGAAGAGATCAGCATTGAGCTCCTCGAAGCGGGCACGAGTGATGGAGGTGTAGAAGTCAATGCCCTCGAAGAGGGAGTCAATCTCAATGCTCGCCTGCGTGGAGGAGCTGAGGGTACGCTTGGCCCTCTCACAAGCCGTACGCAGCCGTCTCACTGCCCGCTTGTTGCCAGCGATGTCACGCTTGTGCTTGCGCTTGAACTCTTCCACAAAGTGGTTCACCATGCGGTTGTCAAAGTCCTCCCCACCCAGGTGGGTGTCACCGGCCGTGGACTTCACCTCAAAGATCCCATCCTCAATGGTTAGGATGGACACATCGAAAGTGCCCCCTCCCAGGTCGAAGATGAGCACATTCTTCTCCCCAGCTCGGGTTCCTTTCTTGTCCAGGCCGTAGGCGATGGCAGCCGCAGTGGGCTCATTGATGATGCGCATCACGTTGAGGCCCGTGATGGTGCCGGCATCCTTGGTGGCCTGGCGCTGGGAGTCATTGAAGTATGCCGGCACCGTGATCACGGCGTTCTGCACCTTGCGCCCCAGGTAGGCCTCGGCAATCTCCTTCATCTTGGTGAGCACCATGGAGCTGATCTCCTCTGGGAAGAAGGTCTTCATCTCCCCCTTGTACTCCACCTGCACCTTGGGCTTGCCACCCTCATTCACCACTCGGAAGGGCCAGTGCTTCATGTCCGACTGCACCGTGGGGTCATCAAACTTGCGGCCGATGAGGCGCTTGGCATCAAAGATGGTGTTGGTGGGGTTCATGGCCACCTGGTTCTTGGCAGCATCNGCGCACCCTCCTTCAGCCTCCGCCCCGCTTGTCAGGGCGGACCGGACCCCCCCCGAACTGACATGGCGGGGCACCCCCCCTCACACACACCCCCCGCTGTGCGTGAGGG
>WBMV01007941.1:1027711-1056829 GCA_013396655.1 Campylorhamphus procurvoides
CACCCCCCGCTGTGCGTGAGGGAAAGGCCCGCCGAACCCCTTCTTAGCGTTTTTTTTAAGTTGTTCCGGCCGAACTTGGGGGGCTGACAGCTCGTCCCCCAGCCCAGGGAGCCCCTTGTGGTGGCTGAGGGGCTTGAGGGCAGGGTTGGCCCCGGGCTGTGCCCTCCTGTCCTGGTGCCAGAACTCGGGGAATGGCACTGGGCCGTTCTGCCCCCAGAACTCAGGGAATGGCACCGGGCTCTTCTATCCTATCCCAGTTCCAGAACTCGGGGAATGGCACCGGACTGTCCTATCCTGTCCCCAGAACTCAGGGAATGGCACCAGGCTGTTCCCCTCTATCCCAGAACTCAGGGAATGACACCGGGCTATCCTATCCCAATTCCAGAACTCAGGGAATGGCACCGGGCTGTCCCTCCTATCCCAGTTCCAGAACTCAGGGAATGGCACCAGGCTGTCCCCTCCTATCCCAATTCCAGAACTCAGGGAATGGCACCAGGCTATCCTATCCTGCCCCCAGAGCTCGCGGTTTAAGACCCAGCTCTTCCCTCCTGTCCCAGGACTCAGGAATGGCAGCAGTGTGGGATTTGGGGCCCTGTTCCTGCGTGTTCCTGCGTGGAGACCATTCCTGAAACGCCTCCAAATTCTTGTCTGTTGTGCTAATGTGAGATGTCGTCACGCCTACGTTTAGCAAAAGCTATGGAGCTATTAACTCGGAGCTAGGAAAGTGCTTTGATGAAAATATATTAAACATGAAAATCTGGTGTGGTTCCTCCAAATTATTCCTCCTTACTTTGAGACAAACACTTCAAAATATTTCACTTGTAGTACAGAGGGCAAAACACCATCCTGAGATCTGTTTTGTTTTTTTTTTTTCCAGGGAGTCTTGGTGAGCTGCTCCTTTTCAGTGGCTGCTTTAAAAGTGTTACTAAAAGTCTGCTGCCCTTAGACTTTACGAGTTACATGAGAGAAGGATTAAATTCGCTGTATGATTAAATCATCTTTCATTCGTTTTGTCCCCAGCCCTCAGCACTGTGCTGCAGCAGGCCTTGTCGAAAATATGTTATGGCTTTTCCCAGAGGGATTGCCACTCACACAATTGTTACGGGCACTGTAATTCCCCATCAAAAACATCCCCATTAGTGTGTTTCTCAAAGCCTTTATATAAGACATGAGGTCTCCACCTCTTTTGTGCAACGTGTGTATGTAGTCTGGAGGTGGAAGAGCTTCGATTCCTGACCATAAATATTGCACATGCTTAAATCACCATTATTCTTCCACAGATCCTCGCTGGTTTTATTTTCACACGGGTTCTGATGTTAGGGAAATCTGAAAGAAGTCAATGGGAAATGGAAACCATCAGCTGCCCCCACTTCCACAGGAGTTGCTCTGTATATACCATGTGCATATTTCTTTGATGGGAAGGGTGTCGGTTTCTCTTGTAGTTAGACCAGTGACTGATTCATCACTGAACCATCTCTTCCTGTAATTCACTGCTACTTCATTTAGTTGATTGTATTATATGGAGCAGGGAAAAATGCCAGAGCAGTACAAACAGAGGTGGTTGATAAATTCCGTTTCAGCTGAAAAGTTGATTTTTTTTATTATTTGTGTCCTTGTGAGAACTGTCCCTTGGGAACATTAGTACTGCACAAGGTCCCTATTTTGATAGCTGCAGTACAAACTCAGACCTTGTTATTCCAGAGTAAAAAGAGGATTCCTGCCCCAAAAACATTTGTACAGAAACAAGAGGTGGAAAGAACAAATGGAGTAAGAAATAACACAACAATATTGACTAGCACAATAAGCAGTCCTTGCAGAAAAAGTAATTTGATGTCTTATTTAAGTATAGCTGTAACCTAACAGGTTTTATCAGATTCAGAAGTGACATTTAATTAATTTGGCCCAAAGCTTTCAGCTATATGTTTTATCATACCAGGCACATAATATGAATATGTACAACAGTTCCAGACACTTGTTTGGGGGTTCCTTGGCCCCATAACTCATTTGGCCCTGCTGTGGTTTTGCTGATACCCAGATGTGCTGATAACCTGCTAAAGACATGGTTACAGTGACTGGATTACTGCTCACCCTGAGACTATTCCCTCGGTCCTGTTTATTTCATCATTTGAATTGTTTCGCTATAGTAATTTTGGGGAAAAGATCTTGAAGGAATGTATGAGCACACCATTTTAATGCTAATGGTGTAAATGAGGCACTTGTGAGCATTCTCAGGAAAAATCCAAAGGTCTGTGGACTCAGGCTACCAGGTATTTAATTGAGCCTGTTGCAGAAATATTTCTTTTTCAGCTGAGCATGCAGGTGCTGTTTTCTTCTTGTACAACATATCTACGTCTGAGCTGCTTTTTAAGCTCTCATTCCTAATCAGAAGTTCACGTGATGTTCTTGCCATCATCTCTTACCGATGTCCTTAGAGAAAGTCCAGTCTAACGAGAGGGAGTAACCTCTAAAACCTCATTAGACTTATTCTCTCCTCTCAGCAGAGCTATTACCAGCCTGCTGTCTGTCAGCAGTTTGTGAACCAACTCATCTATGCAGTCATCCTCTCATATGGGAAGAGACACATGATTCTCTTTTATGTTGCTTCATACACGGTCATGTTACAGGTGAGCCAAACCAACTGGTTCAGAAATTAAAGAGTGAGCTTTATGGGGAGGACTTCAGCACAAGTCTGATTTGCACTTTAACAAAACATTTGCTGTTATTCCCCATCCTGAATCTGTAAGCTGTAATTTCCAGAAAAGCAAGCTGGCACCTCTGAAAGTGGCAGGCCCCTTTCTGATCTATTTATTTGTGTTTAGGATCGATAATGCGCCCATGTCTCCTGTTTGGCAGTGTTATGTAATACGCTGTAGGCTATTCTCCATTACACCACCCAGCCAGAAATGAAGATGATATGTAGATTTCGGTAGTGAAGCAAGAGCTCAGTATCTGGAGCAGAACTGAGAACTCAACCCTTATCTTTACCTTGGTAAGATTTTTTCCCCGCATGTTTCGTAAGGCAATATAGTATACATATAGGACTGAACCCAAGTTACAGTTCAATCAGACATCAGGCACTTGGATCATTACAATAAAGTTGAAATGCAATGAATGGTCTGTTCAAGTTTGACACTCAGAAGACCTTAGACCTT
Source organism: Campylorhamphus procurvoides (assembly GCA_013396655.1). Classification (NCBI taxonomy): domain Eukaryota; kingdom Metazoa; phylum Chordata; class Aves; order Passeriformes; family Dendrocolaptidae; genus Campylorhamphus; species Campylorhamphus procurvoides. The sequence goes on from WBMV01007941.1 coordinate 1,030,864, forward strand.
AAATTCTGGCATCCGTTTCCCTCGTATCCATTTCCCTTGCATCCATTTCCCTAGAAAAACTATCCAGAAAATTGTGTAAGTCAGATTGTATTGATGAGAATGCGTTATTTTATAATACAGAAAAGTCTAAGCAACTGCTGTTCTAAGAACAAATAATATTTTGTCATAACACCTTTTCATCACTGAAATTCTTAATCTCATTTATATTTGCAAATGTATGTCTAGTACTTGGAATTCAGACAAGAACTACCAGTTCCATAACAAGATTCTTCTGACAAAGTGTTGCACTAAAAATCATATTTATATGGGGGGAACTGTGTAACTTATTTTGTATTTATGTACCTCCAGGTTTTATGCACAGCTGCTCCCTGTTAATTCAAAAGGCATAATCTTTCTTAAATAAGTGCTCCTTTGTTTTTGTAAATAACAAATAGAGTTCTGCAAATCTGTATAACATGTTCTTGGCAAATTACACAAATGCATGATTAGTACTATGGAAGTATTCAGAACAGCAGAATATAGGGCACTGTAATTTCATACTGCCAAACTAGGAGTTCAAAAATCATGAGTCAGATATCCTAAAATTATAAACCTAGTTTGAAATTATGATCTTAAAAAAAACATATGTGGCTTTAGTCAGTTCTGGCTTTATTCAGATTACACTTCTAGGATTTTCCATGTAATTGGCAGATCTATTTTTTTTTTAGTAAATAAAATAGCTGATTATACCATCTCACAACTGAAGGCAGGTTGCCTCAGATTGATTAGACTCAATAAAATCATGGAAGTTGTCAACACTGATTAAACTACTGCTTGAAGTTCAAGGAATAATTATTTTATAATTAAGTGGTTTTAAAGCACCTTCATTTACATAGACTTCTGACAGTTTGCTGAGGCATATGATTAAAAGCTGAGGTTAGTATCAGTAGTGCTAACTAGATAAACTGGTGTGCTGTGCCTTTTAGGGACTCAGTTCTTTATTCCTTTCCTATAACTGCAACCTCCTTTTCCTGCAGCCAGTGCCAGCTCTGCTGACAGTCATAAGCAAGTGAGTTTAAAGCAGAAAGTTTGCAAGTAATCACAGAATCAGATGAGGAAAGGACCTCAACAAGTCATTTAGTCTCATTTTAACCAAAATCCCCTTTCTTGCAATTTAAGGCAATTATTTTTATGCATATTGACTGTGGATACGAGAAACAGTTGTGCTGTTTTTCTTTGCAACCAGCCTTTATATATATGAAAATCACTGTTTTCCCTCCACCATCTCTTATGTAAAATGACTTAAAATCACTCAACCTGTGCTCAGAAGCAAAGTTTTCTGTTTCCAGACATTCACTGCTTTCTCCTGGATTCTCTGCATGCACCTTGTATCTTAGTTTTCAAGTACTATGATCAAAACTGAGAGATCTCACCAGCTCACGCCTTAATGGTTCTGAAGGAGCAGATTATACCCCAGTCCAGACATTTCAGTTTTTACCTTTATTTGCAACAGCAGAATGCTGCAGCCTCATTTTCAGAATTTGATCCAAAATAACACATCAATTCTTTTCAATGGAAACTGAAAGGGTAGATTTAGTTCTGATATAAAAAAGTAATTCTTCACTGTAAGGGTGGCAAGGCCCTGGCACAGGTTGCCCAGAGAAGCTGTGGCTGTCCCATCCCTGGAAGTGTTCAAGGCCAGGCTGGATGGGGCTTGGAGCAACGTGGAATAGTGGAAGGTGTCCCTGCCCATGGCAGGGGATTGGAACTGCATAATCTTTAAGGTCCCTTCCAACCCCAATCATTCTGTGATTCTAAATAATTAAGCATCCATCCCTTTACCTGCACAACTTACAATTTCAGCTTGCCCTTGCTCCTATTAAATAATATGTTTTCAGATCACCAGGATTATTTTGAATTCTAATCTTATCATGTACATGAATCCTGCTTGGGATTGTTTAAAGATATTAAAAGGATACTCTATATAGTCCAGGGAGTGAATAAATGAAAACAGAGAATTTTATCTAGAGCTGCTGTGATGGGGTTATAACAACATACTGTAATTATTGGCAGTAACTGTAAAGCTGGAAAATGATGATAAATCTTAAAGAAGGGAAATGATGTACTGTAAACACAGGCAAAGACCAATACTTCATACTCAGTGATCAGTATAATGGGATTAATCTCTCAGATTTACTTAAATGCTTAGTGTGAAGATTTTTTATAATTGAACTGTTGCAGTGCTATTGATTTTTCTTCTTTTCTTATTCCTATCGTTATTTGACTTTTATTCATCTCTGTTTTCCCCCTTATCATTAGCAGGTGAATGGGAAAAACACAGGAGCTGATGAAGCAGGTGGTAACTGGAACCTCCCTGTTGCCAGGACTGTTATTAACTCAGGTATAAGATGGAATTAAATAAGAATAATAAACAGATTTGTAAGAGTATTTTATTAAAGATACTGTAGCAAAGCACAGAATAAGCTTTAAAGATTATGAAAACTAACCTGGAATATCTTTACTGATACTCTACATAGACTACAAGTAATTGCTGAGTTACAGAACAGTCAAAGCCTGTTCTAGATGTCCTACACTTTGTATACTGTGGAATGCCTATCTTCAGGTGATGCTGTAATATTTCCCTTCTCTCTTCTTCGTGGCAGTCCTACCACGAAGGTCCTTCCTGTTCTCTGCGGAAAGGACATCCCATTTGCATTTAGATTTCCCAGCTATATTGTGCCTTCTCCCTGCAGAGTCCCCAGTGGTATCTGGCTTTGCCCAGATATTCATAGTCTTCCCCGTTGCTCCACAGAGCCACTGGGTCAGAAGTGTCAGCATTCCAATGCTGCACTGAAGGCTTTTAAAATTCCTATATTAATGTTTAAGATGTTATGTGTTAATAGAGCTGATACCTTCACCATCTGTATGCTAAAACTTTGGGGGCTATGTAATTAGATTAAGCAACCACATTCAAAGATATCTGAACATCTTTTCTTCCATTTGTATAGCGACTTTATAAACTCAAAAAGGAGTAAAGCAAGCACAGACACATGCCCTATACAAGCTGCAATACAGACAATATTGTACACACTTTGTAACAACAGTAATGAAAATGATGCCAAATATAAAATTATAGACAGACTCTTCTTGAGATAACAGTTATAGTGAACAATGAAACATCCTTTTATAATCATGAGTAGAATTAGTAAGATGCGTAACTACAGCAGAATATAATCAGCATGTTTAGTCTGCTTCCGTGTCTTAATTTGATCCACTGTTGTCTGGGAGAAGCAAAAGAAATATTTTTCTAATCCATGCTTGCCCTAATTTGAAACATTTACTGCCTTATTGGTTTTTTGGTTAGGTTTTTTTTTTTTAGCCCCCATTAATTTAGCTGGAAACGTTAGGATTCCTAAGATGTTCAAACCTAAACATGAATGCCTGATTCTCCTCTTCAAGCCAGGTTTTGCAAGGCTTAGATCCAGAACAAGGTGCACCCTGCGCCCTGTGAAGATTATTTCAAATTTACTCATCTCCTTGTTGGTAAAAACTTCTCACCATTCTTGTTATAAGATCAGAGCACCATTTCTTTTTCTCCACATGCAAGCACTGTGCTCCATGGAAGGTCCTCTTCAGCTTGCAAGTGATGGTCATGACAGCAGGGGGAATCAGGTCAGCTGGATCTCTCTCACCATCCTGTCCTTCCTCAGGGCCCCTCTGCCTTCAGTTTTTAAGATTCCTTTTCACATCGTATTTTTTTTCTCTTTTTTTAACACTTGATAGTTTAGCATTGTACATGAGAATACACTTGTAATGTTTAAACTAAAAAATCTAAACAGTTTTTGACAGCAGCTCTAAGGAGCCTCATTTCAGAAAAGGAGCACATGTAAATAGCAAATTCTGCAAACTCATTTCAGTGCAGCCCTTAACACCTGGCATCTGCCTCTTTTGGCTGTCTGCTCCAGGAAAGACTTCAAATTTGGTTTTAACAGGTGTAAATAAGAGTCACAAGTAAGTTTTATAATACAGAGAAGAGTCCAAAACAATTTTTAATGCATGTTCTAATTTGACTGCTTTGGTGCCTTTTGCGACTGCTGCAGTGTGTCAAAAAAGCAAAGGTGGTGCCAATTCAGATCTGGCACACGTGGTTCTGAGTTTTATGAAATCTTTTGCCGACCAGTTCTTCCTCCTGTCTTCTTCAAACCTGGTTCTCTCAGTTGTTCAGAAGCTTAGAAGTCCCTATTTCACTACTGCCATGCAGAAAAGAAATGCAAGAAAAATATTAAAAGTCAGAAGCCCACACTGCAGTACTGTTTTAGCTAGCATGATGTGGTCCCTCCCACCTCACCATGTGTGGTTTTGCTCTAAACACCCATCCTTCAGTTATATTCAGAGCACCCACCACAGTCAGGAACTCTGTTTCAAAGCCATACGGTTCATTTCCTTGAACCCCTACCCCACCAAAACACAACCTTAAACAATATTATGATCTTGTTTCAGAAACGTTATCATTTTTTTCTCCTTTGCCTTCCATTTTCAAAACAGCTAGAGATTTGCTGAAGAAAAACTTCACTTCCCAAACCTCCCAGAAGTTATTTTTGATACTGTATGTGTTACTTTCCAGCAGTGGTTTATGGCTTGGCTTAGTGGATGTTCAGAAAGTTGAATGAGTACTATTTCCCCTCAGCCTGGACTACTGAGTTTAGAACACTCCCACCTTGGAATAAGTCTTACTGCTTCATATTTGCCTTTATTTTTGGTTGTGGGTTTTTTTCCCCCTTGCCTAACTCAGAGGTGACTATTATGTATTTACCTAGCCTCCCTTCCCAAATTCTTATTTTAGGTTAAATGCAGATAAATTATATAAATATATAAAATTTCCATCTCTTTTGACCAAACTCATTTATGACAAGTACGAACACTTTTGTATCCGATATGAACAGTCAAGAAATTGGAAATGCATGGATGTAATTTTTGAGGACAATTCAGGGTTGGGGTTTTTTTTTTTGTTACACTGACTTCTTTCTCTAGACATGTAAATCACATTGTACAAGTATACGACTGTTGCACTTCTGGCTAATTTACACTTGGTGTTTCTATGCACACCGTGGCAGGCCTGGGCCCAGTGGTTGTGTCTACACTGCAGAGCAGGGAAAGCTTGGAGGCTGCACAAGGGGCCAGGTTTATCAGCTCTCTGCATTACTTACCTGCCAGAGCATCCTCCAGGCCAGCTCAGGGCTGAATTCCCTGGCCCACCTTTGAGGGGGAAGCCTGGAGAGTGGTGCTCCACACTTGGTGTGCACTGCAGGGAGCCCGGTGTGACATTCTGCCTGCCCTCTGTGCCATGTCACACACTTGGTGGGCACAAAAGCACACTGGGACAAAAGGCTTTTGTTTCATGCCACGAGGGTGATATGAACAGCAAACTGCTACCTTCAAAGTACTGCTGATTCTGGCAGCAAATCCATGTGTCTGCCTAACACACTCTTAAAATCTTGGAGGGGAATTCACTGGACTGATGCTGTTATTGCAAAGTAGCTCTTACATAACTTGCTCAAAAGTCAGGAATTACCTTTTTTCCTTTTTGTAAACTAACAAAGGAGAAGAAGAGCAGTTCTAACTGCAGAATGCCTGTGAGCATTACTTTTCCCCAGGCAACACCAGTCGTAACATCGCTGTTTGTTACAAAGCCAGCCCGCATTTGCAGTCAAAGATCTCTGTTATTTGCAGATCATACAGAGCCAGACACGCACCACTGACCTTCACTACACCGCCACCCTCACACACATCGGCTCTGCTGTGCGGGGCCACCTCCGAAGGTGGGCTGCCTGTGAATATTAAATTACATTTTTCCGATGAGACTGCAAAAACACTGCCCATCGATGCCAGCGGTGGTGGGGTGGCGTTCAGAGCTGCGGGGTAGCCCCCAGTGAGCCAGGTCACAGGCAAAGCCGTGTGCCCTCTTCTCAGGCCCCGAAGCCCCCAGATGCCCTAAGAACAGAAGCAGTTTTGGGGATGCTCAGCTGCAGGAGGGGCAGCTCCCGCTGTTCCCGGCAGATTCCCTTTGGGATCGGGAATCTGCGCGCTCCCAGCGAGCCACGAGGTGGCGCCCGCAGCCCCATCCCGCATCCCTGAGCATCTGCAGCATCCCAGCCCCTGGAGAGGTCACACAGCAGCGCCTTCCCCTCCAGCAGAGTCGGAGGAAGCAAGCCTGGGATTAGCTGAATGTTTACAAATAAAAGGAGGGTCTGGAGACAGATCAAAGGTAACTCCCCAGCTCTGGCATCGTAGCCTGTATTTGTGCTAACAGCATCTGCATGGGTTCGATTGTTACATTAAGTGGCTGAACTTGGTGTATCTCATTATGTATTAATAATGCTTTTTTTAATGCTTAGTGCATTTATTAGAAGTCTGAAGATTCAGGCAGCTAAGGCTGACCTAACAAAACCAAAAAGCACCACTCCCCATCTAGCAAGCTCTTACAGGCTACATTTAAGAGAAGTACCCACTGGGTTCTTCTCCACCCTGCTTTCTGCAGTGTGAAGGGAATCAAGAAGCAAAGATGAGCACTGTTCTAAAACCCGAAGGATGTAGTACGTCAGACTCAGTAAGAGGAGCAGTAGCACTCGAAGCCTGTTCTCCAACCATCTAAGTAGCTTGGCTGGCCCAATCACACCATATATGCTCTTCACTGAGGAGTCTATAGTTCATTCAGGAACTCAGTGACTTTGGCACAGCCCAAATGACCAGGGAGAGAAGCAGATGGGAGATAAAAGATGTGGTGTGTGAAATACACTGAGTTAATGTATATCTGTTCTAAGGGACATCTTTGTTTTGACTCTGTGTAACAAACCAACATAGCTTGTGAGGTCTGGAAGGCCACACTAGACTATTCCTACCCTCATAGTAGTGCTCTGTTTGAAGTTGGTTATTTCTATTTGGGGTCTAAAGCCACACTGAACTTCATCAAATAAACATTCTCCAAAGAAAACTGCCTTTGAACTATTTAACTCTTAGCACAGCAAACTAAAGCCAAAAGAACTGTAACAATTACTGTAAGACCTCTTTTGTCTTAGAACTGAGTTATTTTCCAGTTTTTAAGTTAGTGCTCATCAGGACCTCTGTCTTTTCTGGCAGAACTGACTGTGTTAGCAACAGTCAGTAAAATCTAAATGAAACACAACCCTGTCTGAAAACAGACTAGGTGGGGCTAACCCTCAGACTTCCAGGCATGCAGACTGTGTCATATTTTACAGCATATGTAAGTGTACACAACTTCTATTTAATCTACCTGATAACAATGCAGCTCAGAGATCTGAGCTCTCTACTGGTCCGTGGCCATTCTAAGACAGTTTCTTTATCAGTTCCAAGGGATCCTACCCTGTATTTCCCCCTCCTACAATACTACTGTATCTGTCCTTTTCCCCAATGAGGGATATTTTACATTTCATCTCTTAAAATGTTTCCACTTTGCATAAACAATTAAATGGCTAGAAACCAGAACTTCAACAATCTGGTAGCTGGGACTCCCTACCTGTAGGTATCAGTAGGAAACCCACAGGCAGGGAGGGAAGAGAGGCCTCATCTTTAGCATGCAGAATAAATGCTCTAAGACTTGTGTAAAAGGGAGGAGCGTAACCGATACCAGAAATCTGGTGTATCTGCTGCCAAAACCAAAAGCAATCTATGGTATTCAGCAAACTCTATTTTTAGCCAGCGTATCTACATTTCCACAAACTTTCATGGTCTTTGTGGCTTTTGCCATGGAGAGAAGGACATTATGTTATTTCTCCCATTGGTTTTCTGGGGAGTCAGAAGCTGAAGTCCCAGTGGTGACCATCCGCAATGTAGTGGGATGGTTACCTAAAAAGGAGAGAACAGGTATTACTGAGTTGTGCAGGCTCAACTGAACATGTGAGAACTATTAAAAATGGCAAGTTCTTAGCCCTAATCATTGCTTTAAAACAGGAAGAAAGCAAAGGTTCCTATTTAAAAAAAGAAAAAAGAGAAGGAAAAACCCAAACCAAACAAAAAACTATTAGAAGAGCTAAAAAGGATCAATTTTTAAAATAGCAAACTTGTCATTAGGGGAGATGCGGGAGAAGAGAGGGGCAAAGACTGATTTTTGCATCTTTCATGTTGGCAACACTGCTGCTGCAGAAGACTTTGGCAATTGCTGACAGTGGTGGCACTTTGCCTGACAGAGAAATTGAGAAACCAAGGATTTACAACACTCCTGATTTCCAATAGATTTCCCACAATCCACACAGCTTCCAGGATTTGGAGGCCTTTAAGGAGTGCTCTCTTCTCACTGCCTGTCAGGAAGCTTGGGTTGTTTACAGAACCACAAGACATACTCATCTCAGATCGTGTCTTATTTGCAAACAAAAAAAGAGTACACACCAAAATCTCATTGATGCAAGTCACAGCGGAATTTGAGTGAAAACAATAGCAGCAGCAGGACTTTGTCAGAGAGGGAAATTCTTGAACTATTTTATTTTCTTTCTCCCACCAGAAATTCTAGATGCAGCATTGTTTTTGTGGTTGTATCTGCAGGAAGACTTACTATGGTTTTATTAATCTAGAAGGCACAGACAAGGATAAAACCTTTTTTCTTGCAAGATAATCAAAGATACTGACCACAACTGAACATCAAGGTTCTCGGGGTGAGGTGTGCTATGCTAGCTACACAAGGTAGACAGTCAAAACCTGGCCTTGGACTATCTGCTGATTTCACATCTTGTAATTCTGTATGTTCCCTTGAAAGCACTAATATGAAACTTGCAAAACGTATTTCCAACTACTCTTATACAGGGAATGTGCATGAGTTACTGAAAACAGTTTCTTTAGCAGCATGAGGCACAACCTCATTTTCCCATGTCTTAATTTAAAAAAACCCCAGAACTCACTCTACAAGACATTTGAGGGCAGAAATAACTGAAACAAGTATCTGATAGCTTTTTGCCTGTAAAGTTGGCACTGGTCATTTAAGTACATGAAAAGGAACATGGGGCTGTTTGTTTCAGGGCTGAATATTTATAGTCATGATGAACTGATTCCTGAGTCATGAGCTCTGTAGCCCTGTTACAAATTAAGATTTGTCTTTCTGCATGAAACAAATAAAATCACAATTAATTCCAGAATTGTAGAAGTGACTGTAGAAGTGGCAAAAGACACTTAATATATAAAATGTGTCCTGATTTTTGGCATCTTTCCCCTAAAAAATCTCAGCCTACTCACACATCTCAAAAACACACTGCATAGCAAAATTTCAGGAGTTTTTTGGAAGCTGGAGGAAAACACAGAAAACCAGTTTATAGCTGAGAACTGCAGAAATGTCAGCTTTTAAAAACATGTTCCTAATTTCTAGCCTTCAGCAGACTTTATAAAGTCAAATTAGTCATGCTCCATCTTGTAGGCCTTCCAAGTCTGTGAGAACCATCAAACCAACTGAGAACCAGGGAAGTCAGAGGATTTGATTTTTAGCCCTTTCAGATTAAGAAGTACTTAAAAGTCAGAAGCAGGCACACAGGGTTAGTAGCAGATACCACCAGCATCTCCTTAACTCACACATGGAATTATCCCGAGCTTTCAGTATTAGACCAAAATTGAGATGACTTTGTCCCCTTCTGAAAAGCAGTGGGGGACACAGGGCAGCAGGAGAGCTCCACAGCTCCTCCTGGGCCCACAGCTGGAGGGCATGAAGGCCAGAGGAAGGTGGGAGCCATTCCTGGTGCTTGGCCAGACAAGGGGCCCAGCTCATTCCTGGCCCTGGGCCAGCCCAACCACACAAACCCAGCGGCGCAGAGCACTGCACAGGCTGTTTCAAGAAGGACTAAGAAAGTTCCAGAGCATATTTGTGGGATGAGCTGAACACAGGAAGGTTTCCAGTTCTCACGAAGAGGGCAGATAGCAGAGATGTGTCTCATTTGTAAGAAGCTGGGCTGCCTTTTTCCTTATCAGGAAACAGGAGATGGGTGTAAGAGTTGAGCTTCCCTGAGGATGCTTGGGGGAGACAGAGACCGAGTTAAACTCAGGACGCACTTTGAGTTCTGGTACAGCTCATTTAAGCAAATGAGCCCCCTCCCAGCCACTTGTTCCTTCCCTCATGCCACCCCTTCTATTGTGCTTGCACAAGATCTGACACAGAGATGGAGAGGGAAGCACAGTGGGGAACTGCTCCAGCCAATAAATAGCCCCACAGGGAACAGAAAAAAAATCCCATTGTTTGATTCAGTTCATTGTGAAGCTACATAAATATGCACTTTTTTACAATGGCGAGGGTGGCACACAGGGGATATGAGAGCTGAAACTAAGGGAGGGAGGAAGGGGCTGCCAGGGCTCAAGGTGGCACTGCCTCTAGGAGCAAACTCATGGCCTCACCAACAGCTGAGAGATTCTTGATGGTTTAGCACTAGTATATTCAAATGCAATACTGTAATCCAATTATTCACTTTTATAACTATGTATTTTTAATATACTCTCCACGGCAATACATTTTCTGTCTTCAACTTTGAATAAAAAATATGCTGAATTATATTTTTGCCATAGAAAATATTAAATAGAGAAGTCTCCTAATAAAAGCCTAAATTCTTAGAATTCTGTGATGTTTTAATCTATTCAAATAGAGATTTCTTCACAAACCTGTTGGCCACAAATACCATTATACACAAATGCAAATACTCTTTGAACCGAGAACTTTCCAACAAGCATTTACAAGTACATATATATAAACACTTGAGAAATCTCCTCTGAAACTGAAAAAGAAGCGCAACAGCTTTTGTGATATTTTAAAGCTCATTCCAGGTCTTCATTAACTCCCTCTTTTTAACTGTCAGTAAATCTTGAAAGCTGAGAGCTAGGCTGGCTACTTATAAATTATTTTCAGGGTTGCAGCCCACATCACTGCCAAAATGAGAAAAACAACAGAACAGAGCGAGGGCCTCCAAAAATAAGATTAGCAAATAACTTAAAAGTTTAAGTTAGAGAACCCAGCAAATCTTTATTTCTGGCTACGCCTTGTGCAATGTGATACACTTACACCTCCAGTTTTAAAGATAACCTTAAGTGCTTTAACACTCTTAACACTCCATGTAGCACACTAAGGAGATGCAAAGGAACAATTTTATGGCGACTGAAAAGTACAGATTACAGGAAAGAGAACTCCAAAAGCAGTATTTTTGCTTCCCCTCCACTGTCTTTCAAGTAACAACACAACTCTAGGACATCGTAACTGCTGTAGATTTTGTTTTTCATGTCTGCTTTCGTTCTGTCTCCACATTAAATCATTTTTATCATGGTAGGAACACTGAAACACCATCACTTCCCTCTCCTGAGGATGTGGTCCCCTTCTGAGGAGAACACTCAGGAGTGGCCAGCCCAAGGCTGCCTCAGCACCCAGACCTTCTCCTGTTCACAGCAGCCAAATTCCTCCTGTCACTCCAGGCCTTTTCTTTAACACTCCCATGCTGTCCCCCACACACATCACCTTAAACAGTTTCCCCATCTACTTGCAAGCCAGGCTGACTTGTTTATGCCTCAGTACCTTTGATTTGTTCTCCTGTACTGCCCTTGATCACTTCTCAGGCTACTTCAGTCATTCTGATTTGCTCTGCCTACATATAAGCAGCTCCACTCTTAAGCTTCCCTGCAGTGCAGTTCATGCTCTTTGTGAGCCTTAGTCTGGACATTCACTCATGTGAACTCCAAGGCACTGGGTTTTGTTCCACTACAACAGGAAAAAACATCAATTCAAGTTCAGTTGGAAAGGTTTAACAAGCTTGTTTTGTTACTACAACACAGCTTGTAATTGAAAACTAAAGATACTCCAAGGTGTTTATAAAAGTTAGACAGTACACATAAATACCATCATTCCCAGTTCCTCCATTTAACTTCTGTAGTTGGCAGGTCTACTTAGACTAGAAGTCACTTTTTTTGGGAAACATTTCTGGGTCAAGTTCAGACCAATACGCTGTAAACAAGGGCTCCTGATCCCAAGCAGGAGGCTCCATAAATCACCCTTAGCCCTTCACTGTATTCAGGAATGATCTCTTAGACTGCAGAGGCCACCCCTGCCTCTTCAACAAGGTTTTTAATCTGGGCTCTGGTGTGGCCCTGCAGCCCCTGGGGCAGCGGGGCTGACCAGCCTTGGTAGGAGCTCCGCAATCCGAGTTTGTGCTGTAGTGAGCTAATGGCTCCGGCCCACAGCGCTCCCAGCCAAGCTGAGTCATGCTCACTCCGGTCTCACAGGCGTCTACGGGACATTTTATCCACTCCTCCAGCCACCCCCTCCATGCCACCTCTGGGATTTGCTTCCCCCACTGCACAGCTCTAATCCTGCCCTGCTGCCATTGCCGCTCCCTGCCACTCAGGATCTCTTCTCCCACTCAGTCTTCCCACTCCTCCAGAGCCACAAGACTCTCCCACCAACTCCCACAGTGCTTTTCAGTTTTTCCTCACTTCCCTTGACTGCTTTTTCAAATCCAGCCACAGCTGATGTTGTGAGGAATAACCTACATGTCAGAGAATCACTGTGTGCAGTGCATTAATCCCCCAGCTTTTCCACTACAGCACCTAACTGCTTCACCTCTAACACAATCATTATAAATATTTTCTTTTGAAGACTCTTATAATCACCTGTGCAACAATTGCAGTTCTAAAAGGTGTTAAAATACACATCCTGCTTACTCTTTGAACTCTTACACACTGAGTCTGGTTTGGGATGGGTGACATGGAATAAATCCTAAGGGGTGAAAGTTCTGAATTAACTAAAATGCTGGAGCACATTCATGCCTGCGCTCATTTTGGTCCCGGTGTTATTCAAGACTGGGTTGGCTTCATACAAGAAAACACAGGGCTGAGGAGTTAAAGCAAAACATTAAAGGTCTGAACTGCACCCCAAGCAGTCAGTGCTCGGGGCCAGCTGACTGAGGTGTGGTGGGGGAACCTTCTCCATCACTACAGAAACGCACATATCTGCCAGCCAAGAGAAATCCTAAAGCACATTTAAGACTCCATAAATGCATGGCAACTCATAGTAATTTTAATAGTTACAGTGGAGATTTTGTAGTGTAATCATTTCTCTAAACAGCCTAACATTAGTACTTGATACTCCTCCTAATTCCTAAGAAACAAGGAGGAATCAAACTCAACTCTGACAGCAACAAGTATGTGACAGCCCTGGACTGGAGCCCCAGCTCCTGGCTCCTGTTCTCAACCCCACCACTGGCACATGAGGTGAGAGAATATTTCAGTTGGAAGGGACCTACAGTGATCATCTTGTCCAACTGCCTTAATTGCTGATCTAAATTACTTTCCTCCCTCCATGACTCAGTAGGAAATAGCATTACCCACCCTCTCTGGTAAAGTGAGATCTGCTGGGAGAAAGTACTGCTAGGTTTTATTTTTTAATCGTCTTCTCCACCATTATGTATTAGGATCCTTTCCTCCCCCCGTCACAAATCACACACTTAACAAACGTTTAGACAGCTGGTGCCTAAGAGTCAAAACCAGTTTTCTCTCAAAGGCCAAAGGGCCTCACTGAATTGATGTCAGCTGGTACTTAGTATGATTTTTAAATTCAATTAAATTAAGAGACAAGCTACGCAGATTAGAGATCTGCTAGAATCAGAAAGGAATCTTAAAAGGCATAAAATGTCTTTACATTTATTAAGCAAACTCTGCAGTCTTTTCTTGTTATATTCTTGTTGAAAAACAGAACATTCATAAAGTATCATGAAAACAAGAAGCAAAAAAACTAAGGTTCACATGAGCCACACGCCCCCTTCCCCTCCCCACCCAAGCAATGGGACTATCTCCACTTTTAACTTTCCAACACAAGCAGCAAGGCACAGTTCACAGCTAGGCTGAGAATGCAGTCTCCAGTGCACGTGGCCACGCTGCATTCCTAGGAACCCACCACAGCCACTCCTCCCTTCAGTGTTAGGATAAGCAGGTTAAATACACCCACAGAGGTACAGACAGTAAAAGAAAGGCCAATGTCAATTGTACAGTTCTGCTAGGACTTCAAGTCTGGAAAATGACCACTGTGCTGGGAACTCCTCGGTTATCCCGACAGGCATTAACTCCCTTTCCCTCTGTGCACTCCAGTCCAAGCCTGCAAGGCCTATGTGCTCTCACCCTGGAATGCACATCCAACAAAGCCAAAAAGAAGGGAACCAGGACAGCCCTTACAGCAGAGACAGTGCAAAGGATTATTTCTTGGCATTTTCTTTTTTCTTTTTCATTTTGAAAATTAATTTGGGGATTATGAATAATTATGCTCTTGCACATTAATTGCTGTGATCTAAAATTCTCACATGAAGAAACAACACATGGAAATATTAAAGCACTCATCTTATGGACATGGATCCGAGAACTGTTTAATAGCAGTCAGTGAAGGGGTAACATTGTGCTTTCAATCTACAGTTTAAAAATAATGATTTGTATATCTACTTAGTAAAACAATAAAATTAAGAACAGAAACTGATATTAGGAAACAGTGAAAATGTAATAATTAAACACATGATGCTTTTCAAAGCTATATACTTAATGAGCCTAAATAGACACCTATGGTTAGGAGGGTCTTAAAAAAAATAATAAAAAAGAGACTTATTTTCAATTTTTTTTTTCCTTTTCAATTTTTTTCTACTATACTTATGCTTTGCTTTGGTGTTCTCTCTGCTGCCAACTTAATGCTTTAACAGTATGTTTATGCTTATGTTCTTTTCAAATGCTTGGCATTATAGTGAGATCTCATATCTTTCCTCAAATTAAATTTTGCTCCACATACTCCACATGTATACAGATGAACATCCATGTGCTGCTCCAGTTGCTCATTATTTGGGAATATCTGAAAGCAGACCTGGCATATAGTCTCTCCAGCTGATAAGTGAGATATCATATGCCGCACATGGTCATGTTTTCGGAAGTTTCCTTGATCACAAATGGAACAGACATACCTGGCCATGCCTTTGTGCATATCATTGTGGAGCCGCAACTGGCGCTCTCTTAAGAACTGCTTCCCACATGTCTGACAAACAAACTGTTTTTCCTTGGTATGAACGGTATAGTGTTCCCGCAAGTGGCAACGCTGGTAAAATCCTTTCCCACAAAGATTGCAGAAATGCTTACGTCTGTGATCCCTCTCGTTCTCTTCCAACATGGAGTTCTTGAACAGATCTTGCTCCAGGCAGTTTGACATATGTTCAACCACTAGGTTTTCAGTTTCAA
The DNA here is from genome assembly GCA_013396655.1 of Campylorhamphus procurvoides. Classification (NCBI taxonomy): domain Eukaryota; kingdom Metazoa; phylum Chordata; class Aves; order Passeriformes; family Dendrocolaptidae; genus Campylorhamphus; species Campylorhamphus procurvoides. The sequence continues at coordinate 1,046,074 of WBMV01007941.1, forward strand.
AACGCTGACCACAATTAGGGCATCGGAAAGGACAGGCAGAATGCTTGTATAACTGTTTTTTTTGAAGGCTGTTCATTTGGAAGTGACTGTCTCTGAAGTCCTCTAGCATCTCTGCAAACATCATGTCCCTTATTTCCGACTGCTCCTCAGGGTTTTCTTCCAAGTCCATTTTCTCTTCAGAATTTCTGATCCCATTCATGGTCAGATCCTGGGGTTCTCCACAGGTCTGTGCATGATCCTGCAGCTGCTTGCCTTTGACCAGTATTTGACCACACTTGCCACAAGCACATATATTTTCTATGTGTTTGGATAAATAATGAGAGGACAAATCTTCCTCGGTGATTGTTAGCCCACAAAGTTCACAGGGAGCGTTCTCCACGTCCTCCTGCACTGAAGAAGCCTTCCTGTTAAGGTGCCGTGGACTTTTCAAACACTTTCTTTCATCCTCGTCCATGGACAAACGGGGCTTTAAAGTCTTCCGAGCATTTCTCTTCTCTCTCAACTCTTCCTCAACATAGTATCTGTAGAGCGGCTCTTCCTGTTCATCATCGAGGTCATCGTTGTCGGAAGACTCATTGCAGTCTTTATCTGCCACCTTAATAATATTAAAATCCTTCAGCTCATCTGTAGGATTGTCCTCTGGTTCCACCTTGATGATAATCCTCTTTCTCTCAGAGGCTCTGCTTCCTTCTTCACCTGATGTCTCAGAGGCAACCGTACTGCTTTTCCTGCTTGTGATGTTTGACACTGGAGATGAAGAATCGTCCACGGCTTGGCTCGAGTCCCCCTTGTATTTTTCTGTTTGTGTGGAAATCATTTTAGAAGTGGCGTCCTTTTCACTAAAGTCTATTTTCTCAGTACTGTAGTACCTGGCACTTTGGTAGGAATGCCTGTTGGTGCACGTTAACACGTGCTCATCCAGTAGCTTTTCACAGCTAAAACTAAACCCGCAGCTGTCGCAGGTGAAGCTCCTTCCAAACCGGCGCGAGTGCGACACACGCTCTTTTGTGTGAGAGAATTTGGATGTGGTGCTTTTTTTGCAGACATCAAACAGTTGTTCGGGGAAGCTGCTTAGCTGCAAAGCTTCTTCATCAGGCTCTTTGTTATGGGATGTATTTACTGTTGAACTTGGCGGCTCCATGCCCCACCTGTTTGCTTCACTGCCATTTCTAGCAAGCGTGTCTTCATACATTCTCACGCCAAATATCATTTTACTATTCTGGGTGCTAGAAGCAGAAGATGAACATTTTAAACTAGAGGAGTCTGTATCCTGTATATCTTCTAGACATTCAGGTACGTTATATAGCTGTAAATAGTTCATGGCCACTTTAAATTGCTCAAAATTGGCAGGGGCTGTCATAATTTTTCCTAAATACATGAACTGTAAAATAAGATCAAAGCATTCAGCGCTAATCTTCATGTTGCTTAGATTCAGCTGGGCTGTAGTGTGTTGATGGTTCATAAAAAACATTCTAAAATAGGAGCTGCAGGCAGCAAGGACTGCTTTATGTGCTTGAAAATAAATATCATCGATAGCGATGCAGCAGTCACACAGAAAGCCCCACTCTCTTTGGTTGTTTAGCTGCTGAAGGACATAGTTGCTATGGCTGGTTCTTGCCATCTTGTACTTCGATTATAGCCCTGCATAGAGAAGAAGATATCTGTTAAATCATGAGCACAAACCCCAAAACCTACTTGAACGTAGGGAGGAACTGCCATCGTTTTGCTCTCTAGATCTTCCTATTCTGACAGTCTGCGGTACAGCTTCCTGTCTGGAGATGTCTGCTGGTAACTACTTATGAATACTGATGCCAGTGAAAACATCCATAATTCCATGTGCTCACCACTAGACTTACAAGACTAGTAAACTAATAAACATAACCACCACACACGTCAATCAGAGTTATGCTGTTAGAATATAAATTAGCAAATATGTCTCAAAGTCCTACAGCTAAGATTTTCAGATATGAATTTTGAATGCAGAAGTTCAAAAGCTTCACAGGGTAGACTTGTGTAAGATGGCCGCAGGACAACACCTATACAAGGTAAGCTGGCTGTCAGAAACCACTCTTCAGTCTCAACTTGCCTCTCTACCTGTCAGCCCAATGGACACATGATGAAACTCATACCAGGAACCAGGCCAGGCCCAAACTGGTCTGTCCCTCCTCATTAAAGGGAACTAAGAGACATCAGTGGAGCGCCCACACAAGCTACTCCACACATTCTGCTCTTCATGGCAGCTCAGGGACCGTCTCCACCTTCTCTGCAAGGCGTCCTGCAAACCAGGAACTGCAGGCTCAAACTCCTTCTCAGAAGCAGAGGGCAGCCCGGCTGCGGTGGCACGTCCCACGTACGAGCCCGCTGCAGATGGTGACCAGGCGAGCTGCGTGACAGCCACAGGGGCTGCAGAGGCAGGAAGTGGTGCACGCCGTGCCTCCAACTGCTCTCAAAACCACCGGTTCAGAGCGCTGAGATGTAACCAAAACACATAGATGGGAAACCGGACAAAGAAAAACTCAGCAATGGAGAACTGAGAGCGCCAGCAAGCCAGAGATGGAGCCACAGTGAAGTGAAGCCTTGACAAAGACTGGGGAGAAAGGTCTGCAAGTGCTGAGGGCTGCTGTAAGTGCAAGGACTAACCTGTCCTCAGGAAAAAAGAGGAGAAAAACATACTGGTTTATGTTAACAAAAATATGCAGAAGAAATGCATTGTATACAGGAGGTGTGTGTTTGATTTACAGAAGATAAACCTAACCAAGTGTGGCCAGATCCAAAAGTTAGTCACGACCCACTCTGGAAAACCTGTACTGATATACATAATCTGTTCTAACTGCACAGGGTGAGGGGGTGAGAAACCAAAAGAAAGTATAAAGAACACCCTAGTTGAAATGAAAAACATAAAGCAGTAATGAGCATTCTTAACATTTTGAAAGGTTATCACAAACAATGCAAAGAACTGTAAGAGATTGGTACAAATGAAGTACAAGCTAGCAAATGACATACATTAAATGGCATTTTATGACTCAGTGAAATGCATGGATTGATTTGCAACCACGCTTTCAACTGTCCAAAATTTAAACACAATACACATACAAATGCTTCCTTTTTCTTCTTATTCCCCTAACTGCTTATAACTCCTAGGGGAAAAATGGGTAGAGAAATGAAATTCCACAATTAGTGTTGAATTCACAAGTCATAGGCGTTGCCTGGCTTGTTAAGCAGCAAGCCTAACATTGTCCCTGTTCTCCATTCCACAAAAGACTGCCATGGAGCAAACACGCTCAAGCTCTTGAGACAAGAGCATGCTCACCCCACCCAGCAATATTCCCTACTGCCAACTCATACAGCAGTACCTCTGGATCTCCACCAGCACAAGACCTTTTCTGGCAACAGGAACCTTGAGATTTGGGCTGAACTACACTGATGATGAGCATCTGAATGGCAGCTGCTCCTCTCCTCTCAACCCAGCCCTCCACACCCAGGCGAGCACCCTGCCATAATAATTCTCGGGGCCAGTAATGTTCACTCATTGCATGGAATTCATGTAATGGTTTTGAAAGTAGGAGAATCTTTGAAACCACATCTTTTCTACAGACATCGATTATTGTCAGATTTTTTCTACATTGCAAAGCTCTGGACATCAAGTAATAATAAAAGTGCACTTCATATTCTTCCAAGGTGTAACGTGTTTTGGATTTGAGGCAATTCATTAGATGCTTAAATGTAATTCAGTCTACTATATCAAAGCAGCAGTTCCATAATGACAAAGAATTGACTTCAACTTCCACATTATAAGAGTGAAAACCAATGAGAAAATGAGATTACGCAGTCTAAGGTACAACTGGCCTCTTGGTGTAAACTACCAACGAGACAAGAAACGGTTCAGGACAGCTCGTGTTAAGCTCCCCATCCTCATAAAGTGCCAAGTTTTAAATGCAGTATTTGTGGTTTGCCCACCAATGGCAAAAAGCAGTCCAAGCGGCAAGCCTGTACCAAAAAGGCGGCCACGAACTATCTGCACACACCTGCAGACAGGATCATTTCCAGATGATGGGAATGATGAGTGACAGCACACAGACTCGCCTTTTTTAAGTTTTCTTCTTCCTTAAAAAAGGTGAAAGGTATTTCTCCTTTTGACAGAGGAACTCCTGCAGAGCTTGCAGCATGTGGGTCCCAACACACAACAATGACCCTTTGGCAATGGTTCCCTCCTGGGAACTCTGGATAAAAACAGTCTGAGCATGAAGCCACTTGAGCAGGATGGCGAAGTGCTCAGACAGATACCCAGCTCCTACTGCTGTTGTACTACGTGTAGGTATTAAAGATCCCTCTGGATGCTGCATTAACCTGCTGCATGTAACTATGTACTTACAGCTGCCAACACCTCCTACCATAATAGCCTGTGTTTGGCTGTTTAAAACTTCAACACTTTTCAATCAGCAAAGGCAAAAGTTTTCTTCTGAATTGTCTACTTTGGACTGATTCTTTTTGCCCCTCCACAGAGAAGTTCAACTAAAACAGTTCCTAAAATGAAGCTAAGCTTTCATATATGTAGATTAATATTTTTTCTTTTAAAAATAAAGTTTCTCTTCCAGAATCTTTGAAGAGACACTCTTACGTGGGAGAAAGCGTTATGTCTTGGCTATACTGTCAAGATATAAAAATCTGCCTGAATTTGGCCAAGCTGTAAGCTTCAGGGAGAGAAGATAAAAATTACCAGTTTATTCACACTTAGAAATTTTGTTAGTTATTAAAATCTCAGATTAGAGCCTGGCTGAGAACATTTCATCCTCTTGCAGCTCCTTTGTACATGGGTGCCTGCCTGAGCCATCCCACCTCCGAAACTCTGCTTTGGCACAGAGCTCTGCCACGGTTTTAAAGTACAAAAGGGCTGATTCAGACAGAAGGAAGACAGTTTCTATGATGATGGGGTGAGGCACAGGCACGGGTTACCCAGAGAGGTGGTGGATGCCCCATCCCTGGGAACATTCCAGGTCTGGTAGAATGGGGCTCTGATCTAGTTGAAGATGTCCCTGTTCGTTGCAGGGGGGCTGGACCAGATGACCTTTTAAGGTCCTTTCCAACCCAATTCCATGACTCTATATGCCACCTCCACAAAGTCACAAGCTGATAGTAGATCTAGCCAGAGACTGCTCTGCATGACAATTTCCTACTGGGTTTTATCACCCCTCTTTATGGCTGGGTAGAGAAGATGCCCAGTTCTGGCTGATGGACAGCCAGACCCAGGAGGGGATGTAGTGAAAACACGGGGAGATGAGGGAATTGAAGAAGGATGTGATGGAAAACCTCTGGAAATCTGAAGAGCAGGGAGAGGCAGGCTGGGAGGGGAGTCCTGAGCCAAGAGGGGAAGACTGGGATTAGGAAGCAGCAATGGGAATTAAAAATGGGGGCAGTAAGGGTCTAAACAGCTTGGGCAAGGGGCTGGGAAAAGCCAAGCTGCAGGGCCTAGGATAGAAGGGGTAAAAAACACAGACATGCTTTTGCTGGGCAATGGATGGAAAGCAATTACAGCATTCACTCCTTCAGTATAGGAACTGCACCCCAAATTCCCAATCCTGCCATGCCTTTGCCATCAGCAAGCATGACAGGCTTCCCTACAAACTCCTTCCCATCAAGAACAAGCTCTCAGAAAATGATAAAGTAACAAAATAATGATAAATTAATTGCTAAAATGGCAGCGATCTGCATTTATCACCCATGTGGGTGGTTCAGCACTGCAAACTATTTTTGAAGTTTGCTTTGGAGACAAAAAAAAAGCAGCCATTAGAATAAAACCAGATCTTTTTACACAAAACACTAGATTTCAAAGTTAAATGTGTACACAAGAAATGCTGTAATTAATATACGATTAACTCAGCTGCCATTTATGTATCATATATTATGTATATACATATATTATGTATGTATCATAGTAGAGTCTTCCAGACCTCTTACCAAAGCTTCCCTTACTCAGTGCATCTCCCTTGGATCTGTCCAGGCTGGGATCTGAGCAGCAGCAAGACAAGACCCCTGCTCATTTGGCAAAGCATTTGGAGGATGTGAAGTGAATGGGAGGTGGAGGACAAATAGGAGGATCTCACAGCAATGAACACTGCTTGGAGAACGTCATCCCACTGCTGCCAGTCCCAAGACAACACAAGTAATTTCAACTTTTTTTTTTTCAAAGTAAGTCTGGCTTGCATTTTTTGGATGTCCAATTTATTCACACAGGTAAACACCATCAGTATCAACTGAGGCCAACAGGATGTATTAGACACCAAGTATCTTGAAAAATTAAAGCTCCATGCAGGCAAGTTTGTCCATCTAAAACTTTAAATTATTTCTGATCCTCTCTGACTCTTCCATTTCGAAGAGAGGAGAAACGCCAGCCACTTGCCCAATGGACTCGCACACTGCCTTTTGTAAAGCATCCCAATACTTGGAGGCACCAACCTCACAAATCCACAAGGAACACAAGTAACTCCAACTTCAGCAATGATTGATTTATGCAGTAAACACAGCATGGGCCACATTGTAAGCAATGCTGAATGATGCAGAGGTGTTCTGAAAAGATGTGCTAGAAAAGCATCTGACATGAAAATGAAAACTGAAGATATTTGAATTGGATATATTCATGCTGATTTTCAAATTCCAAGTCTCCATATGCATTTTATTTCCCTGGTAAATGTTTATTTTTACATGTCCACCCTTTGATTCAAGCTGTTTGTCTGCCACTAGATCTTTTCTTTTCTTTTGAAGTGCCACTTAGATCCTATTCAGATGTGACCATGAACAAGGTAAGCTGCACAACTACACTAACCAAATATGTTTTTGTAAGTCTGCTAACAAAAAAGAACAGGTATTTACTACAGCTCCATGCTGTCATTTCCTTAAATTCGAAGTTTTCTGAGATGTTTTAAAACAAAAGAAGTAAAAAACCCTCAAGCAAAGAACTGGTAAAGTTCTTTTGCTAACTTCTCTGTCTTTAAAACAGACATACCACAAGGTTCAGAATTTAGGAGCCTTTCGGCTCCTAAAATTAGTAGGTGGTTTTCAAAACCCAGCATTTCCACTGCTGAGCAGGCAAAAACATAGCCCTTACATGCTTAGTTACTGACTGCTTTTCTTTGGAAACCAAGAAGAGGCCGGACAAAAGTGTAATAAATGAGTGGAGAATTTGGTGCTAATAGAAAATGAGACTGGAAAACCTCAAGCAAACAACGCCCAGTTACACAAAGAAATAAGCGCGTGGGCAGCAGAAAGTAAATCCCCCACTGCAGTCTGACACTGTACCCCACCCTGGCACAAGTTCCCAAGCACTCTCCTCCCTTGAAGACTTATTTTGCCTGCATGGGTCAGATCCACCAAAGAGCCTGGATTCCTAAATGACAGCATTGAGATGCTGCGGAGAAAATCCTACACAACATGTATAAATATAAATTCTCCACGTGATGCCCAAGGAGTTTAAGTGTTCGGCTACTACATCAACCACAGAGCTCTTGACAGGATGCAACTTTTACCTAGACATACCCAATAGGAAGCCACCAAGATTGCTCTGGGACTGCAAAGTCCCACTGCCTCAGTTTACACAAACACTGCAAAACCAGCAAAGACTTTGGGGCCAGGCGACCACCGTCCACCTCAAACGTGGCTAAATTCGCATTGCAAGTGTAGCCTTGGTTATGAATTAAAGCAGCTATGGGAATTCCATATACTGCCACAGAAAATGTAATTAAGCTCCATTATCTGGGCTACGAAGGACTTGAAGGTATAATTTACCCTCCTCTCATAGCCCTTCCAATCGGCTGCCTTTAGGCATGCTAGATGGGAAGGTGATTCCAATGATGGAGAAACTCATCTTCAGGCACATCCTGATGGTTGAATCAACTCATTTTAAACAGACTCCTCGACAACATACAGGAACAAGTTTTATGGCACTTGGGCTAGATCTGAACCAGGGAAAAGTAAGATGCTCCAAAGCCTCCAACCAGGAGCTGTTGGAGCCACTCGATCCCCTCCTCACCCCACAGTTCTCCGCTGATTCAGCATCCAGGTCCACAAATGAGAAACAGATATCAAAATTTAGCAAGTTATGATTCTCAGCTGCTGAGAATTAGTTAAGATGTATTACATGGTCTTAAGAACACTCCTCAAGACACGGAATACAGTGCCATAAAAGCCTGATAGAGTAAATGAAGAAAACAGAGTTCGTGCTAAAGCCCCATCTCAATTTCAAACAACTATAGACCAGATCTAGGGAGTAAAACTACTAGAGAGACCTTAAGCAGTCCTTTAAAGTAACTTGCTAGCCACAAAGGACTACTCTGGAAAGTCACAGTTATCTTTTATCTGTCACCTTTACAGCTGTCAGGCAACAAGGTAATGATATGTTTAAGAGAAACAATTACTGGGGAAAAAATTATGATATCCAATTTATGTCTTGTAGCAGAAAGATGAGCCTTTTTATCTAGGCTCTCCAAGTTACACCAACTTTTAACTTCAGGAGGCATCTTGGTGGTTTAACCATGTCCTGAGACCCTCAAATGAAGTCACATGTGCCTTCCAGAAGAGTCTCCTTGGCTAAATACAGGTCGTACCTCAGTCTAACATCTTGCTAGATGCACATGAATGAAGCACAGTAACTTGTAACACATAAGTCAAACTACAGATTTTGTTGACTCATGGTTTTAATGTTTCACATTTTACTTTCAGCACTTTAAAAATAAGGCCACTAAAGTCTCCATCCAATGAAATAGGTTTAATATCAGGAAAAAAAGGCAACAGCCAGTGAATTCTGAAGTTTTGAAGTGACAAAGCGCGCACAAAGAAAAAAGACAAATATGAGGATATAAAAGGTCTTCATGCAAATTATGTCAGCTGTTGTGCCCACATGCTGTGTCTGCAGCAGAGTTCTGGGTGATGGTGTTTACTGTGCTCAAGCAGAGGCAGGGCAGGATAACCCAGCTGCAGGGGAACCACTGGCCAAACCGAAAAGTGAACACATGGCTTCTCATGAGAGTGAGGTCTGGAAGAACTCTAGTGAGAGGTCCAGCTCCAACAACTAAGAGAAAGGACACCAGGCTTTTATCAGGAAACTTTCACTACCTCAGTTCTGAACAGCTATTTTATTTCCACCCAGCAGGTAAATAACTACTATGGCTTCATCCATCCTGGATTTTCAGGGATCTCCACTGTCAGCAAGAATGGAAATACATGAAAGCAGCAGCCTCTCACATTCAAGTAAGAAAGCATCTAAAAACCCGAATCTCTGGTTGGCACAAGCACCCTCAACATCATCGCTGCAAATTCCTGTGCCAGTGACAACAGTGGTTGAGTCTGATGAAGAAAAGACTTGTGCAAGCAGAGCTGAAGCATCTGTTAACTCTGTGATCTTATTCCACACAAAACTTTCCGGCTACTAGGAAGAAGTGTCTTCTATTACTTCTCCGAGCTTCCCACGCAGCACAAACCCATGCCTTCATTACCTGCATCCAACCTCCCTCAGGGTTGGTGCCTGCTGGTTCCCTCTTACCTCAAACAGCAGCAGAGTGCAACTAACACTACTGGTTAGTCCTCCGACTTCCTGGCCAGTCACTCAAAAATCTCTCCACAATCTTGTCAACTGGCTGTGCTGCTGCCTAGGAAAATCTCTGCCAGCGCTGCAACCGCTCGTGCTTGGCCGGTTTTCCCCACGGCCATATGGTCCCCACGCCTCTCCCCCACTCGCCAGGAAAGCTTAAGCAGCAATTCGGTAAAAATGAGAAGCCCGCATCCCCCTGCTCACGGCTGCTATGTGGGTTTTTCCAAGAGCTGTAATGAGGAATGTTAAACAAACACCTTTAATTAAAGGAATGTTTGTTTAATGTAATTAAATGCCTAAGGAACACCGCACTGTTGCAACCCTGGATAGTTTTGCAGTGTGTGCTGTACCTCGCGATACTCCAGTGCGGGGGAAATAATGCAAGCAAATGACATAACCCGGCAGTAAACATCCAAATATTAAACAGCATCCAAACCATGCTACCCATTCACCAAATGCCTACGTGTCAAGAGGAGCCAGCACTTATCTGTCAGCCTAAACAGGCCAAACTTGAGAATAAGAGCTACAAAAAATCCTGAAAACCAGAAAGGAGCCAAACCCCCGCCCCAAACCCACAGCGTTTTCAGTCCCCTTTTCTCCACTTTCTCTACTACCTTTCTATCCGAGCAGAAAAAGGGAGTCCTTTGAGGAACGAGACTCTCCCGGAGCGGCACAGGGCTTGTTTTTAATGTGACAAAAGTACTGCCCTTGCTCTCCTCCAGCCGCCTCCCAGGCGACCCAGCCCCGAGTGAAACCCAAGTCTCCCGCCTGGCAGGGCGGAGCGTTCCGGGGGCTGCAGCCCCGCTCCGGTTTTTGCGCCGCGATACCGCGACTCCCTCCAAGTTTTTGGGGTGTTTATTTGGGGGAAGACAAAAGGCAGCGGAGCGGCGGGGGCGGGCCGGGCCCACAGCGGCACTGGGGGTGTTTACCAGAGCTCCCATCGCCGGAGCCGCCCGGGCGGTGCGGTGCGGTGTGCCCTGCCCTGCCCTTCCCTTCCCTCCCTAGGCCGTGCTCGCTCCCCGGCGCCGCATCCCCCGCAGCGAGCGAGGGAGGGAAGGAAGGAAGGAGAAGAAGAGGGAAGGAGAGAAGGAGGGAAGGCAGGCGGGAAGGAAGGAGAGGAGGAGGGAGGGAAGAAGGAGGGAAGGCAGGCGGGAGGGAGCCGGCCCCGCCGCCCCG
>WBMV01007941.1:1061591-1124737 GCA_013396655.1 Campylorhamphus procurvoides
CCACCCCATCCCCTCCGGAAGCGCGGGTCCCACAGCAGCGCCCACCCCATCCGCCGGTGCGGGCGGTGCCGGGGTAAGCGGCGGCTGCGCGGGGAGGGCGCTGCTCCCGCTCCTCCCTCCTTCTTTCCCCCAATAATTCCCTGCGGAAACAATAGCAAACAACAGCATTTATTTGCAGAGGGGCCGGCGGGGCGGGGCTGGGCAGGGCAGCCCGCACAATGGGCGCTCTGTGCGGGTTCTGCCCCCGCGGGGAGCGCCGTCGGGGCTGCGGGGACACCAGAGCCGGGGCTGGCACCCGCACACCAGAGCCGGGAGAGACAGCTCCTGAGGCTGGCAGCTGGCAGGTGGGAAAGTCCCCGAGAGCCTCTGAGCGCCAGCGGTAGGAGAAACTATTAAATTGGGGCGCAGGGACCGTCTGGAGGAGGGGAAAGAAGCTCCGTGACGGGCGCCCGGCTCGTTTCAGTGGTGAGAAACCCACACTTGAGGCTCTGGGAGCTCTGTGATTTCTTCCTGAGACGAGTATCTTGTTCCCTTGCTCCCAGGCACGCCATGGATACCACCGGGCACAGCGTCCTCCTCCTCCAGCAGCTGAACATGCAGCGGGAGTTTGGCTTTCTGTGTGACTGCACGGTTGCCATTGGAGATGTTTACTTCAAAGCCCACAGAGCGGTGCTCGCTGCTTTTTCAAACTATTTTAAGATGATATTTATTCATCAGACGAGGTAAGAACACACACCTCTTCTATGCTTTAATCACTCTCAACTGATTTTTCTGCTTTCTAAAGGGATCAAATCTATAAGAGTGTAAGTGAGGGTGTTAGATGAGTTGAGATTATTTTCGTAACCCAGCACAGGCTGGTTCCCTAAACATTCCCAGTCTAGAACATGCTGTCCTCTAAAACCACCGTCTTAGCATATGGCAACATCAGGCCCTGCATTTTGGAGATGAGACATTTGTGTGACCATATAAAATAAATATGTAAGTACCACTGTGCTCCTGCATTGAGAACCTTGGAGATTTGGAATCCAGGGATATCTTGGTACCTTCTCTGCCCATGTGCAATGTGTCCACTACTTTGCACTAGGTTGTAGACAAGCTTGCTGGGTGGGATTGTCCCTTCTGGCAGGATCCATGACTTGTAGCAAGCAAGAAGCTGTGGCCTTATCACACTTCTGCACTTCAGACTCTTGCAGATAAGGATCCTGACTGAGATCATCAGTTAATTTCAAGCTGTTGTTCAGACGCTTCACCTGGCCAGGTCAGGAGTGGTTCTGCAGGTATAACAACGGTGGTGCCAAGGTTTGGCCTCTGACCTAGACTGTGCTGGTTGTAATGGATTAAACCCTTTTCCATTCCCCTTCCTTTCTGAGGGTCATGGCCTTCAGCGCCTTTGCAAAATGATCATTAGGATCAGCCGTGTCACTCTTCTGTTGGCAGTGAGATAATTGCCTTTGCCTATAGATGTTTGCTGACACTTAAATGCAACACTCATAAAGATTACACAGTATCAGCAGCTGAGTTTATTACTTAAACACACAGATATTCTTTGCCTGGTGTTGCTGGAGTGGCACACCCCAGCGATGCTGTGGCTGCATGCGAGTGACAGGGTGACCAGGAGCTGCCCACTCACACCTCCCCAGCTGCAGCTGTGCACATGGGCTTTAGAGTCACGGGATAAATGCAGGCTCAGGCACTTTGCTGTGCAAACAAGGGCTTATGCACTTCTGCAGGGCTTAGTGGGGAGTGCTGCTCGTAAACTGGGAGGCAGGCAGCAACACACGTGCTCTGACAGCAAATGGGCAGGTAATGGATCGGGACTAACCTGGAGCCCTGCACGTACTTAATCATCTGTTTTATTTCAGCGAATGCATCAAGATTCAGCCTACAGACATCCAGCCTGACATATTTAGCTACTTGTTACATATCATGTACACTGGGAAGGGGCCGAAGCAGACCGTCAGCCAGAGCCGACTGGAGGAGGGCATCCGCTTTCTGCACGCAGACCACCTGTCCCACATCGCTATCGAGATGAACCAGGCGTTCTCCCCAGAGCCGGTCCAGTCTTCCAACCTGTACGGGATCCAGATCTCGACGGCACACAAGCTGGCAAAGGAACGTCTGGGAGCGAAGGACAGCCTGCCCAAGGCGAGTGGCAGGGCTGCGGCCCAGGGCGATCCCCCCCAGCTGCAGCTGTCGCTGGCCATCGGCCTGGACGACGGCCCCCTGGACCAGCAGGTCGCTCGCCCCTCCGCCCAGCCTGCCGCTCTCGCCAAGCCGGCAGAGGAGCGTCCGAAGCTCTCGGTCTCCATAAAGCAGGAGCGGTGCGACTCGGAGCCCATGGTGTCCCAGAGCTGCACCCCTCCTTCCCCGGAGGTGGCCAGCCCCATCTTTGCCAAGGCCAGCCTCAAGGTGCACTTGTGTCACTACTGTGGGGAGCGCTTCGACTCCCGGGGCGGGCTGCGCCAGCACTTGCACACCCACGTCTCGGGCTCGCTGCCCTTTGGTGTGCCGGCCTCCATCCTGGAGAGCAGCGACCTGGGCGAGGTGCAGCCTCTGGCTGAGGACAGGGAGGCTGGGGATGGCCACCGCCTCGGGGCCTTTTTCCTCAAGGAGGACGAGCATCAGCTGGAGCATCCCAGCTGCAGCGACCTGGAGCCTCTGCAGATCGGCCAGCTCTCCCTCATCTCCAAGGACCACGAACCGGTGGAGCTGAACTGTAACTTCTCTTTCTCAAGAAAGAGAAAAATCATCTGCACTGTCTGTGGCCGCACGTTCTTCCGTAAGAGCCAGCTGCTCGAACACATGTACACACACAGAGGGAAGCAGCACAAATACAGCCGCTGCCAGAGGCTGGAGAGCCCCGCCACCCCCAGGTTCCATCCTTACTGTGACAGTGAGAGTGTGGGTAAGAGCTCCAGTTTGCCCCACGACCACTTAGATGAATGTATACTGGAGTCAGATCTTGTCCACGAAAGCGTTGATACGATCCTGGTAGAGTAGTTCTTCCCCTGTGTAGCCTTCAGATGCTGAAACTCTGGATGTTTTGGCATCTTCCCCCTAGGGAGTGGCTGCTCTCTGCAGCTGATTTCCTTCAACCACCATTCCCCTCACCTCTGAGATAACTGTGAAGGACTGCGTACTTTGATTTGTGTACTTGCTTTTTTACTTCTCTAACTTTTAAACTAGTTAATTCCCGTCTAAGTCCTTCGTGGAAGTCTCTGTGTAACTTGGTTACATTTTTCCTAAATGTGAACTTAATCCCGCTCTGCTTTACTAGAGTTAAGACTGTATTGCTGGGTGTGAGGTTTTAACATTGTCTGATACTCTGTGTGGTGCATAGGACTGTTTGTATCCCATAGAATTGCTTTTCTGAAACTAGATGGATGGAAATGTAGAGGGAAATATGTATTGTGTTTCCTGAACAGTTTGTTTTTAATGAAAATAAATATCTCAAGGAGATGAAACCTGAAGTGCATTACTGCAGTTAATAAATCTTTGCATAAATATGAGCAGGAGCCATAAGGCTGCTCTTTTCAAGGGAATTGGCAGTGTTGATGTAGGGGTGGCAATCTTCACTTTGACAAGCCCTGGAGTCCTTGTCAGTACAGTCTGCTAAATTTACTTTTAAACTCCAGGGATTTGCAGTGTTTTTTCTCCTTCCTACTCCTCCATCATTAACCACTACTCCATGAGCAGGGACGGATTTTGATGCCCTTCTAGGACCATGTTTCATTATTGGACCATCTTCTTTGCGAGGAGGAAGCAAAGCTGCAAAGAAGTGCCCTTTCTTCTTGGAGAGGAGGCATATCCTAACCTAAGTCTTTACAGGATTAAGTGTCACACTTGTATTTTCTGAGCAAAGATGATTTCTGACTCTATAAACAGCTTGGAGCAAACAGTCTTAAAATTACAATCTGTGTATTTGCTGAGAGCAAACATAAAATGTGTTATTTCTTCTCTGCTTGCAGAGCCACCAAAAAATGGTAACTTGCAAGTTTTTTGCCTTTCATAGAATCACAGGAGGGTTCAGGTTGGAAGGGATCTTAAAGATCATCTAGTTCCACCCCCCCTGCCATGGTCAGGAACACCTTCCACTGGCCAAGGTTGCTCAAAGCCCCTTTCAGCCTTTCATTTATCATTACTTGTTATCTGAAGGGTAAGAACTTACCCAAGTGGGGTTTAAAATTGTGCATGTTTCTCTCAGATTCATATTTTGTTCCCCTCTAGTTTTCCACCTGAACTATCCCAGGCTTCCTACCAGATGGGCTCCAGCCCATCCCACAAAGATGCTCTTAATCACAAGGCCCCGAGGAATCCCACAAAGTTTTTAAAGCACAAAGGTCTCGTTTACAGAGCAGAGCAAAAGCCTCGTGAGCTGCTCCCATAATCTCATTACCCAGTTTTTGAGAAGCTGGAGGCTCCCTGCCAGTCCTGGTGGAGTCATTGCCTTTGGAAAGGGGGAGCCCGAACAATGGTGAGAACATTTTACTGTCAGAATGCCCGCTCCAAAGCTCTTTGTAGTCGGGACCCTCGAGCTGTCTTCTTTGAGATTGTCCTGGAGCAAGTGCTGTAATTAAGTCACTGCCGAATTAAAAGACCATCTGAGGTCTTTTTGAGGGTGGCTGCTGCTTCTCCTGGGCAGGGAGCTGCACACTCTGGGGGATGGATTGGCCCCTGAGAGCTGCCAAATTGTGTTTTAAGACAAAGGGACAGAACAAACAGGCTCTGAGCTGCACAGATGATGTTACATAATAGGGGCTGTGGTTTGGGGTGTGCTTCCCTGCCAGCCCCTCTCACTGCTCCTCTCACTGTGTGTGCCCATTAAAGCAGCCTTGGTGTGAACGCAGTTTAACTCTGCTTTAAAAGCCTTTCTTTAAAACAAACAAACAAACAAAGCCCTGCCGACACCCAGGCCTGTGGATGCTGCATCTGAGCACGCAGCGATTCACAGGGAACATTGACATTTCCTAGAAGAGAGCCTTCTGTGCCTCTGCCAAGTTAATGGCATCAGCTAAATCACATCCAGCACGGGCTGCTTATAGCTGGGGCAAATGCCCTCCAGCTTCCACTGACCTCTATTTCTACATGATGGGTAAAATAAAATAAATTAAAAAAAAGGGTATTTTATGGTCATTCCCTCTTTGTATGTGTCACTTTACCAAGTGGGCTGGCTTCTCTGGGTGCTGCTTGCTCCCCTCGGCTTCCTACATTTAATTTAAGGAGGACCATCTGCTGGGCTGGCTAGAGCTGTAGAGGGACTGAATATCTACTATTCAGTCAGTAGATAGGCACCTTGGATCGTCGACTAGATGCCTAACCTGCCTGAAGTAATTGGTATTGAAAGTCAAAAGGCTCTTGATGTCTCTGCAGAGATAACAGGGTGGTGGTGATAGAGCTCAGGATAGGGTTCAGCAGGCAGCAGTGCCGAGGGCACCTCTGGGACGTGCTGCTCATGTTCAGATGCCCGAGCAGGATTGTTTCATTCACTTCTTGCCCATAAAAAAGGGAGTTTTAATAAAAACTATGATCTCAGGTAGAGGAGCCAAATGCCTCTCAGCTGTATGTGCTGTATATATGTTGTGGTAGTGACTCTATGCTACTGACTGCACACCCACCAGCAGAGCCAAAACCATACCAAACCCAGGGCTGTGTTCATCTGTGTGCCCTGTACGTCTTTGAAAATTTAAAACCATAAGAGATTATTTTATTTTTATTGTCACATACCCTTTGAGGGTATACTTTGGTTAAGCTTTGTGGTACTGAACATCTGTGACCAAACATCTGCCAAAGGCATTTTTTGCATCATTTGCAATACAAGAAATGCCTTTTCAGCAGTTTCCTACTGCAAGCATTAAAGCACTGTTATAATTAAAGCAGCAGGCAAAGCTGGAGGCAGAAGTCATCAGCTCCGAGTTATGTTAACATGAAAATATCATTCTCTCCAAGTCTTATGAATAGAAAATAATTTTACAGGGCAGTTACATTTGCTAAGCAAGGGCAGCAGCTGCTCCTGGATACATCATGAGAAGTTTTATTGCTGTATGTGAAAGACACTTGAATTAGTGAGTGCTTAACCTTTATGCTGGTGCATTCTTGGAAATCTGCCCAACGTGCACAGCTGGGTTTGGCAAATAATAATTTTGTGTAGTGTTTTGTTGGGCATTTTTTCCCATAAAACCCTAAAAAAATCTGTCACAGTGTGCAGAACAATGATACTGGTGATTCCTTCTGGATATCTGCAACTGGTTGATAGATGCACATGGGCAAAGAAAGGCCTAGGGTGGCAATACTTTAAGTCTGGAAGTCTCAGAGTTCCAGGGGATCCCTGGAGATTTGTCCTGTGCTGGGAAGGGGTCCCATCATCAGGGATATTGAGCTGATGAATCACATTCATTGAAGTGCCTTGTCTCTGGGCTCTGCAGGTCATGTTTTGTGTAAAGATGAGAAGATCAGAGGTCAGATCCCTGCCAAAGTCCCTGAGAGTGAGCAGACTCCTCACCTAGCTCAAGTTAACCTCTGAAATACCAGTACATGCTGGAGTGGTTATCATCATGTGTTTGGGTGCAGGTCTGAAAGCTAGCTCAACCACCAGAGCATGCAAAACAATTTCAAGATAGGTAAATTGAAATATTTTGAATTATTTTTAGTGCTCTGATTGAGTCCAACAGGGGCCATGTTTCTTGGGCAGCTTAGGGTACAGTAAAGTGTATGGAGAAAAGTGTATTTATTTCCCTTTGTAGCATGGGATGTGGTTATCTTACTGAGAAACTCGTTTTTCCCCACCTGCCATGATAGATAGAGATGTGTTTTGGTAGCACTTGTGCAATGAAAGCATTAGATTGAACTTTTGCTGAATCACCAGTGTCGGAGCAAGACTTTGGTGCCTGTTACTTGTGCACAAGTTGTCCTTAAAAGGTAACCCATCCCCTCTAGTGTTCACCTGCAAATGCTCGGATTTTACCTCTTCCACCTTGAATTTTTGGTCATCTAGGGCAGAGAGATGCTGGCATTTCCCTGCTGGCTGCCTGGAGGTGATGCTGATGGCCCAGCCATGTTCACCCCAGCTCCACACAGGATAAAAAATCCTTCAGCAGCTCCTTTTGCCTCCTGCACAGACTGTGGCTAAAACACGTGTCTCCTGCCATCTGGCTACAGCAGCCCTTCAGGCAGGCTCTTCACTCACATGTTGTCTGTCAAATCCCTGCAGAGTTGGGTGAAGGCAGCACGCAGGGGGGTGGAAGGGCTGACATCCCTTCTGTGGGTGCAGTGCCCCTCACCAGAGGCGTTTGAGATGTTTGTGTACACTGCGAAGGTTGAACAAGGAAGAGAAATTTGCTGTTGGGATGTAAACCTGAAGCAGTGAGCACTGCAGTAAGACTATGAAATATTGCTACCATGAGCTTTCATTTTCATTACTCTTTCATGTAATGCTGATACTGAACAGTTTTCTATTCTTTTGGAGGCAGAAAGTATTAATCCTGTGTAAGTGAAGCCTTCAGAAGTGCAAAGTGATCTCAGCATATGCAATTCAGCATCATTGAATGGGACCGTGGCTGTCAGTGGTCAAGGCAGGAGGTTTCTTCTTGGCTTGTCAAAGGCCTCCCACGGCAACCTGCTCACAACAGGTTGTGCCATATCACTGCCATGATCTTCAGATTTCCTATTTAATAAAACTCAGCCTTTTCTTTTCCCCTCTTGTCCAGGGTTGCCAAAAAGGGCTGCAGCTGAGCAGGCTTCCAGGACATCCAGAACTAGCAAGATATATTCGGAGCAACAAGAAATCACGAGGCAAAAGGCAATGAGGATAGATGTGCTTTAAAATATATGCCAGTTAAATATTTACAACCAGAACTGTGTCAGGACTGTGTTCCGTGAGATGCAATCACAGCATCTACAGGATTTGCATGTTTCATTAGGAAAAAGTAATGACACAACTTCAAAAGCAGCTTATGAGAGGAAATGTTTCCACTAACTATTCCAAACCAGAGGCTGCACCCTCAGAACAAACGCACAGCAGAGCTCTAGACCTTTGCTGCTGCATTAGGTCAGGTTTCACCTGAGCTGAGATGCCTGTGGGAAGCCTTGTGGGGTTCCAGGCAGCACAGCAGCCTATGCCTGGGTGTACCTCCCAGCATGCAGAGGGCAATGCAGCAGTCAGGCAATGCTGAATCCCTGTGAATCCTCCTGTTATTGGGGCAAACAGTGTAAGAGAACACTGTATAAAGCCCTCTGTCCCTTCCTGGTGCTGGATTTGCCAACCCGCCATTCTCAGGATGTGAAGTCAGGTGTAAGTACCAGGACAGAGAAACCAGGTGTAGGTACCAGGACAGAGATACCAGGTGTAGGTACCAGGACACAGAAACCAAGTGTATGTACCAGGACAGAGAGACCAGGTGTAGGTACCAGGACAGAGATACCAGGTGTAGGTACCAGGACAGAGAGACCAGGTGTATGTACCACGACAGAGAGACTAGGTGTAGGCACCAGGACAGAGACCGGGTATAGGTACCAGGACAGAGACCAGGTGTAGGCACCAGGACAGACAGACCACGACCCGTCGGGGGTGATGGCTGTAGGAGCAGAACCCCACGGCAGGCAGAGTTGCGGTATTACCCACCAGGGCAGGGAGCCAGCGCCGGGGGCAGAGGATGATGCTCCGGGTCGCCGCTGTCCCCAAAAACATTCCGGCTGTCGCCTCCACCGCCCCGCCAGCACTGCCGGGGCCACCAGGGCAGGCACCCATCCTGTCATTAGGGCCGAGCACCCCTCTGCCAGCCTGTTTACCCCGGCGGTGGGTCCTGAGCCCCTTACTCATCGCCCTGCCGAGCGGGATGCAGGTGCGCATTTCTGCCGCTCCTGCCGCTCCTCCCGTCCTGCGGCCGGGCCCGCGGGCTCGGGGCTGCTCCACACGCCCCAGGGAGATGTGGGGAGAGGAGCCTCCAGCCCCCTGGCTTTGCCCCTGCCAGCAGATGGGATGCCAATCGAATTACGGGCTGTCTGGGCTGCGGCAGAGCCCGACGTGCAGCAGCAGCCGGGGAGCATTCGGCAGGCAGGGAGCGGGATGAGGCTGCCGGAGGAGGGGATGCTCCACTCCCCCTTCCCCGTGGGGACGGATGGATGGATGCTCAGGAGCTCCGTAGGAGTCGGAGTGGTTGCGCTTCCCACCCAGCTGCCACCTCGCCAGGCTCCCATCACGCGGAGCTGTCACAGCACCGAGCCTTGACGCATCGGCTCCTCAGCCTCGTGTCTTCATCAGAATGGCAAATGGTGAGAGCAGATGTGACACGGGCGACTGGTGTTAGGGCGCGGAGATGACATCCCTCTGCGGAGCTGAGTTTTCCCCCGGGGGCAGTGGCAAAGTGATGCTCAAGTGTGTCCATGCACTGGTTGGGCACTGAAAGGACAGTGGTACCTGCAGAAGGGACCCTGCTGGGGCACCCATCTTGGTGGGGGGATGTCACCTCTTCCAGATTAAAGAGGTTTAGAGGACTGATCTCAGCGAGGTCTAGCTCAGGGACTGGCAGGGTGACTGTCAGCCAGCTCGAGCTGCAGATACTTTCATCTTAGAAATCTGAATTGCAAAACGTGTTTTTGTAACGTCTCCCTCCCTTTTGCATCCAGCCTGTTTGTCAGTTTATATATATATATATATATAACCCCCCTATTTTAAAATGCTGGGTTTGGGTATTTTTGCTGAAATCCACTTTTCAGCTAAAGGGACTTTGACCCCACAACAGCATCCCGTAATTTGGCACAGAAGAACTGCACTCTTCACAGTTCTCTACAAAAAGGAAGACACATGAAAGCTGTGCCTCCTAAAAAAATGTTAACCTATATTGTTGCCTAAACAACTGTGTAAGAAATAACATCTTCTGCGTAGTTTTTTGGATCACATTTAATGTAAAGATTTTATCTGTTTGCAAATCAAACTGTTTCATTATTTTAATACCACCCAACAAGAGCTAACAAGAACTATTTCTCTGGGAAATAAAACTGCAGCGGTAAAATCATATTAAAGCAATTTTATTTAAATCAATCTTGTTTTTTTGGAACACTTCATCATTTTGAGTTACTCATGTTGAAAGCTTCTAGTTATAGGACAGGCAATACTAGGGCTTCACTGCCCCTAACATGTAGGTGTGTCAGAAGGGTCTGGCCTCCATCCATCCATCCATCCATCCATCCAGCCTTCCAAAGTGCAGACCAGACCAGAATTTCTGTGTATTTCATGAGTTTACTCAATTTCTTACATACACTTGTGAAAAAACAAACAAACCAAAACAAAAAACCCAAACCCACAACCAACAAGAAGAACAAAACCCAGAACTGCATTTTCATTTATACATAAGGACACATGAGAATGTCCATCATTTATGCAAGGATTGCATCTTGGATTCAAAGACTAGATTCCTGGGTGCTGGAGAGTAGGTCCTTTGAAGTGTATGGAGCTGCCACGACCTTCAGCAGCTGGAGATCCGGCCCTCCACTTTTCTAATGCACTTCGGGTGTCCCATGGCAGGAAAGAAATCACAATATTTGTTTGCACCATCATTGTCTACCAGCAATTTCCACAAGGAACCTTTCAGTAAAAACACTTGCTTTCTTCTGGGCTCAGTGTTGACATAACAGAAAAGCTTTTTATCCCCCTGGAAGCCTTTCTGGGCAGAGTTATACTACTTAAACACTCTGTTCTTTGCTGCTAATATAAAAAAGCTGTGGGAGATGAAAATAATCAAAATGACACAACAAAGCAGGGATAGAGAACTTGTTGAATATAAAGCCAAATTGTCCCTGCTAAGGAGAATGCTGGAAACATCTGGGACAAAAGCATCAGCACAGTCTGTGGGGTGAGAAGAACTATTTCCATAATTCAGAGAGCAACAAGCAATTAATTTCTTGTATTGATAAGGAGACAGACAGCTCAAAAGCAATCTGAATGGGGCTATAAAAATGACTGGATATCAGGAAAAGTTTCTTCCCTGAGAGGATTGTCAAGCATTGGAACAGGCTACCCTGGGAAGTGGTGGAGTCACCATCTGTGAAGGTATTTAAGAGACGTGTTTATGTGGCCCTTAGTGCTGGGTTAACAGGGGGACTTGGTGATCTTAAGGTTCTTTTCCCACCTAAATGATTCTATGAGTCTATGATCATTCCAGTTTATTTCAGCTGTTGGTGAAGAACAAGGTTTTAAATCCAGGCCACCCTTTGGTGCTCTGGCACAACCACACAGCCACATCTTCACAGGCTTCCTAGCCCAGTACTCCTTTATAATAGTAAATTTATCATTTTTTTCTCAAAAAGAATAAATGTTTTATTAATGTTCTACTCCCTAATCATAAGAAAGTAGTAGAGAGTCTTAATTAAGTCATTAGTGGCTGTTATGAGCCGATATTTTGTTCTGTAAACCTGAAAGAATAAATAGTATTAATACTATTAAAAATTCATTACTTCTTTTCCCCATATTTTCTCTACGTTGCAAAGTGTCTACAGAAATTATATGGAAGATATTATGCAAAAGAATAAACTAGGGTGTGGGGTCCACTTGAGCCATCACAGAAAGTGCTGAATCACCAAACTCGCTGCCCCCCTCATTGCAGCAACCAGAAGGAAAGGTCACAGAAAGAGCAGAGGAGGAGCAAGCCTCCAAAGAATTTGGGTCTGCCACCAGCTTTAAGATTTCTTTCCGCTCACTGTACGGCTGCCTGGAAAAGCTGGACACAACAGAGCACCACTGTGAGTTAATTCTTTCACATGTAAAATCTCTCCATAGCTGCCCACTCAATCACAAGGCAAGAAAACAACAGGTGCATTCAGCTTTAATGAAATAATCATCAGTTCTATGTACAGCTATAACAGAGGGAAAAACAGTTACCGAGGGGATGCAAACACAACCCTGGATGTGGAACAACAGTCACAGGGCAGGGCTGGACCAAGGCATTTCTCCCATTCTCCTCTTTTGAAGATGTGTTTTGCCTAAAAGGCAATACTGAAATAACATGAAATCCCCCTGAAACTGCTTAGTGGGCTGACAGAAGATGACAGCCTGGCCCCACAGGGATCTTTTTCTGTTTATTTACTGGAGCTTGGACATCCTCCTCCACAGCCAACTCCAGCAGGACCCCACAGCAGCCCTTTGCTTGCCATGGTACCTGATGTAATCCCATAAGCAACCCCCAGCATCAGTATGGCTCTTCTTGGGTGCTGCAGCAGCTCCAAAGGTACATCTAGAAGTCCTTTAAAAGTCCCTTTTCAAAACTATGGCAAAATACCTGGAAGGACCAGTATGAAGTACAAAGCCATTAAAATTGCACACACTGCATTATTGATATCTGATAACTTCATAAATAAATTCACAGAAAAAGAAGACACTTTTTTTTTTACATCCTTTGATTTTTCTTAAGTTTTACTTGCACAGAAATGAGCTTTGGCTCTTGCTGCTCACAGTCCTCTCATAACAATAGGTTTAAAATGCACCAGGTACCAGGGACATGTACAGCCCTTGTATTTGAGCAGGAATCCAAATCCCACACTGGGAAGGGAAATCTCAGTGCACTGCCCATGGTCAGTGAGCAAGTGCCAAGCATGGCTGCTATTTCTGTATCGGCTGAGAAACACACAGGAGAATTTTCTCAGAGGAACACAGTGCCTTGCCCACAGCTGGACATAAATCCCAGCCATGCAGATGCAATCCCGAATTATTAAAAGGCCCTTTTCTCTTGGAGGGCTTGCAGTTGGAGGAGGTGCTCGCACACACACCCCACGCTGGTGCAAACACCCTCAGAGCAGGGTAGTTCATGGGTTTGGATGGCAACAGGCTTGTCCAGGCATTTCCCAGCCATGTCCTCAGGCCCTCCATGTCTCGATTTTTTTCCCTGAGGACTTCAGTAAGATCACTCCAGCATTTCTCTGCATGTTTTGGGGCGAGCTACACGGTGTGCCAGAGCCAGCTGGAGCCTGGTGGCAGCGAGCCGGGCATAATGCACGTCTCCCAAGGGATGGCTGGGCTGGAAGGAGGCAGGAGGGCTTTGTGGTGAGCAGGGAGTGGTGTGGGACAGGCTGCCTCCAGCACCCAGGCACACCAGCAGCACTCAGACCCAGTCAAAGCAATTCCAGCTCCGGCAGAACATCGCAGCAACCCAAACTGTGCTGACTGCTAACACGCATGCAGCTCACTGCTATTTATATCACATGCCATATATATATAAATATAAAAAAAAAATTGCTACATCTGAGGACAGCTTCACCACGACACCAGGACTGGGGTGGGGGAAGGCGAGGGTGGAGAGGGGCTGCCTGCAGCAGGCACTGCTCCCTGCCCAGCCCACACCGGTGATGCCGCAGGGAATTTTTGTCCATTGAGTTTAATGGTGCAAAAATAGGCTCCCCCTGGAAGTGCTGTTGTTTTCCTGGCGTTTGTGCAGCCTGGGGTCAGCGAGGCGAGTGGCTGCTGCTGTGCTTTAGCATGTCTGGAGATGCACAGCTGGCTGTGACAGGGGCAGAGGCGGAATGAAGGACACAGAGCCCTGCTCGCTGCAGCCCAACAGCTTCACACGATGTGATGCGATGGTGACCACGGCTCCTGTGGCCTGTGGATCACTGAGTGCTCACAGTTCACAATACCAAACACCAGCCTGAGCCCCTCTGGCAGTGATGTCTTCACATGAACCACTCCAGTCACTTTGGTCTCCCATATCCAGTCCCAGGCAACCCTCCAGCTGTTCCAGCGTGCCCCCGAATCCAGCCCAGCAGCAGGTCGGGCACTCGCTGCCTCTCAGGACCTTTCTGTAAGCACATGGTATATACAGATCTACAGCATGAACAGTGGGGAAACCCGGCATGGGTGACAGCAGAAATGTGGCCTGGACATAAATATGCCAATAAATGAAAATACAGTCACTGAACACCTTAATTTTTCTGCAGCTGCAGTCCATGGTGCTGTCTGAAGCCCCTAGGGGACAGGGGGTCTGCCCACATCTCAGGATGCACTTCACATGGACACACAACTTTCTGGGCATGCAGAATTAACTACATCTCGGCCCCAGGAGTGCTCCAAGCTCTCCATACACCCTCCAGGCCAACTGGAGCTTTAAATCACTCCCTCTGCTCTTCGTCTTGGGGGCAAAGCTGCCATCACAGAAAGCTGTTGTGTTTATTCTGTTCCAGGGCCATTTCATTGACCAGCTGCTCTATGGATGACTGAATGGCTGCCTTCACCAGGGAAGAGGCAGTTTCTACGAGGAGCAATTCGTACTGCTCCCCAGTCCTGTGCCCCTGGTCACCCAGACCTTTCTCCTCTGCCTGGGGACCGCCACCAGCCTCAGGGCCCTCTTTTTTACCAACATCAGCATCCCTGTTCGATTTTTTATTCCCTTTTTGCTTGTTCTGTTGCAGGACTGGGGACGGCTCGTAGGCCTGGTCAGAGTCGGTGTTGTCCGAGTCCTCAGCTTCAGTGATGGTGATGACGATGCCAACACCGGCACCCACGCTGGGCTCCAATGGCACCTGGTGGCTGGAGCATTCCTGCACACTCCCCCCATCTTCTCTAGATGCCAACTCGCTGAGCTCTGCTCCAGTCTCCTCCTCAGCTTTGCCCTGCTCAGGAAGATTTGTGCTTTCCCCTGATTCACCCCCTTCAGGCAGCTCTGTGCAGATATTTGGGGTGTCCTGCAGCTCAGTGATTTCAGGGACACTGTCAGGTTGATCCGTGGAAACAGCTGCTTTGGGAGCTTCCCTGCCCTCTGCATCATCTGTGGTTTGGGGCAGGTTCCCTTCCTCTAGTTTGTCCTGGGCTGTTTCATTAATTGTCTCTGAACTGGTTATCTCTGACTGAGTGGTGTGCTCCTCCACAGCAGGTGTGGGCTCTGTCAAGGGCTCCCTCTTCCCAATAGCGCTGTCACTTTCCTTTGCTGCCTCCTGGTCCTCCTTCACTGTCTCCTGGTCTTTCTTCACTGTCTCCTGGTCCTCCTTCACTGTATCCTGGTCTTTTTTCACTGAATCCTGGNTGGTCCTCCTTCACTGTCTCCTGGTCCTCCTTCACTGTCTCCTGGTCTTTCTTCACTGTCTCCTGGTCCTCCTTCCCTCTATCCTGGTCTTTTTTCACTGAATCCTGGTCCTCCTTCCCTCTATCCTGGTCTTTTTTCACTGAATCCTGGTCCTCCTTCACTCTATCCCGGTCTTTTTTCACTGAATCCTGGTCCTCCTTCACTCTATCCTGGTCTTTTCTCACTGAATCCTGGTCCTCCTTCACTCTATCCTGGTCTTTCTTCACTGAATCCTCGTCCTCCTTCACTGTAACCTGGTCTTTTTTCACCGAATCCTGGTCTTTTTTCACTGAATCCTGGTCTGTTTTCACTCTATCCTGGTCTTTTTTCATTGAATCCTGGTCTTTTTTCACTGAATCCTGGGCCTCATTCACTCTATCCTGGTCCTTCTTCACTGAATCCTGGTCCTCCTTCATTATATCCTTGTCTGTCACTGTATCCTGGTCTGTTTTCACTCTGTCCTGGTCTTTTTTCACTGAATCCTGGTGGTCCTTCTTCACTGAATGGTCTTTTTTCACTGAATCCTGGTCTGCTTTCACTGAATCCTGGTCTGTTTTCACTCTATCCTGGTCTTTTTTCACTGAATCCTGGTCCTCCTTCACTGTATCCTGGTCTTTTTTCACTGTATCCTGGCCCCCTTCTGCAGAGACTGGGCTGAAGGACTCAGGTTTGTCCGTCGGGGCCAAATCCTCCAGCCCTTCAGTGGCTTTATTCAAAATGCCCACCACTTCGTTTGCTGGAACACTGCCCTCTGACTCCTCCACGGCTTCCGAGGGGCTGGGTTTTTTCTTGCCTCTGGAGAACCTCACACAGGGCATCTTCACCCCAGAGCTCGCCCGTTTCTTTGGGAGCTCTTGTGCACAGCCCTCCTCAGCATCCACCTCCAGCTGCACCTGGGAGTCAGAAGGTGCCTTCTTCCGTGAGGAGGATTTCTGCCTCCTCCGAGGTCTTGTGAGGCTTTTGATGGCTGCCCAGGCTCCTCTGGAGGATTGTGATGGACTGGAAACTTTTGCCTCCCCTTGGTCGGCACCAACACATTGGCTTTTCTCCTCTGGGGCTCCTTCACACGCATCCTTCACAGTCAGCCCCTTCTTACAGGGCTTCTTCCGCTTCTTAAAACAGAGCATGGAGGGCTTTTCTGCTTGTTCCTCTGGTGGGGAGCATGTTGCCCCTGTGCTGGGAGTCTCTGCCTCTCTTGGGTTCTCCATCTGCGTTTTCTTAGCTGCCCTCACCACATTCGCTGCTCCTTCTTTTGCTTCGTGCTAGTGATTTTCTTGATCGATACCTCAGACACAAGAACTGCAGAGATGCTCAAAGCACATTTTTTCCTCAAATAGTTCTCCAAATAACGTTAGTTGCTTTGTAATGAGTGGATGTGGCAGTGAAGAGAAGTTCTGCTGGAGCTATCGCATCTGCTTTATAACTCCCACTTCGTCTTATTACTCACTTTATCACCTCTCCAAGGAATCCCGGGCAGACGTGAAGTTGAACAGGCTTCTCCTTGGCTTTGCCAGCCACAGTCACTCTCATCTCCGGAATAAACCCACTCCAAGTTGCTCTTGGTCTAACTGCAGACACTGTATAATGGCCAGTCTGACATACTCTTTTTTCCCCCAAAGGATGACAAGTCAAGCCAAGAGTTAACAATTTTTATTCACCCCATGGACCTCGAAAGAACTTGCAGTTTGTGAGCTTTCTGCTCTTCCACATTGCACACGGAGCTTGGCTGAAGCACCAGTGGAACCAGTGGCTGTTTTCTGCCCCCCAGTGACAAGGTCAGATGTAGCTTTGCTTTGGCTTTGCTTTCTGCTTCAGTTCCACTCACAGGTCATATGAAGTTTGCTGTGAAGTGTGACTGAGGCTTCCACCTTTTATCTGGAACACAACAAACAAATAATAAGACCTGTAGAGCAATTAAAGTATTGAAAAGTTATTGTCTCTAAATATTTAATTTTGGGAGGCAGACCAGGGCTGGATGCACTATAGCAGTTTATTTGCACTATTTAGCATCAATATCCAAAGGCAAAATAAGGCCACAAGATGTCAACCCAGTGATGTTACACCACAGAAAGCACTGCTTTGCTATTTTATGTGTTAAAAGGGGACTTTTTTATATAACTGCCCATATTATGGCGAATACATATTACACATGCACACACATATATTTTCTTCTCCTATGGTTTGCTAAATCCTTTCCCCACTGCTCCATATGCACTCATAGTTCCAGCTAGGGAAATTACACCCTGAGACAGCAGATATTTTTATCTTTAATGCACCATATGACAATATGCAAAAACAGAGAATACAAAAAGGAGGCTTGTGGAATACAAAAGCCAAATCGCATGGCAAGAAGGGAGATTATTTATACTACGTGCATGCCTCCCATGGCAACCTCAATTAACACCGTGTGTGTTCATCAAAGAGGTGCTGTTGTAAGATGTGTGTCACCCTTAACCGAAAAAAAAAAAGAAAAAAAAGAAAATAAAAAGAAGCCAAGAAAAAACCCAAGCGCTGCCTCGAAACATCATCAGAACATTTTCGGATAGAGAGATGCAAAATGTGGCATCGCAAACAACTTCTGCACGATGGGCTCGAGGGCTCCGGGCAGGCATTTTGTGCTCTGCTTTTCAGGGGTAGGCTGATTAAAGGGAGCCTCCGGGGCGCGCCTCCCCCGCAGCACATTTGGGCTTTTAAATTATTATTATCATTATTATTATTGCTGTTTTAATGCCGGTATGCTGAGGGCGGGGGAGCGGAGCGGTGCGAGCGCTGCCCCGAGCGCATCCCGGCCCCGCCGCCCCNCCTCCTGCTGCGGGAGAGCATCCCTGCCCGTGCGCTGCTGGTCAGCATCCCTGGCTCCCGAGCATCCCTGCCCGCGCCCGGGTTAGCACCGCTCCTCCGGCCGGCGGCATCCTCCCCTTCTCCCCTCCTTCTGGGGCAGGGTCCCTCTCCCGCTGGCAGGATCCCTCTCCTGCTGGCACGATCCTTCTCCAGCTGGCAGGGTTCCTCTGACCCTGGCAGGGTCCCTCTCCCGCTGGCACGATCCTTCTCCCGCTGGCAGAGTAGCCCTTCGTCCCCTCCCAGGCTGTGCTCAGCAGCAGCAGCAGCAGNGAGCCCCCAAAGAGCCGGAACCCTCCGAGGGGATGGGCAGGGGCTGCTCCTCGGGCAGCGGCCGCAGAGGCGCACCGGGAACCCCACGCGTGTCGCCGCCCCCACGGGTCCGCCGCTCTCCTTCCCTCCCTCCTTCCCTCNGCAGACAGGAAAACCACGAGCTACAACTCGAGGCAAAGGTCCTCCTAGGAACCGAGCGGTGGTTTGTAGATCCCAGTGACAGCGAGATGCGCTGGAAGGGAGCCGGGTGTACACCCCGGAGGGAGGAGGGACCGCTGGCATTTGTCTGGCTGTGTGGGAAGGAGTGGGGGGGGATCTCTCTCGACAGCTGTTTTTCCAGTCCCCACCTAAAACCTTTTAGCACACGCTGTTGGGGGTGCTGCAGGAGCTACACCTTTGGAGGTGGAGGTAAGGAGAGCCAGCTCCTGGCTTTAAACTAATCTGTGCCCCAAATACCAGAGCAAGTGCCTCTTTCATAGGAGCTTTTATTCTGTCCAAAGCAGCTAAGATCTGACTTTAAAAAATCATGTCTCCAGCCGTTATGATTGATGGGAGAGCCTCTGGAAAAAGGACTACCAAGTGCAGCTGATGAACTACAGGAAACTATAGTTGAGATGCCTGAACGTCCCCATTCATCTCCACGGGGAGCTGACTGACGCCCACAGAGGTTTTGCAGACATTAACTGCTTCACAGCGTGTTTGCACATAAGAAACTGGGCAAAGCAGCACTTTGAACCTGCAAGTAGCTTCCAGTGTAGGCCAGGCTTAGAAAAATACACATGGCTTCCTCCCTCTTTAGCTCCTTCATGGGGAAAAAGGGTACAAAATGAGTTTGATGGGCTGAAATGTTAGCCAGGAGGGCTGAAAAGTGCATCAAGCATAATAAGGAATTGCCTTTTTAAAAGCTCCCCTGTGAGATGTGTTTCCTCGCATTCACTCAGGATAATAAACTTCATTTAGAAACAGCTTCCCTCCCGGGGTGGGCGGTGGGTTCTAATTACAATCCACTTCTGCATTAAAGCCAAGCGAGGCCCCTCAGTGTGAGGAGCTTTTCCCTCGCTGCAGTCGGAGGCAGGAGGGAGGGGAGCAGGCAGCAGTGAGGAGGGTGGGTAATAGCAGGATGGGGAATGTGTGTGCTGCCTCAGGGGTGGTGTGATGGAGGCAACCTCCCATCTATTTCATTTGGGAACACTTTGCATGGAATTCAATTATTCCTGATGCTCCAGGGGAAGATGGTGGCACCAAAGGCTGTGGTGCAAGGGAAATAAATGACAGGGTCTGCGGCAAGTTCAGGAGCTGGTCATAAGATGGGTAAGCTGGACTGAAGATCCTGGCCCAGCTGGAGCTGATTTTCTTTCTGGGCCCAAACTCAAGTGCTGGTGACCTGCAACAAGCCAACCAAGCAACACTTTCTCCTTTTACTTCTGTCCCTTGCAATGCTCAAGAAAATAAATGTGTTATTTTTTACATGATGTGAGGCAGGACTCTTATTACAGCACAGCTCGAGGGACGGATGGTCATAACACCAGCTAAGGGCTCTGGGCCCACAAATAGCCCACAGAGAACAAATTTGTACATAATTAGTTTTTTCTCCAGGCAACAGGAGGAGAAGACAACCTTCCAGTACTTACTTAGAAAATATTAAGGGTCCTCTGTGTCCTACTTGATAGGACAAGACCTAGCTGGCATGCTTAGCTGCAAAGGAGAGAGTTAAAAAAACAACCTATTTATGTATCATCTCTGCAAGACCCAGACTAGGGAGAGATCACATCCCAAGGGGTTGGAAGTGCAGGTTAGCAAACATTCACTTCTGGAAACGCTCGGGGCTATGTTTTGGCCCTCACTCCTTGTTGCCACCAGTCCTGCTGTGTGTAGCAAACCCTCAAACAGCTCACGCCTGATCTGGGGCTGTGCCTCCCTGCAGGAGGTGGACTAGCAACCTCTTGAACCATCTCTCTCAAGCACATGGCTATGATCTCATGCTAAACTAAAATGAGGCTAATCTTAGCATAAATTTGCACTTATCCCATCTTTCATAAGCATAAAATGAAGGTGGAACATAGAGCACTTGCAGGAAAGCAGTGTAGCAGGGAAGATTAAATGCAGGAACTGACAGCAGACTTGGCAGCATCCACTCTGGCAACAGCTTGGAGGGAAGGCTCGGCCGAGGGGCTGCAGGTGAAGAGGCCCCCTCAGCCAGGCAGGGGGGCTGGGGCAGCCATGGGAGAACAACCATTCCAACCCCCCAAAAGGGGTCTGAGTGTGCTCTGCAGACCTGGCTGCCAGTAAATGCTCAGCTGAACACCATCAAAAGGAAAATTTTAGGAGGCTGTGAATGCATCTCAAATACTCTTTTGACTATTTAAACTGTTCTGTCTGCTTGTGTCACAACCAGGCAACTTTTATATAATTATTCTCCCCTCCTGAATAACTGAAGAGATATAGATCTCTCTCCATATATATATATATACATAGAGTATCTGTGTACTACAATTCTCCCCTGCGTTGGTGCACACCTACATCCTGATCCTCCCCATTCTCACCAAAATCAGAATGTTTTTATATTCAGTTCTGACACAAGCAGATGGGCCTCACAAAGTTTTAATTCAGATATTCTGCAGTCAGCTGCAAGTACATCAAATTCACAGAATAGTTCAGGTAGTTTATTTCCTACAGATGACATACATCATCTAGGGAAGGAAACCAGATTAAATGCATACACACCCCCTGGTGCATTGCAGGCAACTTATTACTGCAATAATCACTCCTACTTGTCAATACAAGGATTGCTGCTCGTGTGCAGTTAATCACAGAAATAAGTTCTAATTCAGTCATCTCAGTGCATACACTACAACACAAAAAGTTGAAGTATTTGCCAGTTTATTTGTATTAGTTAAAAAGATCAGCAGCAATGCCATCTTCATGTTACAAAATGATTTTTGGCCTGTGGACAAATCCTGTTACAAGTCACTTGATTATTATTTGTATTGTCTCTATTTACCAAAAAGAAACAAGGCTTGTCCATGGTGTAACTGCACTTATTGTTGAACATGAAATGGTTCAAAAGACCCATTTGGTACAAGCCACAGATACGGGCCAGAGATCCAGTCCCCACAGATCTGATATCCAGAGGTTTCATTCCATTAACAGTAGAACACAGTAGTCACAGCTGGGCTTTCTAACAGGGAAATGTGATGTGGCTCACATGCCTGCAGAAATAATTGACAGCAGAAGCCAGGGTAGGCACGTTTGGAGAGAGATGAGGAGCCAAGGGGATTCCTTCTTCTTCCCTCTTTTAAATGACATTGTTGCAGTTTCAGAGCAGGGCAGTTTCCCCCACAGCGCGAGAAGTGGAACAAAGAAGGCAGTATGGCAAGTGGGAAACTGCAGTGTACAAGATTTTCAAAGATAATGTATGCTACAAAACCCCTATGGTTAAGACAATTAAGTCCCAAGACTGTTTCAAAGAGCTCCAGCTTTAGGATTTTTAATTATTAAAATCATGTCACTGAATCAAAAGAGGTCACTAAACCCAAGCTTCTGTATTCTGCTTCAGCTACAGTTTTGAAGCGCGAGGTCTGTAGAGGAAGGATGGTTTATATGCTCAGTGTCACCTAGCTTGGAACACAGCAGTTTAAAAATTATTACAGATTAAAGGTTACTGATTGATTCTTCAGCACTCCTCCTTCCAGTCAGTTCTTCCACTACATTCTCAGTCATATCTTGTTCTGACTTAAAAAAACGATCAGGGCACAAGTTTCGTTTACATGACTCATCAGGTGTTCTTCTGGGAGCTAAAAACAAAAATAAATTTAATTACTATTATATACTACTGCAGGCAACTTTCAGGCTGAATTATAATCAAATGTCATTCGAAAACATATGGCATAATATGGGATTGGCTTAACTCCATTATCTCAGATGAGACATAAAGCCCAAATATTGAAATCCTTCAAGAAGGCACCTACCTTTGGTTAATTATTCCTTTCAGAAGAGCCCGTTTACTCCTCCTGACACTGGGTCCAAGTCTATATCATAGAAACAGGGTCTTGTAGGAAGTCCTGGCATAGTGCTCATCTGGACAAGAAGAGAGAGAATGTTACAATGGCAACAGCATCATTTTGTGCACAAGACACTGAACACGACAATGGCAGCAGCTCTTGCACACCAACAGACCAGTGGGTCACGGACTGTTCTGAAGCACACTGTGAGAACCAGGAACTCCTGGATCAGTAGACAGATCTGAGTTTTTCCCTTTTTATGATGAGGATTGTTTGGTTTCTGCAGCTACCAGTGACTGAGCCCAAGATCTGGCAAAGTACTTGGATATCCAGCTGACCAAGTCACTGTTGGAGGAGCATTCATGGACTTTGCTGTGTTGAGACAATTACTCATGGCAGTTTTCACTAAAGTGAGGATGGATACATACTTTAATGCAACTTTGCCAACTGTAAAGTCTGAGTGATTACAACTCTTTAAGAGTCTAGAACCAGAAGTGTTAAATAATTAGGAATAATTACTGTTGAGAAGAGAGTTTAAGTAGTTTGGGGTTTGTTTTGGTTTTTTCTAAACTGGGATAAAGCTTAAGAAGAGATGAAGAGGCCCATTCTCCTGACTGGAACATTTTCAGGAGGGCTGTGCAGTGGCAGAGCTCATGAAAGAGCTGCCAGCACTAGGCCTGCCTCAGGCCAGTCCTCGCCACTTGTACCACTGCCGAGTATCCAGTTTCAGGGATGCAGAATGCAAGGCTGGCAGCAACCACACTTGGCCTGATTTATTCATGCAGCTGAGAACATTTCCCCTTCCCTAACTCAGCATTCAGCCCAGCAGCACACGTAGACTAAACATGGATGCTCTACAAAAGTGGACAACTTGTGCCCATGTTTGGCAGTTTGTGTCAGAGATCATTAACCACTTTAATAAAAACAGGAGACCACGAAAGGTCTCGTTTTCTATCTGCATCACCCAGCCTCAGCTTTCACAGTCACTATTGTTATGCCTGTCTCCATTAGATTAAAGATCTCTTTGGCAACCTGGTATTTTCTCCCTGAGCAAGTATTTTGCACGCTAATCAAATTACCTCCCCATCTTCCTTTTGACAATAAGCTAAGCAGCAAAGAGGCAGAGCTCTGCTGGTGAGGCCTTTTCTGCTGTTCTCAAAACTGTTCGGGGAGCTTTTGGAGTTCCAGCCCATTTTCCTAAGCTGTTGACAAGTGCCAACTCCAGTCCCACATGTACAGGTCTTTCATGGCTTATGCAGAGGCAAAAATCACTTCAGGTCTCCTTTGTAATCCCTTCTAGGGTTGCACCAGTTTTTATCAGAGCCACTGCCTTCCCAGATAGACAACAGGGGGGACAGGGAGAAGACCCTCATTCCTTATTTTTGTGCTTAGCTGTATGAATATTTTGCTCTCAAGAACCTCTCAAGAAGGTATTAAGAGGTTCAAAGAGCCTGGAGGGGTTTTCCTGTTCTCACCTGCCAGTCTCTGGTCATGCAGAGCAAGAAATCTCCTATTTATTTATGTGTCACTGAAGAATCATGGAGCTTTGCAGATCTCCACCTCCAGATTCAGAGGGTCACAGCAGGAGCTGAGAGAGTGACATTCAACAGAGTAGGAGGTGCTGAAGATACTCCTGACTTTGCCATTTCTTGCACTTTCTGCTTTGAAATGAACAGCCAATTTTTCATCCTTTCCTATTCATAGGGCAGCCCACTGTGGCTACTCTATCTATTACTTAAAGGCAGTCTTCTTAAACCCCAAATTTCCATGCAGTACAGAATAATTTTCATCCAGGCTACTAATCTTCTGTACAAGTATCCACAGTGCTTAACACACTCAGTTGTTTTCAAAGCTGGTATTATCCTCCTCCCCTTTAATACCACATATGCACAAAAAGAATTCTCACTATTTACTTACACGAAAAATTAGTCCACATGTTTATCATCAAACCCCTTGTAAGGTTTCAAATGAAACTAGTACCAACTAAACATGTATTATTTATTGCTCTTGCTAAATGCCATTTAGGAACCAAAAAAATAGCCGAATAAAGGATTTTACTTCAATTCAGCAGCAGCACCAGAAATTAAACCCAACCAATCTGAGTCCAGTGATTTATTCCATTTTCACTTTAAATCTAGGTAACCTTTGAAATTATATTTCCTGTAACATCTCAAAGTATTTCACTGAAGTCCAAGTTTTAACTCTGAGCCAAAAAGGGAAAAACCAAAGACTCAGAACCTGAGAAAAAAAATGAAATGTGACATCCTTTGTGATGACTTCAGATAACAAGAGTATGCATACACTGGTGATTAATTTCACCTCACACTCATCCTAAAAGCTTCTGCACAGAGCTACGTATTTGTTGCATTTTCAGCTCTCAGTTCAATGCTGCTGCCAAAAATTTATTCTGAGGCTAACACATCCCCCAGCTGAACGGGTTTAAAATAGTGATCTGATTCAAAAGGCCCCGCATTGCTTCTCAAGAGGACATCCATTCCTGGGGTTTGCAGACACCACAGAAGAGTGATCATGTCCCTAACCAAAAGGCTTACTGTTAACTCTAGCAGAATTAACACCATGATTTACCACATAGCCAAGAAAGCATGAGGAAACGGGGAAAGGAGCAGAAAGCAAAGAGTCCAATTCCACAGAAACTGAAGACATCAAAAAGAGCCAAAATGTTAATGTCTGAAAACATCTCTCTCTTGTGTAGCTCATTAATGCAGTGTACCCTTTCCTTCTCCAATGCTTATGGAATAAATAATAAAAATAAATCATTGTTTGGATTAAATCTTGGCTTGTAAAAGATGCCATTTATAACAGCAACAGACACACTATTTTTCATTCTATCCCAAAACACACATTAGTATTTAGAACATGGATGAGCCAGACTTCCATCAGGATATGGTAATCTTATTTATGTTGGGTAATCTGGAAACCCTTACCTAGCATTTGAAAGAAGAGCAGCTCCAACTCTAAAATCAGCAAATTTCATCATCTGAGTCAAGTACCCCCAATACTTTTGAAAGTTTATTGTAACAAATATGTTGCCATTAAGACTTCAGAAAAAGATGCAGGCCCCAAAAGAAGAAAAAGACAGAGCTGCTTGTTCCATCTGCCTCATCCCCTAAAATAAACTCATTAGTTACTTAACATCTGCCCAGAAGAGATTCCCCAGTTAAGATTTCCAGTGGATCCGTTCACCCTAATGTTCCTGATATGGATGCAATCCTGGAGTTCCTTCTGCAGGTAGCTCCTTTTTCTGCCAGGCCAGTCATATCAAAGCTGTTCCAGGATCCTGTTTCCATTGTTACTATTCTCTCCCCTCTCAGCTAACATGCCAATCATGTCAAAGAACAGAAACTAAAAACTCAAGGGCACAGTGAAATGAATTGTTGGAATTGATGCTGAACAGCAAACAGATGGTCAGCAAAACCACGAGAACCAAATGGGAGGGGAGCCTGATAAATGATTGATAGCACAGGTCAGCTTCTCTTTGGAGGTGTCTCATCCAAAGCTGTTTGCTTTGGAAGCTTTGGAGGAGTTGCCTTATTCTACCCTGATCCACAGGTGCACGCAGAGCTCACTTGCAGTACTGCACAGCACTTTCATCAGGAATGCAAAGTCCAATGGCAATCAGGTGGATTTTCCACATGCCCTCAACCAGATGCTGTTCCTAGAATTCACTAACTACCGAGCTCACTCTTTTCTCAAAATCTAGGAAGAGAGAGATGTGGTACCTGATGGGTACACCAGGGGCTTGCTAATTATTCAAATGCCAGATGGTTTATTTCAGCCTCTCTCTTCCCCTGAAAAAACCCAAACTATTATGGCATCAAATACATTGGACTGTTAAAACACCAACTGTAAATGACAAGGACTCTCCTAATTTGAGATACTTAAGAATAACTGATTACTGGAATGCACATCAAGTTTTTTTCCTCACCCCATAGCAGAGGGTTTCACCCTCATACCCCTCAATCACATACCGTTCCTACTAGTGGATAGAGGAATCCAGCTCCAACACTCGCCCGAATGTCTCGGATTGGCAGAACAAAACCTGTAGGTGCTCCTTTTTGTTCAGGGTCATGAGACAATGATAAGTGAGTTTTAGCCATACAGATTGGAAGATTTCCAAATCCCTAGGAAAAGAGAGAGAAAAGAAATTAGTGGAAAAAACCAGTAACTTTTCCTGTACCCAAATGTAATCGCTCTATTCTGCCATTCTCTGCAGACATCAGACATTTTATCAAGACATTTCACTCCTCACCAACCACTTCACCCACAGCCTGTCACATCCACTGGCCATTCTGCATCCCCATTCCTTCTCTCTCAAACTCCCTGTCCCCAAGTACCATCATGGCCCCCAGCACATCCAGCTGAGGAAAAAGTTATAGAAGTGTTAGATATGCAACCATGATAGCCAACTCACTTTCTACTGTCTTCCTAAAACATTAAACAGCTCAGAGTCAAAGTTTTATTCAGCTGAGGTCAGTTAATTAGAAAGGTTTGATCAATATAATTGCAGGTCATGAGGAAGTGGCATTTACACGCCTTTGGGATTTTCACAGGCTTGTAAAGGAATATACAAGAAGCACAAAAGCAAGAAACTATATATGGCAGTATTAAATGGAGTGCAAAAGCAAAATTATTTGAGCACCCTGTGACCAGCAAATGGCCAGTTCACACACTGTCTTCTCTTCAAAGACCTTCACAGACTTTTAATAAGCAGAAGCAGGTAAATTGTCAAGAATGTCATGCTAGAGAAGAGTAAAAACAACAGAGCCAGAAAGCATCTAATTCAACAACAAGATGCCAGGTTCAAATCTTAAAAAAGTAGACATTTTTTCTACCAGAAGTCTTGTATCCCTTGTTGGGAACTCTTTCCCCAACATAATTGTGACTGCCAAAAATACACATGGATTCAAAAACTGATTAGCAGAACTTGATCTCAGTGGAACAAAATAAAAAAAAATAACGAGAAGCTATTTAACACCAGCATAACCACTTGTAGTTCCCTAATTCTCTAACTGCTGAAGGACTGGAGAAGAAAAAGATGACTGAACCCTCATGACTGAACCCTCCCCTGCCCTTCTCTCTCCATAATTATCATAAATATGGTACTGGGTCAGATGAGTGAGTTCCATCTTCTCCTCCAGAACACAAGAGTCAGTTTCTCCCTCTGCACATTCTCTTCCTCCCCTGCCATAGTAGCATTTAGTGAGTACTGGACAAGGACATGATTTGAGTGGTGATTCCCTTCACACACAGTTTGAACACCACTTCAATATGTTCAATATGATAATTTCAAATGAAAAGCACCACTGATATCAGGTGACATGGAAAACTCACTTGCTTAGTGTAGACAGCAACTTTCTCCTGTGCTTCTGGAAGTAGCTCAATGTCTCTTGCCCCGTAGACCTGCTGGGCAATAAGCCTGATCTTATCTACAATAGGGAGCTAGAAAAAAAATACAGGCAAGTCAGTGTGGCCAAATTACAAAGACCTGTAGCATCACAGCAGCTTTACAGCCCTCGTATGTGTTGTGCAGTGCCCATCTGTAGACATAAGACTTAATCCCACCCGCTGTAGTACAAACCTATACAGCAATTAGAGGGTTTTCAAAACAGGTTTCAGTATTTCACTGGTTAGTCAAAACATCAAGAACGGACTAACAAGATCATTGAGACTGGTTATAGCTGTATAATATAAATGCTACAGTTCTAAACCCAGATTTCTTCTCAATTTCCCAAGCAGCCTTTAAGACAGACCTCAGAAACTTAAGCTAGAGAAACCAAATGATCTCCACCTTATAAACAAAGCATCTCTGTAATACTGTAAGTTCCTACCTCGGTGTTATAGAGGAACCTGAAGTTGCTGGGTGCCTGGGATGCTCTCTGAACAGCTCGGGCCAGTGCCAGTGCTCCTTTACCTCCCTCTGCCCAGTGAGTGCACTCCACGGCATCAAATGCTCCTGCTTCCTTTGCCTTTTGGACTACAAGGGCCAGTTCAGCCTTTGTATCTGTCCTGTAAGGAGAAAAATTTGCATAATTGTACCAGAATGCACACACAGTAAATTAACTGTTTGTTCCTGACAAGATCCAAAACCTGTCCAAAGAAATCTCAGAATCCTGCCATCAGGAAGCTGTTCATGGGCTATCCATCACGGTCTTCTCTCCCCTGGTGAACGAGGCTATTCCATGAAGGAACACACAGCAACAAGTAGCTCTGGAACTACATGCAGAGATCCATGACTTCTAACAGAGCAGCATCCCATACCTTCTGCCATTTCTGTGCTGCTTTCCAGTTTTCACAAGCAAACTCAAAAAGGTGTTAGTACTGCAGATTTAGAGATGCTCAGGTGTTCTGCATCATGGGCACACAACAGGCTAAAAGCCACCACTTCTCTAGATCAGGCAATATGCCTTTGCTTCAAATGAAGAACCCTTAGCTGGCTACTCTCCTTCAAGTGGCATCAGGTTTAACACCCCAGCTTAAAGCTCTTCTGCTCTCATAAAACAACCATAGAGAGATTCTATTTCCTGTGCAGTTCAGTGTGCAGAGCACAAAATGCCTCTTAGCAGGGCACAATTATTCCATACAGCCAGCCACTGAACACAGCACAACACAGGCACCTCAGCACCTATTATGAGCTTAGATTCCACATTGTTACAGGCACATCTGTACACAATAATTTGGCCAGTCAGGGTGTAGGTGATGGCAGATACTACCCATAAAATCCTAGGCTAATTCAAACTAAGGAATAAGTTTGAAATGACTAAGTAGAGCTCCCCTATTTATTCAGCATCTTCCAACAATGCAAAATGCTGCAAACAATACACCAGCAGAACTGAAAACAAGAGTTTGTGTTAAACATAACATACAAAATGCCACAATTTTACACCCATGAATCACTTCCACATCCCAGCTCACTTACTTGAAAGCATTGACAGCCACAACTACTGGGACACCAAACAGCCGTGCATTCTGGATTTGCTTGTTCAGATTACTGCAGCCATTTGCCAACAGTTGAAGATTCTGTAAAGAAGGCAGCAAGCAGGAAGCATGTTTTATCAGAGACAGTGGAACTTTTATTCCAAATCCACTACATCCACAGCTAATGGTAAAAATGTCAAAATGGGAATGAAACCACAAAGGCAAACAGCCAGTGCTGCTTTCTGAACAGTCCAGACCACTGCACACTCTTGGAGAGAGACAGGAAAAAGAATGACTACTTCTAATGATCACTGGTTTCAGCTGTCAAGCCAAGGTAAGAGAAACTACTCTTTGTTATTCTTAGTAAGTTAATACCTGTTCCCATTAACTCCCCACAGTAAAGCCTCAGTCTCCTCTCTGACACATTCCTTTTTATGCATTAAATATCACCAGCAGTGAATTTCATGACACCCTTTTGGTGGCAACAGCTTTCAGTTTACATGTATTTACATTTTGCAGCATCAGAGACTATTCCTGGAAAATCAGACGTTTCGTCCCTTCCTATGCAAAGAATAATCCATACAGAAACTCCACAAGTGAAAAAGCTGTAGCAAAGACAGCCAGACCAATTACACAAGTCCCCACAATCATTCAAGGCACAAGGATGGAAGGTGAGACTTTAGTTCACGTTCCTCTCTTGCTTGCAAAGGTGGGGAGGATAAAAATAAAAACTGAAGAGCATAATTAAAGAGCCACTCTGAATATTTTCAGAGACAATATTTCATCCAAGCAATTAGTCCATATTGAGAAGGCTGGCGACACAGTAGATATTACTATGAAAAATGGAGCACACAGACAATTGCATAAGTTAAGGAGAAAAAAAAAAGGCTTTGAACACTGGCTAGATCAAGTACAATAAATGCTTGAAAAAGCAAAACCAAAGTAACATCATTAAAAAAAACACAAACAAAAGATATTACAGCTTGTATGAGAAAGCATTTCCAAGGTAGCTAAAGAAATGAAACATGGTAATCCAGGCATGCACGGCATGACATCTTCACGCCATGACCACAGTTAGCTGGTCAACTGTCACAACAGCTTAGATTACCTCTTCTGTGTATTCCCTTGGTAAAGGTACCCCAGCAGTGACCTGAGGAAAAAAGGGAAAAAATGGAGCCCTGTAAGATTTTTACCCATGAAAGCAATCCATGCTTGATTCTTATTAAATGGTATCAAGATACAACAGTCTACTCCACGCTGATTTTTTTAGTACGAAAGAAATAAAAGAAAGAATAAAAGACTGATGGATGCACTCATGATAAAATAAATCACAAGTGCCC
Organism: Campylorhamphus procurvoides; assembly: GCA_013396655.1. Taxonomy (NCBI): domain Eukaryota; kingdom Metazoa; phylum Chordata; class Aves; order Passeriformes; family Dendrocolaptidae; genus Campylorhamphus; species Campylorhamphus procurvoides. Next base: position 1,092,021 of record WBMV01007941.1, read on the forward strand.
CAGCAAACAGGCAAATAAAACAAGCAGGTATGAACCTGTAATATACTGCAGTGAAGCCACTGACAAGCAACTGAAACATATCTATTCCTTTTACAGCTTGAACCTCGACAATTTCGAGTAGATCAAACTCTAGGGGCCTTTTAGTGACTGGATCAGAGCAGGAACAGCCCCCCAGGCCTATGGAAAGCCTTTCCCAGTACTTACTGCAGGTCCTCCTCCGTGCATTTTCAGAGCTCGGACAGTAGCAACCAGCACCACCACATGGGGCCGGAGACCAGAGTAGCGGCATTTAATATCAAAGAATTTCTCCATGCCTATGTCTGCACCAAATCCTGCTTCTGTAACTAGAGAAGGAAATCAAAGGAAAGAAGCTTGTGAAAGGCTGCTGGGTGGAAAAATCATGTTCCAATTATATAAATCAGAAGTTTCTTCCAAAACAAAAAAAAAGCCGAAAAGTCATGATAATAAAAGGCAGATTCCTCCCTTCAAAGCAAACAAGCAAACAAAAAGCGAACAAAATATCTCACACTCCATGCACTTACCAACAAAACCGTCTTTACCCACAAGCTTCAGTGCTATTTTGTCTGCCAACACAGAGGAATTCCCATGTGCAATATTGGCAAAAGGTCCAGCATGAACAAACACTGGTGTTCCCTAGAAAAGAGGGGATGTGGGAGAGAAAGAAAATCAGAGAGTACAGTTTTCACAAATCTCCAGCATTTTGAGAGCTAAGTACTGTGATACCTGAAGGTAAAGGAAACCATTTTTAGAAGACATCTTAGAGCCTTCTGATCAGACACTTGTTATCAGCAATAAGGACTACAGGGTAAACAGGATTATTATAATCTGCACAAGTGGAGGTATTAATCGGCTTAGGAAAAGGATGGCTAAATCCCAGCAACTTTGAATTTACAATCTTTGCCATTCTCCTTCATCCACACTATTTAAATTCCCCAAACACTTCCTGACGTTAAAGACAACAGAACAAAGACACAGCAGTTTAGTGCCCTTCCTCAGTGTCATCCCACATGCCAGTGGCAGACCCAGAAGGAAGCCAGCCTTCTCCGCTAGCCCTGAGCCTTACGCAGGAAACCACAGAAAAGCTCTAAGCTAAACAGGTTCATACTGATTGTGATGAATTAAATAAACCAGTTTTTTCTTGGCTCTGAGAATGCACTTACAGCAAATCATCTGTGCTCACCTCTAGAGTCTGCATGAGGTTTGGTTTAATAGCATCTTTCATCAAGACAGCCAGAGCTCCAGTCACTCCCTGAAAGAGAAAAGGACAATCAGTTTCCACGTGTTCCGAGACCTTGAGACTTCCTAAATTGTGTCAAGGCTCTGCTTTTGTGCTGGTGGGCTTTCAGGACCTGAACCAGCAGTTGCTTTACACAGAACTAACTCCAGTCAAGGCAAGGCAGGAGAATGACCTTTACATTCCTTTAGGAGGATCCGTGATTTCTGGTGGGGCAGCCTCTTGATTGTGACCTTGCTGGGCCATCACTTTGCAGAGAGGCATAAAGAACAATTAATTGCTGTTTCAGTGCCATGGCAAGGTTAGTAAATAAGACCAGTGAGAGAATAACCCTTCAGTACGTATGGTTTACTGTAGCCCCTTCAGTGTCACAAAGCAATGTTCTTAGGTTTTGAAGGCAGATTTATCTTGGACCTTTTTCCTTCTTCATTTTAGCAACTCAGCTCCTCAGCTCTACATGCTGGCCTTAAAATGTCATAACAAGCTGCTATATCCTGCTCAAGTCTCTCGTGCAGAAATAACTTCTAAAGTGAACCTCTGTGCTCATGAGAACAACCAGGCAGGCATGAAAAACAAACACTGGAGCCTGTTTCCTCTGAGATGCAGCCACATACCCTGCTCAATTCTGCTTTCTGCACAGTGAAAGATTATGATTTCATCCCCACATGCTTTGGGAAGAGTAAATGAGGGTTCGGTCACCTTTGTGACTGACATAGTCCAGGGGAAACCAAACCAGCTGATACCCAGCACTTGCAAAAGTAACTGAAACTGCTGTAATGAGTCCTGAGCTAAATGTTCACAGCAGTTATGAAAACCTTGAACCATGATCTCTTTTTCTTTCCTTTCAATTTCAGCTGGATTGCAGCACTCAATTATAGGAAAGATTATTTTTTTATAAGACATTCAGTGCTTTGTTTCATTAGTTTCAATCTTGCCACATGAAAGCTTATTTAACATTTAATAGATAAGCTTTAAACTTCAGTCATCTCCAGAATAATGAAAACTACAGAGCAAGATTTCCATGGCGACATTTCAGGCCTGTGTCACTCAGCGACACTTCAACGCATCCCATCTCTAAAAACCTGTTGTCAGTTTTTGATTCTGATGCCATACTTCTTCCCAGCTTTTTTTGCACGTCCTGGTAGCACACTTGTGGCATTGGCTGCGTCCCAACAGCAGGACCCAGCCTGGTCTCTGCAATCACCACATTTCTGCCTGCATGAGGAGTATGTTAACACATCCTAATGACAGGAGCCACTGGGTGCCATCAGTGCAAACATGTAACCCACAAGAGAACCTGTTGGACAGGTCTGATACCGTCCTCCATTCTGCACTTGCAATGGACAAAATTAAATATAATTAGATTTTAAAAAAGAATTAAAAAAATAAAATATTGAAACAGAAAACTCAAAGTAACTTCCAACCCAAGCTGCCTCCACTGATGATGCACAATAGGAGACTCCTGTTTTCTAGAAAAAGAGCTTAACTCATGTCCTTAAGGTTAAACTGGAAGCATGCTAGGTGTAGGGATTAAAATCACAAAGCTGCCTAAAGAACTTTGGCACGTGCCCTCCCTCATTCACAAGAAATGCCTCACACAGGGATTCACAGGTAAATGGTGCTCTGCCTAGCCCCTTTGCTGCAAGGCCAGAGTCAGGCCACAAATCTACTGTTTCCTAGCTTTATCCTGGGGGGAAGTAAAACCAATCAACCAACCCACTCAAAACCATAGGAAAACAAAACCTACAGCAAGAGAGCGAGAGCTGGGTAAGCCTTAGTGCTGTGTCCACCTTGCTGGAAACACAGGTCACCCTGTGGATTCTTCTCTCCCACTGAAAATGTTCACTCAGAAAATGGAACACAAACCTCATTAACACCACAGCGTGCACATCATGTGATACCCCTGTCTCTTGCAAAGCAGGCTGTGAAGTATCTGCTATATAAGAAAGCTCTTATCACCAATATTGTATTTCTACTGACCAGTCCAACAGTCCTGAGCCTGTTCTCGGCCTTGCAGCCAAATGGCAGGGCACATTTCACACAGAGGGCTCAAACCTCATTCCCCAATAGGGCTGCCATTTTCAAAATGCTCACTGGAACAAGCATCTGGGCCATGGGGCATTCCCCTGAAACTATGCTGAAGCACTATTTGGGAGACTGCTAGTTGACACATCCACAAACCTGCCAGGAACTGTACTAAAAATTATTGTATGGGCAGCTGTGAGACAGTGCTGCAGCTTGCAACTGCTGCCTTGGACTGCTTTACACACTGGTAACAGGCATCATCAGAGCTGTGACATTCACCATTTCATGCAGTGGTAATAAAGGATTTGTGTCCCTCATCAAAGGCTGCCTCATGGAGAACACACGCTTTTTGCAAAGGCTTTGGCTTTTACAGCATTCACAGCCTCCCAAAATAAGGTACTTCACCATCTGTAAAAAAATTTACAGGAGGCTTTGTTCCTGCTCAATGTTTTCCTCACTCCAGGGAGCCTGAGGAACAGGATGGCCAGCAGGATGCATTTTGAGTTCTTCCAATTCATAAACATGCTCTTTATGTAAAAGCCACCATGCATTTCCGCACTAATTCCTATGGTGCCACATTCAACCTGACACACAGCACATCACACGGGACACAGGATCCTTGTTGCTGTTCAGGTCTCACACACATTCCCTGGATAAGGTGATAGCCACACTGAAGCAAAAAACCTTCATTAACTGCAGGGGCTGAGATGTCATCTTTCATCTCCTGTATGTTAAGATCTTTTCTGCACAGAACTGTCTTTCTGCTTTTCAATCCAAAGACTTTCAGAAGTAGTAGGAAAAAGCATTTAATAACTGAATGACTCTTACAAGGTCATCTGCTGTAACTGGTTGTCCTTTCTTGCTGGAAGCTACTACCATTTTGCCGAATCGCTTTTTCATATCATCCAACCCATCAGCCAGGGCTAGGACTGCCATGATTTCACTGCTCACAGTGATGTCAAACTGAGCCTGCAGGAGATGAATAAAGAACGTGAACTCATCAAGATTCCTTTGCAGCAATTCTTTTCTCCAGTGAGTTCTTGAAACAAGGCCCATCATCACCATCATAACAAAAAAGGAGAAAAAAAAACCCCAGGCATTCAGTATACAAGAAATCCAAAGCACTGCTCTCAGAACACAATTTAATTTGGCCATTTGAAACTGGCTTTTTTTTCTATGAAATTAAGTGAAACCTATTTTTCTGTTGCTATTACGTGTCTCTCCTGGCACATATATTAGTGATTCATCTAAGAGCACTTAACACTAACAAATTATATTTCTGAAGGCTGAGCTTACTAACTCATCTGATTATCACTAAACAATACAGCAAATGACAAAAAATCCCAACAAAACCCCCAGATTCTATAGAAAATGAAGAGTAGAATTCATCTGATAAAATGCAGACACTTTCATCTTAGGGAAGCTAAGCACCCTAAGGACATTTAAGTCAATAGAAAGAGGCTTTCTGAGCACAGTTCATTTTAACTATTAATTTGACAGTCACTTAAGGGATGGGGGGAGTCACAGCCCAGTTTGCCTATTTTATTCTATACAGTGAATCTAGACAAGTTCAGATACTGTGTCTAGTTTTGGCCAGATACACTTCACCCAATGCATCCACAGTGGTGAAGATGAGCCACTGCCATGTGTCATCTTTAGAAAGGGCACTTGTGTACCACTGTTAGGCCACAGTTATCCCAGTTTGGGAAGCCAGTATTTAGGAGAGAATGGGAAAGGAGGGAACAGACAATAAAACATGCACTGATAGCAAATTTAACTGCTTGGTTGAAAGGACTTTCTGCTTTCTCTTTAACAAGATACTGTTAAAAGATGAAAATGTCTGGAGTTACAGAAACTTGCCTGAGGAACACATTTTTCAAAGTACTTTTTAAAAGATTCAAGAAAAGGGAGCAATTACCGTTCGCGAGAAGCCTTTCTCTGTTGGAGACTGTCCAATAGTGATTTTCCTAAGGAACCTGTCATTTGTATCCAGCACTGCAAGGAATATAGAGAGATGTCATATTGCAAGTCGTAAGTCACATCTATGCCCTGTGACAAACACTCAGCCACGTCACCCATGAAGAGAGGATGGCAGTTTGAGATACCATCCTCTCCTAAAGAGTGGCAAGTGCTTCTCAACCTGATTCTGCCCCAAAACCGAACTGCACAAAGGTACCCACAGACACATCAGAACCTGCATTGCATTCAGATGGAGTCTACATCCCTTTGTGTGCACTAACCACAAGACCAAGTCTTCTCTGAAAAGCAGAGCTGTTATTATTATTTCAATTGATTTTTCACCATCATTAGTCAATGTGAATTCAGGAAATTACTACAGCCAAAAAGAACTTATAAAATGATAATTTTATTTAAGTGATAAAACACTCAGACACTACCATTTAGGGAGAATTGTTTCACATAGCTCCATTAACTCAAATTACCTTGGAAACACAAACTATCAAACAGTGGCTTACATTTGCTGTTTCTTACTATCTGCTTGAAATATCCTAAGTATTTTGTAAAGTATGTCCCATGAGGCAAACTACTTTAGTCTCATTACAGGCTATGAAGCAAATTTTGTAGATTTCACACTGTATTAATAGAAAGTTTGAAATTTCTTTTGCTAGTGAAATATTAAATCTGCCAGACCAGAGATTGATCTTACCTTGAGGTATTTTAAAAACCTTTTAAATATCTTGCCTTCATTTGCTGTCAGTCCCCAACAGAGGAAGTGGGCAGATTAAAACTGGGTTTAATCCCAGATCAGAATCCTCGTTGCTCACAGAGCAGTCAGGTAAAAAGACTGTTGGCTACAGTTGCCAAATTCAAGTCTCTCAGTGACAGAGAAATTCAGAAACACAAACTTGCACCAATTAGCAAAGACTTAATCTTTTTGAATTCAGTACAGATTGAAACCCCTGTGTCAGACCGTTTAGAAACAGATCCCAGCTGCGGGCATCTATCCCACCAAACTCACAGAAGTGGAGGTCAGCCCTGCCTTCTTTCCCATTTTCCCAGGAAACACAGTTTCAGCTGTACTTGCAAATGTCTCTTTTGACACGTGGTTTTGTTTCTTAATTCTTTCATTTAATGCCTCTTGTACCTCTTTGCCATGTTATGGTGCCTGGGTCAATGTCCAGTCTCACAAACGAGTTTATTTCTTCCTTTGTCAAAGCTGTAGGATCAGTTTTGTTAATGCCCAGTTTCTATGGGAAGAAAGGACAAACAAAAGAAAAAGGGTATGGTGAAAAAATTCACATAAATTAACCTTTTACTGCAGCAATGAAGCTTTGGCAGCAGCATCTGCATATTCAGAAATAAGGAAGGGCTGCCTTTTTGGTGCCCCTTCTCCCAGACTCACAGCAAGGTACGATGATCCCTGTCAGGGTGTATCTGGAAGCAGAGCTTGCTGCTTGCCAGCTCGTAAAGGGCAAGGCAGACAATACAGCCCATTAGGGCAGGTTGTCACCAAGCTTTGTGCAAGGCACCTATAGAAAGATTAAGAGAGAGAGAGCTCTGCAGTTCCCTACACGCCTTGTTCTGTCATTAGTCTCACATGCTTACATCCCTTTCTCATTAGTTTGCCTGGGGTCACTGCACACAGCCATACGCATTTAAAGCCACTGCTTTCAGCATGCTGGTTAAGCAGCACAAAGGAGGAATTAAACAATTCAGTCACAAGGCTGTCAGCATCCCAGAAAGCTGATCTTGAACATACTGAGAGGATGGGCAGTTTGCCAAGTTGCTTAATTGAGAGAAGAATTATCTCAAGAAGCCTGATACAAGTACGAGCTTAGGAATGGGGAAAGCGATTCAGTTGATTTATGAACGAGCAAGGTTTTTTTAATTAACTAGACAGTTAAGTCGTATTTTCCCCCTGAAGAAACAGCAGGGAAGAAGAAAGTCTGTTCTCTTCCTCTTCAAGCATATAATTTAGAAGAAGAAATAAACAACAACAACAAAGATATCATCTTTCTGGAGTATTAGCATCCTGTCACATCTCGACATTCAATAACCAGAAGAGCGGTCAGGGTAGAGTTCCCTCAGCAGTCTGTCAGGAACATCAAGCAGTATGACATAGTTTCTTGCTCAGCAGTGGAAGCAAACCACAGATTGTCTAATGATTGAGACACTATAGCCAATTAATATAGCCGAATTTTAACTTGCTAAGTAGTCTGCCTATTGCTCCTGACTTCCAAATGGGCAACTGATCCAGCCTGAATACTCTACAAACAGGTTTGTACTTTGAATGAGCTCAGCAGGGCCCAGTCTGTTCTCCTAGCTGAAAGGTTCAAACCCAGTGCAAAACTACTTCTCTGTTAATCCTCATTTTTGCTGAAGTCAATGTGAACTAGCATGTGCCCCTAATTTCTGGGGATCAGAGGAGTTGTGGGCTGCTCAGAGACTGCCACTCAATCACAGGGCTACTCATCTAACTGGGAATTCTTTTTGGTAGACAGGAGCGGGCAATGTAGGGAAATTTTTTTTCCATTTTTCCTAATCTGGATAAGACAAAATAAAATTCTTTCTGTTCTCTTTTTGCTGAATTTTCTAAATTGCCTTTTTTGCCCTGCATTATCCATATAGCTGTCACATGGGAACCATTAATCTCTAGCTATAAAAGTCTGTAAGGTACAGAAACCGTTTCTACTCCCTTCTCAAACTGCATAAGGACACTGAATTGATACTACTAATAAAGGACACTAATCCCTTTGCCTCTTCCCACTGTGTTACTCATAAAGCATATGAGAGAGTTATATCAATGATTCTTCCCTTGGGGGCTGCATCTCACTGTCTTCTGTGCTTTATGAAGGGCTACCACACTTCTGTATGCTTTGTGTAAAATATAAATGCTAGCAAAATGACCTAGGGGACAACACAAGGGTTTCTGTAATGTAGCTCTGCTTATGTCAAGGATGAGTAAATGGAACAGAACCAGAAACCAATGAGAAGCCAGTGGGCTTACCTGCAATCTTCGGATCTGAATGTCTGAGAACTTCCTCATACCATTGACAGAAGGCACCAAACGGTTGTAGAGAGCCTTGCAGAATGAAACAGGTAGTTAATTAGCACTGCTGGCACACCCAAAACTGCCTGGCTGGGATCAAACACATTGTAAGAAAGGACTTACCTGGTCAGACTGAGTCAGCTCATGGAATATACGTGCATCAATAGCAGCAGCAACCAGGTTGTTGGCTGCAGTGATAGCATGGATGTCACCAGTGAGGTGAAGGTTAAACTAGAGGAGATAAAACATATCAGTTACCTCATCCTGCTGCAATTTTCATTTACTTCAATTCATTGTAGACAGATGGAAAGAGAAGTATTAATAGTACTGTTAAAGTGGGTGAGGGTGGAGGGGGAGAGATTGCTCAGTGCAGTATGTGGAAGAGAGGAAAGAATTTCTCTAAAACAGAAAAATGCCTCCCCCACATTTATGTCATTTTACAAACTTCTCGAACAAAGCTCCCAAATAAAAAGTTGTTTGTTTTTCCTTTTCCCCTCCACAAGAACACTTCTCAGAGGCCCCTTGACACTTGATAAGGCCATGATATGGCACATCTGCATTGCTCCTCCTTCACCTTCCTTCTGACTCCCTCATTTGCACAGCAGGTTTCACACATACATTAACTGAACTTGCTGCTGCTCCCACAAGGGAATCTGAGCTAAACTGGAACTCGCAACCTTGTGCAGCACTAGCAGTGGAGCTGTGGTTGCACAGAGCTCTGCATAAGGTAACCACCCAAACACAGTGTCACAGGCAGAACTTGTACTACACAGTGACACTGCGAGTAGTTTTCTTAGTTCTACCTCATTAAAAGATAGTTTGAGTGGGTTTGCCTACATGAGTTATCTGGCTGCCTTGTAGCTGTGAAGTTGGTGAAGGGTCTAAATTGGATATTAGAGAAAATTTTTTCACGAGTTGTCAAGCACTGAAACAGGTTACTCATGGAAGTGGTAGGGTCACCACATAAAAGACATGTAGACAGAGTGCCAGGGGACATGGCAGTGGTGGGCTTGGCAGCGCTGGGTTTACAGTTGGACATGATGACCTTAGAGGGCTTTTTGAACTTAATTCTATGATTCTGTACTGACAAACAGTTTAGGATACATAGATTCCATGATACATCTGCATTATGGCAGGTGAGTAAAAGGTGTGGTTAAAACCATCTTTTTCCTCTGTAGCAGAGCAGCAAAGGAGGAAGATGAAAAGGAAACATCAGAAAAGGTGATATGACAGAAGACCTTACAGTACCATTCTGTTGAAGCCTTGCCACTGTGGTCTTAAAACCCACAGAGCTAAAACACAATGCAGCTAGTCACACACTGATTATAAATCGTAATTAGTAAATGCTAATTGTTGTCTCATTCTGCATACATGCAACAAGAAGCAACTATTATTACCTTGGTTCTGCAGTATGAACTCAGAAGTTTTTCACTTGCTATTTTTTTCCTAGGATTAAAGCTGCATGCAGAATTATTAAATTATATATCAAGGTCATTATTGTAACTAGTGACTCCAGATACTTTAATTTTACGAGACATGCATTGATTAAAACACCCCCACAAAACTATGTGTATTTGTACATGGGTCACAATTAAAGAAAGTTGTTTCAGCCAGTTTGGTTCATAAAGTGGGGCTGTTTCCCACTGCTGCACACAATCAAGTATTTTGGCTTGTCTTACTAAGACTCCCAAAGAGGAGGAGATTATTTTTCCTGTCACATCTATCATTGACACATGCTCTTGGCACATGACTAAACCCATATTCAGCCTCCTTAACATTTTTATATTTTATGGACTTGCTGGATCAATTAGAACTAACAGGCCTTTTGATAGTTTCTGCTTTTCTTCCTAAAATTGCCCTGTGTCAATCTATAGTACATGAGACAAAGGTAGAATTCTACAGGCAATTACTCAGAGTTGAGAGAAGCACGAGAGCACGTGCCACACGTGCCTTTCTATTCCCCCTGCCTCCAGACACTGAATTTTACTTGTTGCCAAGCCACATTAGAAACATACTCCAGTGCCAGCCCCCCACAGGATGAGGTCTTAACATTGCTGATTCCCAATTTCCCTTTTCCTAGCTCATGTTAATAATCTAAAACACAAGTACATCAAAATAGCTCACACAAAAAGTTGGTGACCACCACAGCTGAAAGAACTACTTAATATGCTTCCAAAAGGCAATAAGCCATTATCATCTTCATTTCAGTGCTGGGAAAATGAGGCACAGGGTGTACTTTGCTCAAGGGTATACAGCAATTAAAGGCAGAGAAGGGTAGGGAACAGAGGAACTGGGAATTCGTAGTTCTGTGAAGTTCCCTGACCACACAGACACTTTTGAAACAACATGAAGATATTTGTCTGTTGTTTTTTTTTAAAAAAAGCCTTACTAAAATCAAGCATCCAGTCCTCAAAAGTGATATACCAAGCCATAAACGTATAGATCTTCCAAGTTATCTGACTGCAGTATCTTTCTGAAGGAGCTATATGTGCAATGAGGTTTTGTATAAAGAATTACCTCTTCCATGGGGACAACTTGACAATAGCCACCACCTGCAGCTCCACCTGCAGAGACACAACAGTGAGAACATACAATTCAGGTGATACTACATGTGTTTGCTTAATGGCTTTAAGAGGACAGCTACCATTGAGCAGCTTAGTTTAAATCCAGTACAGCACTTGAAGACAAAACTGAAGAACTTATATGAAGTTTTTCTTTCTCAAAATAAATGCAATTGTAACTGGGAATTATGTCAACCTCCAGTGCAGAAGAATAAAATCTCTCAATGCCATCTTTTCCCATTTAGGTAACTGCAAGCAATAGAACAGCTCATACCTTTTATACCAAAAGTTGGCCCCTGAGAAGGCTGCCGAACACAGGCAAAGACATTCTGGTGAAGGTGAGCTCCCAAGGCTTGAACAAGGCCAACAGTGGTGGTGCTCTTCCCCTCTCCCAGGGGAGTGGGAGTTATCCTGAAGCAACAAAGCAGAGGAGACACAATTAAATCCTTTAGTGGGTGAGACTTAAACCATAGGGACAAAAGTCACCCAGTGATTGCAATTAACGAGAATTCAAATTCTGGGCTGGGTCAGGCTTCAGCTAATCTTCATCAGTTCAAAACTGGAATGAGGTTGGCAAATTATCACATAACTGCCGATGACTTTCCTCTGAAACAACTCACTCGTTCCTGCTGAAGGCAGGCTACTACATGAGAACCTTGACTAGGAACCAGCCTGCCTTTCATAACCCTGACCTGCAGACCAAATCAATTAATCTCCTGGAGAGAGAAGTTAAGCTACATTCCTACTGTTTGCCACAGGCAATCAATCTACTTCCCAAACCACTGCATTTTTGCAGTGTGATTTACAAAAACCCTGAGGATCCCGCAGAGTCACCCCACCAAAAGACAATACAACAACAAGCCACACTAATAAAACTGTTTTTCATGTTGACATCATGTAAGTGATGTCTCAGTTAAGGAAGTACCTACCCAGTAACAACAACGTATTTTCCATCTGGCTGGTTCTTCAGACGATTCAGAGCTGACAGCTGGACCTTGGCTTTAGTCTGGCCATAGAGCTCCACCTCATCAGGGAGCAGGCCAACTTCAACTGCAACTTGTTCAATTGGTTTGGGTATGCAAGACCTTGAGATCTCAATGTCACTTAAAGAAAGAGGGCAAGATGAATTTATATGTCAAAGATTTCTCATGAATTCCCTGCTTCTGGATGGCATAAAATACAAACACCTAATTTATATTTTAGAAGTGAAGCTTTAACCCCTGTTAGTTAAATGAATCAATCCCACCAATATCAGCTACATTGGAACAGACACATCCTCAGTTGCCTTTTTAAAAACAAAAAAAAGTAAAACTCAAACTGAACAACAACACCCACACACTCCCCAATCCTCCCCTCACCCCAAAAATGCCTTTTTGAAGGCAGTGTGTTATGCTCTCCTGTGGTATTTTGCCTATTTTCAGCTGCTCCTTGGGAACTTGACACCAACAACTCCTACTTCAAGATGCTATCTTTTTGCCATGTCAGATTGAAAATATTCAAAAATACAAGTGTTTCCTTTGTGTGTACAACTTTCCCATGAGGGGAAGCAGAGTGGCACACACTGATCTCTTCTCTGTGGTGACCAGTGACAGAACCCAAGGGAATGGCCTGAAGTTGCATCAGGGGAGGTTTAGGTTGGACATCAGAGAAAGGTTCTTCACCCAGAGAGTGGCTGAGCACTGGAACAGGCTCCCCAGTGGCCACAGCACCGAGACTGACAGAGTTCAAGAACCATTTGAGCAACACTCTCAGCCACATGGTGTGACTCTTGGGGATGGCCTGTCAGGGCCAGGAGTTGGACTTTGATGATCCCTGTGGGTCGCTTCCAACTTTGAATATTGTGTGACTGTTTCAGTATTTGCTGAATCATCAATTATTTAGCAATATTATCAGGATGACCCAAGCCTACACTTCAACAGATGTCACAGCGCCACTGCAGGTCAGCTCTGCTGCCTCAGGAAGGCCTCAAAGTGCTTTCTCTCTACTCTCCAAACTTCAATCCCAGCCACACTCTATACACATACATGCCCTGTGTTACACGAAGCCTGGGAACAGAGGTGGATACTATACTGCAGTATAATGCCAGTAGCTTAATTTGGAAGTATTACCTTGGAACAGGCATCTGTAGGGTAAGCTGGTTGTACTGGATGGTCCATTTTCCAGGCTTGAACTTCTCCAGAAAACGCTGTGCACTCTCTACTGTGCTCTGAAATAAGCACGAGAATCCATTACAGCAACCACCACTGTATGAACCATGCTGGCTAACAAAGAGAACAGAAAGGTTTGCCCCTCCCATCTGTCTCACTTTGGGATTAAACTATTTTCATTAAAGCATTTGTTAATAACCCAAAATGAGATTCTGCTTGTAGTCTTCTTAAAAGGGAAAAAAACCCCACCATATTTATCTTTCTACTGATCTTCCAGTGTGCTACATTTTTTGGGATGCTCTGTGCCAGCAGTTTCTTAAGCAAAGCATGGAAAAAGAGGGAGCTGGTTTATGCTGTAACTCTCCTTCTTTTTATCCAGTCACCCTATGAATACTTTTAGAATTACAGCCAGAGCATAATATGACAAAAGCCTTTCTCACTGTTTTGAGCGACCACACTCAAAAAACCTTTAAAAAAACAGCAATAAAAAAAGCCACAACCAAAATCTCTGTCCTGACATTTCCTTAAAGCCCATCTTCTTCCTCAGCTAACTGAATCCAAATTGGACTAGAAGTTGAAAATCCCAGACAGGTCTCTGTAAGAGCAAGAAGGATGCACCAGCTGCTTTGGTAGTGTGCTGGTGGGTCAGCAGCACCATACCCCAGAGGCAAACACAGAGATGACCATAGTCTCACAGCCTGCCCATGTACCTGCATTAACATGGCCACAGTCATGGGCCCCACGCCACCGGGAACTGGGGTGATGTAGGAAGCTTTTTCCTTTGCTGTATTGTACGCCACATCTCCCACAACTCTTTTGCCACTGGCTTTTGTGCTGTCTGGGGATTTAAGGGGAAAGCAAATTTACACATCACATTTCACCAAAACAGCAGAGGACCTAGCACTGACTGAATCCGAGGTCTTTTCTTCTGCTGGAGTAAACAAAATCGGAGCTGAGTACGCAGAAAGCTGCAAAGAAAGATAAAAAAACTAAAACAACATCACAAGATGAAGCTGTTATCAAAGTGCACTCAGAGAATGTCAAGAGCTCATGCAACATGTCCTCCTGTTAAGCACCATTTACCCTCAGCCAGACAGATCTCCCTTTCCTGGAGGATGCAAGTCTTTTCTCAGTGGAACATGGCCCACAGGGCCGTCTGGAGATGACTCCAAAACAAATACATGGGGGTCAAAGCACAGATCAAGTTTTATATCGATGCAATTATAAAACACAAATGGGATGTACAAGAGATGACAGCTGGACCATCCCTTGCAGCTCCTGAAGGATTAGTATAGCTTGCAATGTGAAGGAGGTATAAACCAATGGTCTAGAAGAGGTGAGAGAAGAAACACGGCTGATTTGTTCCAAACCTCCAGGTTTACACTTGGTCTGTTTTCTATTTTGGAGGACATCTAGGCCTTAATATTGAATAAAATCACCTGCCTTTACAGAAACTGAAGACAAAAAGTGCTGACCTTTTCAATTAGCCATTGCTATTCTAACGATGGACCAGTAAATACTGCAGTTCACAGAAATTAGTCTTGTCAAAAACCTCACAGGTGGCTTAAGGGAGCTTCAGTAGAATAATCTTCTTTCTCCCTGGCAAAAAAGGTTTGCTACATCCTGCTGCACTACATGACCTGACAATTTGGAAGCACATATAGCCCTTTTTTTCCAGTGGTGACCTTTAAGCTTCCCCATAGAGGAAAAGATAAAACATTTTAGTAAACTTGCACAGTCATCTGAGAAACCACTGATTATAGCACATAAAATCAGAAAATTTAAGTTTCTCCTGGAATGGCAGATTTTCATTTCAGATAAAGGACTCTAGGGAACATCTAAGCAGCATGAACAACCTGAAGACAGATATTAATGTTGTTATATTGAAATATTATGCTGCATACAATACGTGTATGTTTGAACAGAACACAATCCGTGACTTTAGCATACATTTGGTGAGGGGGAGGAGTGGAGGAGAAACCAAACTCCTAAACAGCTGATTACGTTAAAAACAAAGAGAGAACAAAAGCAGTTCCTGCCAACCCTAATTTTTAGCTGCATTGTTACTGACAATTAGCAGCTTGGTTGTTTTGCTGTGTTTGTGTTTTAAGAGACACTTCTCCCTAAAGCTCAAAGCCTGAGCAACATCACAGCTGTTAAACCAGCATTTCTGCAGCCACTCTCAGCTTTGCTGCCTGGCCTGCAGACCAGTCTGGCCTTCCAGCCTAGAGACCAGTGTAATTAAAGCTGCAAAAGGTAAATAACGCAATTTTGTTTTCTTCCAAGGATGCCAAGCAGGTTTGCTGGCCACCCTGGCCAGGAAGACTCCAGACCCAAGAAAGAAGAAAATAAGCAGACACAAAAAAGGCCTCATCTGTTACACAGACGAGCAGAAGCCAAACAATCCCCCAGTCCCTGCTTCTGCATCTGCACCTCATGCCAAGCACTGCTGAGCACAACTTAGGAGCTATTCAATTACCTGTATTCTTTGAAGGAGAGCTCACATACAACATTCACCATCTCTCGTATAATTTCACCTTTCACAATATCCATCATCCCATTTTTGAAAAGTACAAACTAGTTATAGGGAGTATCAGTGACACTATAACCACTCCCGGTGCCTGTATCTTCCTTGGTCCAGTAGGTTCTCTAGCCAGCTGGATGACATGAAAGCAAGCATCCAAGGCTGTTGAGATCAAAGAAGTGAAGGACATGCCTACACACATGGAATGAACAGATAACGATGATCTCCAGGGACAGCTCCATGAGAGAAAGCCCGACTGCAGCTACTGGACTGGAACTAATTTACAGCCCTACTTTCCCCAGACGAGGGCTGGGAATATCCCCGTGACTTCCAAGAAAACTGGTACTAATGTACATGCAGCTAATAGGTTTCTGGTGGATGCATGACTGCAAACACCAAATATGATCCTCATCTATAGAACACAAAGCCATCTTGCTTGAAATCTGCTTCCTTTTCTGGACACCATTGGGAAGGGTGTTTTGTAAGGGATCCAACACAATCTGATCTCATATGCTGGTGATGCCAGCTTGATTCCCAGTACATGAAGGTACAAATAGAGAAGTAAGTTAAGGCTTTCTACATCTTTCTAGCTCCTATGGTGTTTGAAGAGCATGGCACCAACTTTCACAGAGGCTGATCCCCCTTTGCTCCTCACATCCCGCTGTTCAAGGCTCACTGTTAACAAGGGCTGCCAGATCCCATAGCAGAGGAGGACCTTGAACCGAGTTGCTTCCTCTATCAGGACACTCCAGAGGCACTGCCATCTTTAGGAATATCCTTTGCCTACACTGCTTTCCCTTTCTGTAGCATGACAACTTCTACAGGCCTGGAATAAGGCATTCAGAGTATTTGCTGGACTAGCCCTCTAACTGCAGCAGTGGGGAGAGAAAGATAATCCATTTGGAAAGTAAGACACACTTGTCTGCTCTAACAGAGGTTTCAGGAGATACTTTCCTCCTCTCTGTCTATCTGGAAACCTGGAAGAAATTCTGTTCAGCTGCAGTGCACATGAACACAAAGCCAGAAGTGCCTAAACTGCCTATTCCAAACTGGCACCCTTGGGAGTATACAGGCCATCCTCTATTCAAAAGCACAACAGCTGCATTTGTATGATGCCACAAGGTTATAATTTGTTTAAACTCCAACTTGGCAAGACTGCATGAAGTTAGTGTCCTAACATATATCATTTGGGGTCTGCTTGTACAGGGTACCCTGACTAGCAAAGTAAAGGCATATCCAGAGATTGTCATGTTCTCCAGCTGCAACTCACAGCTACACTCAGGAGGCACCTGGCTGGGTGCATTTATACCTATGGTAAGATGTATGGCAACTGTGCTCTTTCTCACCCCATCACATTCAAAGCACCATCAGAGCTAGCAGCAACGGTCTATCTGTACAGTGATTTCGCTGGAGAAGCTGGCAAACTAGCTGTTCTTTCCGCAGCCCTGCAATTCCAGCACTGATTTCCCAGAAGATTCATCTCAAAACTTTCTTGCAACCTATCAGAGGGGAAGAAAGAGGCAGGAAAACAGCAGCTTCAGAAAATCATAGGGGGAAAGGAAAAGAAAAAAGGTCTGTGGCATCCATCATTTTGAAAGGTGACAATTTCCATGGTGCTCTACCAAGCCCTGATCCCTGAATCTCACAATGCCATTAAGTGTATTCCGTGCAACACTGACTAGGCTGGGTGCACAAGAAGCTCAGATGTCAGTGCACTGCCCAAGGCACACTAATTGCAAAGGAACAGGGACATGTCCTCAGAGATGCAGTTCACAGCAAGCCTGAAAAAAAGGTCATACCATCATATGTCAGAAACACGATGGCAGTTTTATTTGCAACATGTCAGTTGGGGAGACTCCAAGCCATTCTGTTTCATGCACATCAGCAGTGACCCTGTGGGCTTTGGCAAAGGGCCTAAGTTTGGGTAGCTTGGAACAAATACATCAAGCAATAAACAGCAATAGCAGATGATTTTTTAATTTTAATTAGACAGAAGACTAATGTTTTTAAATGCAGCTCAATGTCACCTTTCAGGAACAAGACTGCTGAACAGAAATTTCTTTACATTCTGTTAAGTAATGGCAACAAAATGACTGATTAATTATGAAAACTACCTTTTAAAAGCCTTGTGGGTGTAGCACAGAGAGAGTGACTAATTTTCCATATCATTCAATATCTGTAATTTGGATTTAAAATGAGATGAAAACAGAAATTGCCAGACTGTCTGTACCTCCTCTATAAGGAAGGAGTAGCTCAGTGAAATCCTACCCTAAAATCCATTATGTTAAAGCTCTTTATTGTATGCCAGAGCCACTGTCACCAATACTCTTGCAAAATGTGCTTTGTTTCAAGATAACAGCCATTCAAGCCTCAGATGTTAATGCTGTGATTCAACAAATCCATAGCTACTTTAAGACACTGCTTGTCATTTCTGTATTTCAAACAGAACAGCTTCATCAGATGTAACTGCAAAGTAATGACAGCAAAACATGCACTCACAAGTGACAGCACTGGCAAGACTTCACTGTATAGTTGGGGCAAATTAAATGGATATTCTGTTGTAATATTTCCTCTATTATTCATCAGCCTTGTTGAAGGTAGAATCAAAATCGCCACTGATCGGCTTTAGGATGGCACTTCAGACCAGCTTTCTTTACCATCTTCAGAGATTGCCATCATCACTTAAGACAGACTCACAAGATAAAGAAGTCCACATGGACTGGAGACACCAAGGAAACAGTATTCATGAACTCACTTAGCAACTACATTTATATACAAGTAAACACATCCCCACTCGTTATACATTACCCACGCACCTGGCACATGGTTAATTCCACAGTCTATTACAATTGCACCAGGCTTGATCCATTCACCTTTTACCATTTCAGCTTTACCGGCTGCAACCACCAGAATATCAGCTTTGCCAACCTATAAAAAAACCCAACAAATACACAACTGTGTATCACACTGGCAGTGGAAAAACACAGAGCTGCTTCAGCCATAACTTAGATCAGCTTCAACTGCAGTGAAACTGCACTCACCCACAACCATCAGAGGGATGGAAGGGCACTGTCAGCAATTAAAGGTAGCTGGCAGTTCCTTGGCAAGGACAAAATCCTACAGCCAGAAATTATGGCCTATTTTCACACTCCTACCCTGAACTATTGCTAGTCAACACTTCAAAACCTCCTCTGAACTCCTCCATGATTCTCAAGTAGATCACACAGACTACATTTGGATAAAATTAAAGCCTTCTGCATATTCTTCTCTTCCTCCCTTGAAATATCCCTGCACATTCAGTGCTAGAAATATACCCAGCACTCATCAGACAGCAGCCAGGAAAAACCCCTGCATAGAATCAAGCAGCACTTTATTCATGGCAGCATTGCCTTGTGATTTTCATGTCCAGGACTACATAACACACAACTCCAGGGGAAGCTGACTGTATTTCAGCACTAAAATGTGTTCAGGGAGTACTGAATTTGACAGATCTGGTCACGAAGCTGGTATTAGAGACTCTGACTAAAGCTCCTTGTCAGTTCTTGCACTGCTTCATTCATATTTGCTTCGGAAGTTGCTACCCCTTGGAATTTTTTTCTTTTAATTTTCAAGGGAGACAAGCTAATTTCTAGATTTCATTAAGAATTAGCACTTCAATTTTTAATCACCCTAATGATGGCCTTATTGAACAGCAACTTAATGGCATGAAGCATTGCAGTGTTTCTGATCTTTCTGAGTTACATTCAAATACACCTACTCTCTTTTCAGCTTTAATACTTGCCTACAGAGCCTGGCAGTGTTGATGGCTCTGCAAAATTCAAGTAGGTGGCAGCACAGTAACACACTATTTCTGTCACTCACTGCTAAAGAGAAAAATGGTACCAACTCTCTGTCACAGAAAATAGACTGAAAAAACAAACCAACTGAGAAATCATTTGGCCTAGAATTTCTCAGCCACTAAACCAGAAGACCACCTGGCCTTTTTGGTGAAAAAGCCCCCCAAAATCAAAAACATATACGGTCTTGCCAGCCCCTACACAGAGATTAGGAAGGGATAATTAAATTCTCAGCACTTGCTCAAAGAAAACAAAAATTATAATTTTATTGTTGTAATTAAACCCCTCTAATTAAGTGCCAAAAATAATCATGATGCCATTCCAGCAGAAGCATTTATGCAATCAGACGAAAGACACTCCAGACCTAATGACTCAGAGTAGCAACACACTGAGCAGCAATGTGCAGCAAATAACTCCAGCCTCAGGCATCCAGCCTGTCCTCACCTCCTCAGCCAGGGTGGAGGTCTTGGAGTGGCAGGTGGTGACGGTTGCGTTATTCCAGAGCAGCAGGTCATGCATGGGAGCCCCAACGATCTTACTGCGGCCAATCACTACGGCTCTTTTCCCTGTCACCTGGACACCTGCACCACACAAAGTCAGGACAGAGCAAAAACAGGTCACTGTGCATCCCAGTACAAACTGACTCAAGCTGCTCTGGAGTCCTTCAGTCAGTTGGTCTGGCCCTAGTACTAGAACAACAGAACTAGAAAAATAGAACACTGTTTTTCTTCTTTGTTGTGTGCGAGCTGGGAGGGAGGAAGGGAAGGCAGTTTTAGAGCCAGTACTTTCACTACCCAAAACAAAACGTGGCATCTCGACAGAAGTTTCAATGTGAAGCACAGCCTTCCAATGTCTGTAGTTTCTCCACTTATTGAAGATCACTGCACTCATGAATAATATATGGAGGCCTCCTTACCTGTCTGCCTGATAAGTTCCATGCATCCCTTTGGTGTACACGGAATAAAGCAGTCTCCAAGGTCCCCTCTAGAGAGTTTCCCAGCATTGATGCTACTTAAGCTGCATTTTGAAAGAATAAAGGCCACGTAAGATTCCCAGCCCCATGATCACCATTCAAAAGTAAAAAAAAAAAGCAAAAAGGTTTTTTTTTTTCCTGGAGTAGCTGTCAAGCTCTCCAGGGGTCAAGTCAGCTTACCCATCCACGTCCTTCTCAGGTGCAACAGCATTGGTTATTTTTTCTGTGTTGATGGGTTTATCAGTGTCGAGTGGCAGCTGCACTATAAAGCCATGAACAGCTGGGTCTGCATTCAAAGAGGCAATGCACTTGAGCACCTACAAAAAGCAAAGGCCAAAAAAACTAATGGCTGATAAACTGAAATGTGACTGATGTAAAGGAAAAAACATCATCCTATCTGGATTAAAAGATACTAAAAAACACTTTATGTTTATTTTTTCCACCCAACAGCATATATCATTCAGATTTTTCATTTAAAAAAAAAAGCTCTTGGAGTCTCTAAAATTCACATTGCAGTGGTTTAGTTTCCTTTAAAAAAGAAAAAAACACCTCAGCAGGTTCCAGCTATTTTTTTATGAGTTTGTGTCTATGGGAGGTAGTCTTTTTTATCCAATAACAAGGCAAATTTAAGTTCCTATCTTGAGCTCAGCACAAGTTATGTGTTTGTTCACCACTGGTTATATTACTTACATCAGCTTCTGTTGCTGTGTTTGGCAGTTTTATGTGATTGGCACTGATCCCAATCTGCAAATGAGAATAACAAAAAACTATGTGATTTCTGAATTGACATTTGATTGATCTGGCTAATCTTTCTGTCCAGCTCAATCACACCTGCATTCTGTCACATCTCTCAGGTCTACCTCCTGTTCCTGTGGCCACAATCCTATTATTTAGAAATATCATCAAAAAAAAAAGATTAGTGCTTTGCCTGCTTAGACTGGTCTGTCCTTTAACTGTCCTATTCACCTTTTGACATGAACAACATCATCTCTGCTGGATCGCACATTGCCTTGAAGTGCCAGCAGAGATGTCAGGCATCACCAAGGCAAACAGGGAATCCATATTCCTGCCCTGTTGTGGCATGTCAGGTACGATGCAGTCACAGAGACAAGGCAACTGCAGGTACAAGACATTCAGGGAAGGTAAGCACAAGCCCACAGGTCAGGAAAGACAGAGCATCAGCACTTCAGACATGTGTAATCTGTGATGATCACACAAAAAGTGACACCAACCCATGCTGCTGTGACCAGTGTATCCCACCTGGCTCTCAGGTTACACAAATACACTACACCCTCATAACAAAGAATTCAGGCCAACACTGGTTTCTCCAGTACAGGCAAAGTTTAGACAAAACTGTTTTATTTGCACCTGGTTTTTCATATGCACATTTGACTGACTCTAGAAAGGTAAAAGGTAGTTCTAAAAGTCTGGGCATTACCTCAGCAGCAGCTTTCAACTTCATGTTAATGTAGAGGTTCGAATCATCCCGATTTCCAACCTAAGGATGAAAAGACAGTTGCATCACAACACAGAACACAGACCCAAACACAGGCTGAGATGTGTTTAACCCTCTGCTTCCTTGGAGCTACATCAAGGAGACAGAGGTATTCTTGAATAACTGTAAAACACACTGATGAAGGCTGTAAGTAGGTGGAGCTAACAGGGAAGTGCTCTTTCAAGTAATAGGTAGCTAAAGACAAATTGTGTGATCTCCTACATAAACATTTGCACCTGTCAAAAAACCTTAGAAACACAATGGTCTCCAAAGCAGAAAATACTCCCTGCCATCTGATCTGATGAGAATGTTAAATCCTTAGCTAATTAACATGATCAGCAGGTGCTGATAACATTCAATTATCTGATTAAGGCTTTCAGAAAAGTTGGGCCTCTTTGATACCCAGGAATCTTAATTTTATGGGCATATGTGTGCTTTGATGGAGACATTACTTCCACCGCTGTTTCCAATCTTGAGAATTTCTTTGAAAAAAAAACCAAAACAAAAACCAAGTGATGCACAAAGAGAAAGCAGCAAGTGGAAAAAATGCTATTTTTTGCAATATTGGGTGCTTCCAGTACAAATGCAATTCAGAAGACAGTTCGTATCATCCAGTATGCTTTGTTAAAGGTAATACTCCTTCTGACCTTAAAAAAATGAGGGGCAAATATGGAAAAGGTGATAAGCAAACTCTTGAAACCCTGTTCCCTGGTACTTGGGAACCATCCCCGGTTTTCACACAGACTACAAGCTGCAGTGCTGACTGTACTGCCTGATCACCCAGCACACACAGTTTTTTCCTCCCTAGTTAAAGACAAAAGGGCTGTCTCCCCTGTAATATCTGCTGGGTTTAGGAAAAAGCATGCCTCATACAGGGCAGGAAAGAAGGAAGAGTACAAGCATAAGTAGGCATTGGCAAACAGAACATATACATTGTGCAAATGGGGACATCCCTGACTACAGGACAGAAATATAAAGATTAACTGACTTATTTTTTGAGCTCAAAGGACACCAGAAGCCAAGAAAAGAGCACCTTTTGTATGCTATGCATCAAAAGCAGCTCACTGTCCTGACTTCACTGAAAGATAGACAGCAGTGACTATCAGTATTAAGAGAAGAACTTCAAGCCCAGACTAGCAGCTTACAAAAGTGTCAGACAGCTAAAGAACACACAGGTTGTAAAGGGCTCTGAGACAATCCAGGATTGAAGAGAACACAGGTCCATCATGAAAAAAATCCAGTAATGCTACAAGACATCAATTTCTGAATACAGTTTATGAGGTCAACAGTTCAGCGACTTTCATCAAAGCATTCCTTACTAAATTTTATTTAAAAGACTGTCCTCCTTCCTTCTAAGCACATGCAGACAAATCTTCTGTGGAGATGATATTCTTAAAGCTACTGGAAAACAAAACCAGAAAAAAAAAAACAGAAACACAAATTTGTTCCTGGCATTGAAGAGGAGGATGGTCTTTGTGTGCTACAGTAGTATTAGCACTGGAATCCACAGACAGGCACCAAAAGCTCTGCAGGAGCCCAAAACACTGAATAAGGACAAAAGTCACTTCTCTAAGCAGCCACTTACATTCCATCAATCCTTTGTGGACACAGTTCCTTCCTGTTACATGACACTTGCTACTGCTAGTCACCCTCTATCTAAACACAAAGTGTTTCCACTTTTCAATGCTGCAAGAGCAAAAAAAAAACAACAATCTGCCAAACATAGGCCAAACCCTGTCCTGATGAGTGTTTTCATCTCTGCAAGCATTTCTGTGTAGACTCTAACACTCCCTCACACTTCTGACAGAAATCCAATTCAGAAATGGGATTTTGTTCCACCCCCTGAACTCAACATTGTCTTGACCAAAGGTGCTTTTGGTTGGGTTCCCTTCCTTCCTCTGCCTCGCTTATCTCTCCATGTTCCAACATAATAGCAGACCAAATCCCTTAATAAACACCCCGTTTGGAAGATTTCTGGTACAAACACATCTCTGAAAGCTGACAGACTTTGGGGCTCACTCAAGTGCAGAGACTTGGAACAGTCTACAAACACTGCTTCCTCTTAATAGGCAAGCAGCTTAATTTCACCATTTCACAAACACAACACTCAAAACAGAGAACAGGGTCTGATGAAAGAAAAGAAAAACAAGTGAAAAATCCAAAAATGTTTTTGGGGCCCAGTACCTGGGGAAAAGACATCACAAAATTGTGTTACCACCTGCAAGAGAACTCTGGTCTTCTGTTCCTTATAAAATGCTACCTCTGCAAGCCAGCTTTGGCAAAGCTCATTAGCTGTGCACTTACCATGGCAAAGCCACTCAGATTTTCTGTAGTTGTCATTAAAGAAAATAATACCTGCAAAATTGCGAGTCCTGGTCTGAAGCCTGGAAATTTTTCTTTCATCTCAACAACTTGCTGTTTTAGTCTGTCTCTCACTTGCCTGAAGAGGTGAAAAGACAAAAAAAAACAAGGTAGAAGTTAATCAAGGGGCTGACTTCTGATACAGTGATAAGCCAGGAACAGAAAAGGTGACAGATGGGCAGATGGGCAAACACACACTTATGTCTTGAGTACACAAGTTGCAGCAATCTCCAAATAAGATTGATGTCCACAAATCACTAAAATAGTTTAGAACCACATTCATTCAAATAAACTTTTTTTTTAAGGGCCACACTGTGCTTCTTCACTCTCGTCTTCATGGTCACATAGGATACAAGGGTGAAAAAATTTTCAAAAATTGGCATGAAAACCCTTGGGATTTCAAACTTCCTTCTCAAAAGGAAATCCTCTTTCCACATATGCTGTACTAAAATTACCTGTCTTCCACAGGCACCACTCAACACTGTCACACATCCTGTCCTGGTAAAGGATGATGAATCTACAATGATAAAAATCTGAAGAAATAACTAAACAAGCACAAGGTACCCAAAGATATCCCTCTTCTGCAGCTGGTCAATACTATGTGTTTCTATTTCCTGCCTGCCTGGTCTAACCCAGGCTGGACTGGCTGCAGTCCTACACCCACCTTCCTGCCCCTAATGTGCTTCTGAGCTTGCCAACACACATGTGAGAAAATGCCCCCAGCCCAAGAGCTTCCAAACAAGATGAAGATTTTGCCATGAGAGCACAAAGGAGAATGGGAGGTGGACAGAAGCGAGAAAAAGTAGCTCAACCCTGGTACACAGCTCAGGCAAACTCTTCAGTAAATGCAAG
Organism: Campylorhamphus procurvoides; assembly: GCA_013396655.1. Lineage (NCBI taxonomy): Eukaryota > Metazoa > Chordata > Aves > Passeriformes > Dendrocolaptidae > Campylorhamphus > Campylorhamphus procurvoides. Next base: position 1,117,058 of record WBMV01007941.1, read on the forward strand.
TTTAAGGATACAATTGTTAAAACACCACTTTGAGATGCAGCATGAGAGAATTCATTGATTAATTATCTAGCTCAGATGTGAACTCATACCAGTTTACTAGGGAATGTTTCAGAAATAAGGAGCACCCATCACTGACAGATTAGCCACAGACAGCTCAAAAGCCACTGCCACCACCTCCCCCCATCATTGCACTGCTCTCTAATTTCTCAGCCACTCTCTGGCCCACATGCATGATCCTCCATCAGTGAATGTGGAGTGGAACAGGTCCTGGTGCCAGGCCCAACATGCTCTTTCGAATCTGAAATTCTGCCAAAAGCCAGGTGCAGACCCAGCACCACTGCTCTGTGTCCTCACCAGAGGCAGCTGGGATTCAGAGAGAAGAACTGACCAGTTGTGCCAATCTCATGGGCTCATGGCACTGAAGGGAGGCCGTGGCACTGAATGACACATCTAAGAGATACTCAGACGCAAAAGCCAGGTAAGCAAAGCCTCACAGGACACCAGAGGCTTGACAGGTCTTTCTTCCACAGGATCTCCAGCCTGTGTCCCACCCACTGTGTCCCACCTACTATTCCCCGAGATGAGAAGGTGCTACCATCACAAGTAACAAATCCACCCTGTGCTAAGCACCCTTCCATTTAAAACACAGATGGTTTCCTTGTGATCATCTACCCTCAAATCAGTATCACCACGTCTGCTACTTCCTAAGTGGAACCAGCCTTCCCAGACTGGAGGTGGTGCTGTTGGTGCCAGTTCATTAAAAACGTGAACAGCAAGGGTACAGGGACAAAGTAGCTGACACCAGCTAGGAGGCTGTGACTCCTGCCGCATGGGGAAATGCCAGGCTGACAAAAAGCCAGTGGAGCCAACCCTACCTTGCAACTATAAGCTCCAAATCAGAAACGCCAGAGGCAGGAACACTAGAGCAGTATACCCTCTGCTGCAACCCAGCAGCACTGATCCCAGGGGACAGCTGCAGCTGGCCCAGCCAGAAGCAGCCCTAAGGCTGTTCCAAGTCTCATCTCGGGGGGAGTCACAGCCTCCAGCTACATCCCAAATCAAGAATCTCTCCTGCTGCATCCCAAGTCACATGGACAGCGCTCTGCTGCACCTGAGGTGCAGTTCAGAGTATTTACAGTTGTCTGGCCAAGTGGTTCAAAGTTTCTTAACAAGTTTCAGTAAAGAGGCTGTTTTCAGCCTGAGTTCAGAAACAGTAGTTCTGAGACTTCCTTTAGCTATCGCCTCGAGAAGGATTGACACACAGACTGGCTGATGAGTTCAGACAACAGTGTCATAGCAAGCCTTGTCCTGGCAATTCTCTGTGGTTAAGTGACAAATGTTTATCTGCTGAGCAGCAAAATCACCAACGGCCTCTCCTTAGAGTCCACCTGTAAGCCCCTAGGGAAGGCACCTGAGCTGGCTCATGATAAGCCTGGAACAACACAACAATCTCAAAGTGCATCAGAAACCCAATGCACGTGGCCTGTAAGCAGGGACTGTGGACTTTGAGGGAGCTGTTTCTGAGAACAGTGTCTGGTGTTCCAGTAAGAAAAGAGCAGCACTGGTTTGTGGCTGGCAAACACAAAGAAATGCAGAGAAACATAAAATGTATTGCAATTCATGACACAGCAAAGCCCTCGTAAGGGGCAGCCAACTGGAAAGGGTCCCAGGCCTAGGTAGTATTTTTATTCCTGTCTTCTCAGTTGAAATGAGCCCACCCAATTTACCCTAGCCCCTGTGAAACAGGGCTTTGGAGTGCTTTTACCCCCAGCAGCCATGATTACTCACATATTACATTGCTGTCATTTTCTCTAATTAGGCACTAGCTCACTTTCCCTTCAGCTACAGAAGAAAGGTAACACACAAACACAGGACAGTGGTGCTGTCAGTGCTGATTTGCTTTAGGAGCCTAGAATCAAGGAATCACTTGTTAGACAGCCACCTAGTGTTAGACACTGCTGCTCTGCCAATGACCACAAAAGCCACATGGGCAAAGGTCTGCAAGAAAATTCAGGAAAAAAGAAGAAAATCCTTGTTTTAACCCCATAGACTAACAAAAACCTTACAAATCAGTCTTTGCAAGCCAGTAGCTATTTAGCGATACAGTCAGCAGAATTCTATTGTGGACCTCAGACTCTCCCCAAAGATAAAAGTTCGTATTGATAAACTAACACTACCTTTTTTACTAGCTGTATGAAAATTCTTTCAAATCTTCAAACAAAAAGTTTGCAATTCTATGCAGCTGTTCTCCAAAAGCCTTCCCTATAAGAACCCCTTCTGTGCCCACATGTCCTTCCACAAACAAGATCACACAGCAAACAAGAGTCCAGGGTCCACACAGGTCAAGGACAGCACATGGGATCTAAGCATACAGTGCAACAGTCAGCTCCAGAGATTAAAGAACTTGTTAGTCTTTCTTTCTCTAGGCTACAACAGTGACTTGAATTTAAATTCTTTGAGTGAATTTTCCAGAACAGCAAAGGACAAATAACACTCCTCCAGCTCTGCTGTAAATGGAGAGAGAAACACAGCTATACTATCAGGCAAAACCCCCCACATACCTGTGAGCACACACAGCACTGTCCTGAACGTGATACCAAGCTGTGTTTCTGTCCCTTCTGTGAGTAATAGGGCTCAGGGTCTATGTGAATACCACCAAATATATGACCTGGCAAATACCTCCTCAGAGACAGTGATGCTCTAGAAGATGCCTGTTCCCAAAGAGGAGGGTTTGGCCTTACTGCCTGGATCATAGATTCCCCCAGGGTTGCAGAAACATGCAGCAGAAATGCTCTTGCTGCAGCCCTGCAGGAAAAGGCTATGGGAGGCTGATGGTCCTCCCCAGGTCCTGCATCATCACGGTCACAGCTGTTGTCCCTGCAGCCATTCCAGCTTTCAGCACTGCCACTGCTCACTTTCTGTTGCTCCCATTACAAACTAACACTGTACTGTGGAGAAACCAGCTTTCCCTCCTCCAAAACATCATGGCACCATGTCCTACCACAGGACAACTGCATTACCTTCAAATGCTGTGAAGAGGCTCCAAGTAAGCACACTACAAAACATCCCACTGGTACCCTATGAGACACAGAGGAGTCTCTCCCAGCGGGAGTCACAGGCTGGCTGTCTCAATGAAGTGACACTGGAATGGGAAATGCCTTGGGAAAGTCCATCTAAACACAGGTGGCAATTCAACAGATGTCTCCAGTTGAGGGAAGACACCATTTAGAGATGGAACAGAGATGGAACCAGTCCACAAGTCCCTCATCCTTTTGTCTCATGCTCCACCACTGCATGATCCTGGCACACTGTCATTATCTCCCAGGAGAACTGCCTGCTGCTTTCTACCACTCCCAAAATTTTTAACCACTTTTTTGGTTGTGTCAGCTCAAATATTTTCATGAGCCTTCTTCAGACCAGATAAATATATGAAGATATTTTTGTGCTTTTAGATGTTTTCTCATCATGTACAAATCTTTACTCCAAGGTTGGCTACAAGCAGATCCAACGTGGGTCTGAGCTGCAAAAGCAATCATCTGTAGGGGATGAGATAGGCAGCAACTGAGGCACTTCTCAAATGTGGCTGGCTGCCAACAGAACAACAGAGTTTAACATACAGCTGAGTCGTTAAAACTTAGGAGAGTTTGCCCCAGATATGAGTTGTGATACCAGGAACTGTCAGGACCAGCTTTCCTTGCTGCAACATTAATGACTCTAATCAGGTCTCCTTTCCAAAATGGATACTTCCTAGAACACCCAACTATCAGGGGATTTAATTACAGGAAAACACATGAGAAACAGATAAAAGACTCAATTCACCTTTGTTGGGCTGCAGGCATTCCAGACAATACTCTAGGCCCTTCTACAATGCTTTGTCTTCACAAGGAGTGATATTGAGGTTGTGTTTGTTCCACAAAGGAGCCAATGCTCTTTCCTTTCCACGTAACCTGGTGCTGATGTGCGCAGGTCACAGCATTGTGGCCCTGTTGTCCACCAGACAATATTTTCTCCTAGCCTGTCACCTCTTTGGAGCAGGGTCCCATTTTTTTTTAATTCTGTGTCTGGACAGCACTGAACACAAGGGGTTCTTGCTCATATTTGGGGCCGCCTGGTGGCACTGACAGTTCCCTTTAATTTAGCACATCCACAGTGGGGTATCCTTCAGTGTAATCCTGCAACACACTGGGTGGGATCTGGTAAATGACATCTCACAGCTAGTGGAATTTTTCAGTTCAGACTAGATCTACCTGGAGTTTCAACAGCAACTCCAAACAACTTTTGAGTGCCAGTCTGAAAATGCTGAGGAGTAGCTTACTGCACTGTTACCTACAGTTATAAGCTGAGCCTGATCATTGCTATATCCTTTGAACTCAAAGCACTACTTGCCCCATCCCTAGTGGCTGGGAAGTCTTCCCTGCCATCACAACTCATCAGCCACTCTTCCAGACCAGGAATGTTGGTCCATTTCTGGTGCTATCAACCAATTCCAGCCAAGCCAGGGGTTTCCAAACCTGGACTCCTTCAGATGGTAAAGACTGAACACACAACTCACTGCAGTGGACATAAGATGTAAAGAAAAGCCCCCATCATGTTTTGCTCTGAGTATCTATTTCAGACAGAGGGTTTTTTTTCAGGGAATACTAGCAATAAAACATGTATAATACTGTATTTTTATTACCTTCAGCCCTCTGTAAAATTAAAGCAATGCTTCTCTTCCATTTATTAGTCCTTTGCCTAGTGTAGTGTTACACAATAACTTGTCTTTCGTAACTCATTTGCCAATGAGGCAAACTGAACTTGTAGCAAAATCTAAGGCTGAATTCCTAAACAGAAGTAAGGGAAAGCCACTCTGAGGTAACTAGCTAGCTCAGGTTGATGCATAACCCATCCAAAATTTAGTATCTTTCACAGACTGTTCAGGCACAAGAGTTTGTTTGCACTGACAGAAGCAGCCCTAGGGAGATGCATTAACATCAACACTAAAGTCCTACACAGAAAACAATGTCTGCTGTATTCTCCTTCTCATGCACAACCTAACCACATTCACTATCCTCACAGGTAATACTCAAAGCTACTGAAAACATCAATTCTCCTTTCTACCTCTTTTGAGCCTTCCAAGACCTTTTAGTGCGTGAACTAGCTTTTTCAAGTTTTCCTTATTTATATAGTCAAGGAAACTCTCTCAAACTATTTATTCTCTTTACGAGAATTAGAATGCCACTATTTCCCTGATTTTTGTTTAAATAGCTGGCATGACCATAAATTAGGTATTTCTTGCCTGTAGAAGAAAGTTCACAATACTTATGAGTTTGGATTTAAGACACATACAAAAACACAGAACTATGTGGCTGGAACACTACTTGTTTGATTCACTTCATTTGTCAATATTTGATGGACTTACAAACAAACATATTTCTGGATTAAAGGGTAAAGTAACAAAACCCACCCCCTACAAGATAACAACTGAACAGGTTTTGCAGTTGATGTAAAGTCAGGGAACATTCCCTTTCTACAACAGGCAATTCAGCTGAAAATTCTTAGAAAAACCACAGGCCTGTTGTTTCTGCTGCTGCCAGACTGTTGGTCTGGAGGTGAACTCTGGATAATGAGAATTCTCTGGACCAGCACTTCTCTAGAGGGTCTGAAAGAAAGGTACAGGTACCTGCAGGGCAGACAGGCCAATTCCTCATGACTCCTTCAAGTACTTCATTAGGAAAAGTAGGACTACACAAGGCCCATTCCTGCAGGGCAAAAGACACTTTTGCTATACTGGACATAAATACAGCAGAAAAAAAGGAACTGAAGGACAGCTGGACAGCTGCAATTATTTTTCCAATTTTGGTGCCTTCAGGTCAAGATCTGATGACTCTCGAAGACTTCAGCCAAACACCTTAGAGATGTGCTGGAGGCTAAACAAACCTTTCTCCTCCATGTGCCTATTAAAAGCTCATGTCTCCTCCCAGATATCTGCACATCATTAATGTCCTCATCTCTGAAAACTTCTTGTTTATAGCTGCTACTATAATACAGAAAACAAACATATGAAAAAAATTTCACCACTGTACCTATAAATTCAAATAAAGTAAGTAACACAACATGCACAGCCAAGGAAGCTAAGTTTTAACGTGAATGCTCAAAAGACATTAATTGTACCAAAACTTGCATCTTTCCAGTTTCTAATCACTTTTAAATAGCTGTAATGTGTTGCTTGAAAGCACCTATTGCTCTTCAGGGGCACTTTCTAAGACAGAAGAGAAACCTAAAACAAGAAAATGAGGTCCCACCAGCAGCATGCACAGGCACTGCAGTGTGCTGGCTTCAACACTGCCAAAAGGATCAGGTGGAATGAAGCACATAAGACTGAGAGGCTGCAACACAGAGGTGGCACTGGCCCAAAAATTACCAGGGAAAAAAATATGCAAGCAGCCTTTCATCCTGGGTATTCAGATTCAAGGCACATTAGGCCTACTTTTCAGAACTGCTCCACTATCAGCTGGATGCAGATGTATCGTACATTGCAATATCTAAGAGCAGGATTAACAGCTTTTCTGAGATTAATTCATACCATTTCAAACTTGCCCTTTCTGTCTGAATTACCTGAATATAGACAAGAAGTACCAAATGAACCCTGTTATATACCAGAACATATTAAGAACATAATGGAAACATTACACTGCATTTTCCTAGCCTTAGGGAAACTTATTTGGCTTTCTTACCAAACGTGTATGTAGAGTGACAGCAGCAAAACCAAGCAAACTAAAAGACACATCATAGGCACACCTACCCAGGGCTTACCAGCTAAGTAAATGCTGAAAAGCACAAGAAAGCTTTTTGCTTTAAGGTCTCCCAAATCTTTCAGATAGCTTTGGCATGGACTAACTTATCTTGCTTTGAGGAGGCACGACCAATGCCTGCACTGTATGAACACAGCGCCGGTACCTAAAGCACATGTTCCCAACTCCTGCTGGCCAAGCACCCCGAGAGCCCTGCTTACACACACACACAGACGCTGTAGGTCAGCTGGCAGCTTCACAGCTGCCTGGGCATTCATCTCATCTCATGTCACTTCATCCCATGTCACCTCATCCCAGGGATGCTGAGCGCTCGCCACCTGCTCTGCGGGGCCGCTGCTGCCCAGGAGACCCCAGCAGGCTCCCCGCTGCTTTTTGGGTGGCGCTGGCAGCGCTTTACACTCCGTCCTAACCCCTCACAACTCCCAGTCTCCAGCCGGGAAGAACCCAACGTGGTTACAAAGCCTCAGGGCGCCTCCAAACCCGCCTCACCCCCCCACACACCACCAGGGCAGAGTCCCCTCAGCGGCCCAAACCACACCGGCTCCATCCCGAAGGGCACGGCCCGGGGACCCCCGGTGTGACCAAACCCCGCCCCGGGTACGTACGCGGAGACAATCTTGCCGCTGAGGATCTCGGCGGGGGCCATGGCGGGGCAGGGCCGGGGCGCTGCAGCCGAGCTCGCTGGGGCTCCCGGGCTGAATGCGGGCCCCGTGGCCGCCACCCCACTAACACTGCCACCACCTCCCCACTCCTCCCACCCCTCTGCCACCACCCCCCCGCTCCTCCCGCCCCACGTGGCCCCAAACTTTGGCGGGCCCGGGGCCCAGCCCGCCCGCGCAGGCGCTGCCCCCGCCCCGGCCCGGCCCGGCCCGCGGCGCCCTCACGG
>WBMV01007941.1:1125284-1255331 GCA_013396655.1 Campylorhamphus procurvoides
CGACGCCCTCACGGCATGACGGGGACGGGGATGGGGATGGGGCTGTGCCTGTCCCAGCCCCACCGGGTGCTGCGCGGAGCGGGGCTGAGATCTGTGGGGAGATGGCTCTGCCCCAGCCAGTGGGGCTGAGATCTGTGGGGAGATGGCTCTGTCCCAGCCCCGCCGGGTGCGGAGCGGAGTAAAGAGGAGATCTGTGGGGAAATGGCTCTGTCCCAGCCCCGCCGGGTGCGGAGCGGAGTAAAGAGGAGATCTGTGGGGAAATGGCCTCTGGAGCGGCGTCCTGGTCGCCCCCATGGCCGCCCCTCGTGGCCACCGCCGTTGTGGAGAATAAACCAGAGGGAGCCCGGGCCGCTCTCCACACAGCGAATCCATAAACATGTCTTTTAAGAAAATCTTCCACACCGGTATTAAGAAGAGTGTGTGTTTCGTGTTCTGTGGTACTCATAAAAGGTTATGCTAAGACTAGGGGTTAATAGCGGGATCACAGTCACGGAATGGTTTGGGTTGCAAGGGGTAGTAAAGATCGTCTGGTTTCAGCCCCCCTGCCATGGGCAGGGACACCTTCCCCTATCCCAGGGAGCTCCAAGCCCTGTCCAACCTGGCCTTGGACACTTCCAGGCATGGGGCAGCCACAGCTTCTGTGGGCAGCCTGTGCCAGGGCCTGCCCACCCTCACAGTATCACAGAATCTGCCCGTCTGAAGGAACCCATTAGGATCATTGAGGCCAGCTCTGAATCCTGCCCAGGACATCCCCAAGAGTCACACCATGTGCCTGAGAGTGTTGTCCAAACACTTGAACTCTTGTCAGCCTTGGTGCTGTGACCCCTTCCCTGGGGAGGGTGTTCCAGTGCCCAACCACCCTCTGCATGAAGAACCTTTTCCTAATATCCCCCCTAAACCTCCCCTGACACAACTTCAGGCCATTCCTTCAGATCCTGTCATTGATCACTATAGAGAAGAGATCAGTGCTTGCACCTTCTCTCTTCCTCATGAGGAAGTTTTAACTGCAATGAGGCCAAGTGACCTCAGTCACTCCTTGTTCAGCTTCTCCTCAAGGCCTGTCACCATCTTCAATGCCCTCCTTTGGACACTCTCCAAAGTAAAGAATTTCTTCCTAATACCTAATTATCAAGTAAAGAATTTTTTCCTAATATCTAATCTAAATCTACCCTGTTTTACTATGAAGCCATTCACCCTTGTCCTGTCACTACATACCCTGGTAAAACACCCCTCATTTGTATTTGCATAATAATAAGTAATCCTTATTTTTCAGGATTTCAACCCAGAATCATCTAACCAGTGACTAGCAGAAAGAGTGCCATGAAGAGGAGGGTTTGATTGTGGTCTGAAGTTCATAGGAGTTGTCAAAAGTGAGAAACAGGTTCCTAACAGTGGCCTCCAAGAGGTGTTATTTGCAGTAAGTAATCCCATTAGAACTGGCGAAGGTGTAGCTTCCAGTCAGATCCATGCAGTTGCCCATATGTACTGTTATTTGTATAACCAAGGTTTTCTTCACTCTGCAGGCCAGTGCAGACACTTTAGGACCTTGCTTAGAGAGTTGCCTGTCAATGGTTTTTCTCACACATATGGCAAATAAATGATTAGGGTCCAGCCAGAGTTGAAGATGGAAAAAACAGTTAAATGTCACGGAGGCAGCATGCCCAGGCAAGATAATGTTGCAAACCAGAGAATTGTTATGGAACTCATCAGTGTTCCCTGCTAATGTCTAGCACATGGTTATAGAACAGATCCATGACTCAAGAAACTGATCATGAAAAGTACAGAGCCAGAGAACTGGCAAACTGGGGTCAATGCTGGGGCTGGCCCCACAGTGTTAGATTGCTGGTGGGGAACAGTAGCACATTCCCGTGCCTCCAGTAAAGCAGTGCTCTTACTGTTTTAGGACCTAGCAACATCTGCCACATGTGTTGGCAGTGCAGCAAACAAATGGGATAACCTCACTGCAAATTAACAAGGTATGGAGAAGCAGGGGGTGCATGCTAAAACAGCAGTGTTCCTGCTGAGAATTTGAGGCTTGAAAGGCCTGTGTGAAAATGCTTTGCTGTAGAATGCATAGGTTAGAAAAAATAAAGTATCTGTTCCCAAGAGTTTGCTGAGAAAGCATTCAATCCCACCACTTCATAATGTAATTGGTTGAAAAAGGAATGTGGGGAACTGTCAGATTTTGAGAAGGCAGAAGTGCAGGCCTCCCAGCTTCCACCTAGGGCACAAAACTGAGGAGGCAAATATAAGGACCCTTCTGTCTCAGAAGCTTTCAGGTTGCTTCTCCAGTATTCTAGGAAGGGAATATAAACCATACATAGTGCAAAACCTCTCTGAGGATAAGGCTTTTCTTCATATTGTTTCTTTTCATAGCCTAACAATGAGATCTTTTCTGCTTTTTTCCTGCTTTCTCTTTTATTGAGGGTAGAGATTGTTACCTTGAGTTATTAAATTATCTTAAGTTAACAACGTGTTGTAATTGTGGGATTAAAGGTCAGAAATTTCTCTTTAAAACTCACTAGGAAAAGAAAGAAAATGTTGTTTAGGAGTTTTATATGCTAAATAGAAAAACATAGGAAAAAATAGAAAAAGCTAAAAAAACTACTTTTCCCCCTTTCATTATGTATTCCCTGTATTTCCTGGACTGCTCCGACAGGCACTTGCAGTATTATACAGTCAAAACTGAGATTACACAATTAACAGACAGAAGGGATTTTTCTAGGCTGCTTGAAATTCTGTGCCTTATTTGTTTCTTCTGTTGCCTTTATCTGAGGCCTGAATTAACACTTGAAGAAGGAAAGAACCTCATGTTTTTTTTGTTTTAAAAGATGAACCCCTTCAGTTAAAGACAGGAAAAGTTCCCAGAAACAACTTTTGCCAAAAAAAAAAAGATGTGACACACAGGATGATAGTGTAAAAATATCAGGCAGAAAAAAGAAAAAAAAGAAAGAAAAGAAAGCCACTTTATTTAAAATTTCAGGTGACCTTATTTGAAAAGTGAGCAGACGAAGCAGCCATTGCCATCAGGAGCTGTAGATTCCTACCAAGAGCTGCTAACTTGCATGACTTACATGTGTGTGTGAGCAATAAATCTCCCTTCCTGCTTTTCTTAATGCCCCAGCTCCTGAAAAATAGATGTTTCATGATGATAGATAAAGCTCTGAAAATCACCTGAATTTATTGTAGGAAAGGAACTAAGAATAATTCCAAACAACTTCTACTATTTCTTTACTTTTGATCCAGATTCTCATTTTTAGGAAGGGACAGGCTCATGAATTTTAAATTCCTGTGCCAGGTAAAACCAGACTTGCTAACCCCCTTTTATCATAGCAGGATGTTCTTTTGTATTTCTAACTTGACTCATGTGGCAGTCAAGTACTAAAGCTGAGATTGTTCCTCAGAAACTGTGCACATCATGTCTTTAGGTAAGAACATGTTCTTTAACATTTATTCTTAATTGCCATCCTGATATCAAAATACTGGAAAAAGAGTGGGAAAGAAATAAAAAAGGGATATGTGATGAGCAATGTATGAACAGATCCTTCTGCTCAGCTCATATCAGAGCCATATCCAGCCCCAAAATGCAGTAAAAGAGTTAAAGCTACTATTCACATATAGGAAATCTCAGAGAAACACACTGGCAAAGGAAACAAACCTTGTGAAAATGTCTACAAAGTTGTCTGCAAAGATCAATGTATTAAGCATTCAGCATCAAAGCGGACTAATTATCTAATGGTTGTCAGAATAAAGGAGGATAAAAACAGTTATTTCAGGATGGGCTGAAGTGAATGTTGCCCCAGATAAGTTGTTCTCCCTCCCTCACCTCCCTGTCAGTACTCCTGGGTTTGATCTGGCAACTCCCACAGTTTGATTGTTTACCTTTGCATCCACCCCCTCTTACCCAACATGTCAAAAGTCGTGGAAGTTGCTCTTTAAAAAACCCACGAAGGCTGCAAAACTCATGCCAGAAATGCTTCCAGCATTGCTGGTGAGCCAACAGCTGCACCTCTGATGGTACAGGGCCCCAGAAGCTGTGATTTAGCATGCAAAACTGGCCCCAAATCATCAAACTAAGGAAGAACATTTAGCCTTGCTTCACCCATTAAGTGAGATGATTAGGATAGGCCATTGTCTCCAGTAAAGGAGGAGGAACAGAAAAGTTAGATTAGCTTTATAAACCTCAGTCAGAAAAGAGATTTTGAGGAAACCTGTTTGCAGGAGCACACCAGAAAACCAATATTAGACTTTGATTCTTCAAATGTTTACGGGGAAATTTTCCTGCTTAGAGATGTCCACCTGGATAATGAATGAACATTACCCAAGAATGGAGCTTATTTACCATGACAAGAAACACAACTTTGTGACAGGGTAACAGGCTATTGGTCATTTCTCCCTTTAATCACAAAATGACTAAACTTTGACGTAAAACTTGAGATTGACATCAATGTACGTGCTTTCAAACAGCCCTTATAGCTAAACTGTGTTAATGAACTAGTAGGTAGCTTGAGCAATGATTTGTTCCATCATAGAGTGTTTCTCAAATGTAGTTATTCCTCAATTTGTTTAGTCGTATCACATGCTCCATCCGTTTTAGACATGTCACTGAGATAGGAGGGTGGTGGTGCAGCCAGTTGTTGCACAGTTGCTGCAACAGTAGCTCCCCTGGGTAAGGATGGTATTTGATCTCCGGCCTTCTCCTGCCCCAGTGGCGGAACTAGCAGAACTTCTGGTGCCCCTGATCCACTTCAGTGCAAAGGCAGGCAGAATAACCACATCACTTCCAAGAGCAGCTTTAACTACAATGAACTGATTTTCTGTAAAGCCAGTGAAGGGCATTTCATCAGAGCTATTTCTGGCAGGGAGGTAGAGCTGGTTGGGTCCCACAGAGTGGCAGTAACAAACAGGCCTCTCAAGCGCTTTCCTGACCCCTGTCTCAAGCTTGCTGATCACTTGCCTACCATGCAGGCATTTCATATTGACCATAGTTTATGTGCCACTGTAAAGACTGCAAAAACCAGCTCAGACTTCCACTTGTGTTACTATGACACAAATCTCTACAGAAGTGAGAGGGCTTTCCATTGACTGCTTTTCTTGTTGCTCTTTTTGCTGACTTCCTTTAACTACATCACCTTGCCTTCACAAAGAACTTTTCCAACACTTCCCATCGACCTCTTAGGGATCCTACAGAAGAAAGATGTCTTGTTAACTGTTTGAAGAATTTTTCATCACACTTGATTTCACTGAGAACAGTGCCAAAGTCCTTGATAACTGTGGGTTCTAGGTTGTCCTGACTCTTTGATATTAAGAGATAAAATTCAGGTAGTTCTCTCTCACATACAGTAACCATTTCTGATGCTTCTTCAGTATGCTGGGGCACTCCCTGCAATAAACACCCTAATTCACTGTCCCAGCCTGCCTGTGAGTAGTTTATTACCACATTTTCCAGATAAGGTAACTGAGAAAGGAGGATTTATTGATTCCTTAAAGCAGAATACAAACGTAAGCAATGGAGCTGTGATTAACTACCTTGCCATTTCTTCCTTCTTCTAATTCTCTCTGACTAAGAGTTTTTAGTTGATGGCTTGCAGCTGCTTAGGATTTTACTTCTTTTTCCAAGTGCTAAATTTCACTAGAAAACTATGAAAGAAGCATTTCCAACATTTTCAATAGAAATACAATATCATTTTCATCTTTCTAACTGCATAGGGAGTTGCACATGCTGACACAGGCAGGGATAGGCAGGGAGAAAGGTGAGTTTCAGGGCTGCAGGTAGATTGTCCAAAAGACAAGGTTTCCATTGCAATTTAATCTACACTGCCTCCCAGCCCAAGCAAGGACAGCCACAGCCCTGGAAGAGCAAGATTGCATAGCTAGTTCTATGCCATCTCCACAAAAACTTTCCACAGGGTGCTCCCTCAGCCAAGCAAATCCTGCTCCAAAGAGACAGGGTGAAAAGATCCTGTGATGTCTGTGGTGGAGGAAGTCCAAGAAACAAACTTTTCTACAGAACATAATCCCAGCAAGTGGATATTTGGAGGTAAAAATAGGTAAAAGCACTTCATTTGCACCTCAAACTTGGGTGTTACAGTCTTTATTCTTCTCTTCATATCCAGCTTGACACACTGAGCAGCACTTGATGATACATGCATACAGTTCATAGTATGAAGCAGGCTTAGGAAGTTGTATATTCAACATGCTTTTACATATAGCATTCCTGATTCCAAGTTGTTTCCTTCCTCTGTAATTGCCTATAGATCATAGGACTGTCTATAACAGATTGGACAAAAGGTTGTCCCATCACAGGGCCTTGGCTCTAAGGGTGGCCATTTGCAGATGTGTAAGGAAGACTCCAGGAACAGGGCAAACAGATGATATTCCTGGTCTCCAGCCATTTACAGCTGAAAGAATTCCTAAGAGAACAGAATGATGGAAGTGGGGGAGAGATAGGGCAAAGTAAGAGAGAAACAACATTTTGAAGCCTGTGCCTTCTGTTCTCAGAGGTTCATGAGAGTCATGGGTAATTTCCTTATGATATATATAGCATGTCTCAATTTTTCTCAACAGACAGGATCTTAGTGTTCCTCCCCTTTTGCATAACACCTCTTGGCCATGTGAGTCTGTTGGTTAGTTTTAGTGGTAACAGGATGAGGTACTCTCACATGCCATAGTGAATTATTTTTTTCCTTATTTGGCATATGTATTCTTTTTCTGTCTCTGAAGTATGGATTTATTTGCCCATGATGCTTTGTTATCTCCCTATTGGGGTTGTTCATAATTGGACCTTAATTTCTTTCATGGAGCAAGCAACAGGATGAGAGGAAACAGCCTCAAGTTGTACCAGGGGAGGTTTAGATTGGATATCAGGAAAAATGTCTCCACTGAAAGGGTGGTTGAGTGTTGAAACAGGCTGCCGAGGGAAGTAGTGGAATCACTGTCTCTGAAATTGTTAAAAAAAATGTGTAGATATAGAGCTTAGGGGTATGATTTAGTGGTGGACCTGGCAGCATTAGGCCAAAGGTTGAACTCAGTGATATTAGAGGTCTTTTCTAACCTTAATGATTCTATGATTCTTAGCATCAAAAATAAAACTCCATATTAATCCCCCATTGCCCATGTTTGATGACTGTTGTTTGTAGTTAGAAAGGAACAGTACATTGAAGGAGGAAGAGGTCTAACTGAACTGCTCTGGAAAAGCAGATCTTTGCGATGTGCTGTTCATATAAACACATGCCCACACATATATGAAACAAAAGTATTTTTCTTTCCTTGAAGGTCTCATAATTGAATTACTTGGAGCTGAGTTTCAGCTTTGTGTGAGCACAACTTGACAAAGTTAAAAAGTGCTGATGCACAGACTATTCAAGTATCTTTCTTTTTCACTCTGAACGTATGAACATAAATGAGCTCAGTGAAAACTTGTTCCACAGTTGTTTATATATGTGCCAGTGCCCATCTGCATGTATTTCCCAGTTTGTATGTCGTATTTCAGACCTTTGTATCCCAAAAGTTTTTCAGCTTCTACTCAAAGTAATCACGTTTCTGCCCTTTCCTTTTCCCCAAGAGCTGTGTAATTTGTCTGGTATTTAAAACAAGAACTGCTCCATTTATAAATGATGCAGAGCCTAGTGGAGGCACCAGATTCAGACACACACTGTTAATGTTTGCCCTGAAGCTGTGGCGTATGTCCCTTCCCTCATGCTCAGCTGCATCAGAGAAGAAAAGCAGTAAATTAACCTTGCAAGTCTGCCGAGCTCTAGTGTCTGTCCTGCACATCTCTGGGAGAAAGATTTCTCAAAAGAACAGCAAGGCTTGCTCATGTCTGCTACTGTGAGCTCTCTCTGGGCTTTCTGATTCACAAACCAGCTAGAGAGCTCATTAGTGTCATGAAATGGTCGGTCCTTTACTGCTGTCTTCGAGAGCTTTAAACAACCCAGCAGGGCAGTGTAATGTTTTGTCCTGTGTCAGCCACAGCTGGCAAAAAGCACAGTAAGGACCCTTCTGGTCCCCTCAAGCCATCCTTTTGAAGCTTTGCGTTTTGCCATCTGTAGCCTGACCACCCTGGTGCAGGAGCCTGTGTGTGGAGTGGTTGTGCTCTGGAACCCCACTGCTTTGCTGAACAGACCATGGTGAGTCTGTGCTCTGAAACTGTGCCTGGGGAAGAGACAGTGGCTGGCGCTTGCCTGGGCAACAGGGAAATGCAGAGCCTGTAGACTTGCTGTGGAATAGGAATATGGTGAGCTCAGCAGGGAGGCGTCTGCTTGGCCTATGATTCCTATTTATCGCTTAGCAGCCTGCAGAAGAAAATGAATAATCCTTCCAAGCGGAGCTGTGCCCAGCCAGGGTGTTACTGGTGTCTCTTGTAGCAGTGTAGGTCTGGCAGGCAGATTCTGAAGGGGGCTGAGTGCCCATACTAATCAAACAGGATCAGCTAAGATGATATTATAGCAACAAGTAAACAAGACAGCTTGGGCCTCGAGACCTTTCCTACAGTGTAACATTGACATGAGTGTAGACATTGACCCTGTGGACATATGTAGTGGGATGTCAATATAGGCTATGATAACCAATATGGTCTGAGTCGCTGCCACAGGGACACATTTGGGGCCTGAGCCTTCCTTCCCTTTTCCTCTGAGAATTCAGTAGCATTCCTGGAGCTTTGTGAAAGGATTTAGTGAATGGCATAAATAAAAAGAAGCTGCTTTCCTGCCTGTCCTGGGATCTGAAGGGGGGTGCATTGACATTTTAAGCAGGAACATTTTCATGCAGGACTCTGTGGCAATTTGGACTTTTTCTTTGAAAAAGCCTCATTCTGCGACAGCACACTTGGTGTCCTTCACTCAGGAAGGTGCCCTTCACTCAGGCACTGCAAGCATGAGTGCTCCTGGCAGAGAAGCTTTACAGCTTTGCATGAAGGGTGCTTCCTAAAGCCTGAAGAGTCATCCTATGTTCACTGACTGGGAAACACAGAGACACAGAGGCAAATAAATAAGATTTTTCCGATTTATATGGATCAAGTATTCAACTGTCTTCACCTACTCCAGGGAGAAGAGAGGTTCCGATATCACCAGCTTACACACAGAGAGGAGGAGCAATGGTTTGCTTGGGTTCCCCCCCTCACTTTATGTTTTTGGTCTGTTACCTGGTGTTTGTGAACTCCATGTACTACAAATATATGTATCAGTAACAAGATGTATACACACAGACTTGCTCCTTGAACCAGAATAACCCTGAGTATGGGGGAAGTAGTTTATGGAAAATCAGTGAGTGTCAGTTCTTGTACTTTCACGTGATATCGTGCTTTTTAAAGCAGATGTAAAATAGAGTGCTTGTCGACAGGTAAATATGAGCCTGTTCCCAAATTTGCTTATTAATACTTTTGTATGAGAGGATATTTCCTGATTGAAATATTCAGTTTAAAGGTAAGTTTATAGCAGTTTAATTTGAAATATGCTTACTAGCTAGGGTTTCCATACAGTGGGCATGCACAAAGAATGCTGAGACTTAGGAGTCTGAAGAAAATGTCTTTTTCTTTAGCTCAGCCTTGGAAAAAATCAGCATAGCAGAGAGCTGCCCACAGCCTGCATCCAAAGTGGTGCTGAGTGCCCAGAAATGGCTTGGAATTCAAAGGATGAGGCCTTGAGGATGGAGAGGAAGAAAGAAGCCTTTACTCTTCCAGCCATCTGTCACCTGTGGCCCTGTGGTGGAGTGGTTTGTGCTTCCCAGGTGCAGCTGCAATTCTGTTCCATCTCCTGCTTTCCATGGAGGTACACAGCTCTCTCTGCATGAAGGAGTATCCCAGAATGTGTTGGATGGGACAGGGGTGGTTCTGTTTTTGTTCTTTGTGTAGAAATACTTTTCTGGTTTGGGAAAGCACTTTTAAATTAAATAAGTTTTTAGCCATAATTCATCTAAAGCAATTCTTGCTTAACTGGATCCACGTGCTGTTGAAATCAGTGAGGTTAGTTCTATGCCTGTTGGTTCAGGAAATTTTTGTGTTATCATGTCTGTAACCACTTACCAGTGTATTTCTTTTCAGGTGTGGCATTCTTTACTGATGTTGGCAACATTAATGGAATTTTTAAGAGTGAAAAAGATAAAAAATAGTAATTGGTTATCCTATAAAGAGAAACACCATCCTCATCCAGTCTGAGGCTTCATATTTTTTGGAAAAGGAGGCTGTCAATGGCATTGTTAACATAAATATTTCAATTGATTTTACAGAGAGAAATTTTTATTTGCACCAATAACAGAGTTAAGCCTTTTAAACTCAGCATATTCAGCCATGCTACTGCTGTATGTTAGGGCTGGATTACTGTGCGTTGGGGAAAGCCTCTCTGTGCACCTGGGAGTAGCCTCTCTACTCCTGTAGCACTGGCATCTCCCACAGACACAACTGAAGAACCAGAAACCAAACAAAAAATGGCTCTATGCTGAAATGGAATTGACCAATCTGTCAATAGCCTAAGGCACTAGTCACACAGGAAGGGACTAATTTTGGGTGCTTTCTCTTGCTGCACATGGGGAAGCTGTAGGGCAGAACAGGAGTGTGAATCCTGAGAGGTCACGGGTCTGTGTGGTTGAAGTCCGGAGTCTGAGCACAGGGAGCGGTGTGTGCATCTGCACTGCCCTCAGCTCATGTCTCAACAGCTACAGCTCCCCCACCTCACTGCTCCCTGTGTGAGGCATTCCACAATTACCTTTTAAATGTAACAACTGATGCTGGTAGCTCTCAGTGTGATGTTTGTTACATTTTATTTAATTGGGATTGTTACAGGGGGAAGAACATCCATGGTATTAGCAAAAATTGCTTACAATCACAAACACGCTTTCCTTTAGTCTCAGTGATTTACCATTTTCAGTTGCCCCAGTGCTGCTCAGCGAGCAGGGAAAGCAGTTGGGATATGGAGCTTGGCTTTTGTCCTTGCTGATTCCCACTGGTATCCATATTATAGCTGATGCAGGCTTAGACTTGGAAGATTTATATGATGTTGTAACAGAAGGCTTCCATGAAGGAGAACTGGCCAATTTGTCTGCTTGCCATTGGCCATACAACATCCCTTAAAGGCCCTGGGAAGGAGAGAGTGGAGGAGTCTGGTGGGTGGCTGGTGTCCTGCCAAACAGCACTGCAGGGTAGATGTGGCAGAGCCTGTGCTGAGCATCTGGATGAGCTCAGGCTTTCCTTCTAACTGTCCCAAATCTCACCATGACATAAACATTTGCTTGGATGTGAAACCAGGCAGCTTGACTGCAAGATGAATTTGGGCTTAAAGCTGAACACACTGACTGACTTAGAGTGGGGCAATAGTGGTACACAGGTCTATACCAAAACCCCCAGCTCATGCTCTCTTGTGCTGATCATTGCAGGCCTGGCACACCCAGTCAGGGAAAAGGTACCTTGTGTGACTTCACCTGTTGTTGTACTCATGGCACTAAGATTTTCTGCAAGGAGACACAACATTTCTGTTTGTGCAATGTAATGCAGTCAAATATATGCATGCAGTCTCCAACCACTAACATCCTCATGCAAGGATCAATACTCCCAATGGCCAGAGCCAGTGTTAGATCTGTGGATTCAAGGTATTAAGATGGGGGCTCCTCCTTCCTATCCACGTATATAATCATTTGCATTTCATTCTGGCTTATTTTAGCCCTCCACAGCTTGAGCCCCAGGTAATTATGCACTTAGCCACTGTGAAGCAAATTAGTTCTACCCCAGCCAAAACCAACACAAACTGGCATGAAAAAATACATTTAAAATTTCTTTATAGTAATTTTCCTATTGGAAGAACAGAAAGGCTGGGGACAAGTGGCCACTACTGCTCTCTGGACTTTGTCGCATCTTTGAAGCGAAGCAAGTGATGGGGGAAGAAAGAAGAAAATTTGTACAAGGTGGGAGACATTTAGGGAAAGCACTTTCTGTAATAACATTTCAAAGTGGACCTAAGGGGGGAAAAGAGGTATTTTTCTTTAGGTTTTAGGTTGCATCATGCTAGTTTTTGCAAAAGGTGACACTAATGAGGACATACTCTTCTGTGATGAGTGTACTCTGGGTTAATGGAAGATGTGAGGACAATTTGCTGTAATAGCTGCCACCTTTGGCATTGGGCTTTCTCTAATCTAAAATTGTAGGTGTTCAATGCCTTATTAGCAGGAGTACTTTCCAGATTTGCATGGGAACAGATCTTCCAGGTACATTCTGCATGTCCCTTCTTCAATTAGTTAGAGTTCTCCAGAGTGGAAAGATAAATATATGAACATGAACCAGTGTCCTGTTTCTACAGTGCTCCTTACATCTACACAATTGGTAAAGTCTGATGGGAAGAGTCTTGATGTGTGAAGAAATGAGAAAATGTGGGCATAGTTCAAGTGTCTCTGCCTCCCTGAAACTTTTTAAGGAAGACAGAGTGAACTCTGAAGCCTTTAGCACTTCTGATGTGGAGTTGGCTGTTCACATTAGGAATTTGATTGCATAAGTGTTACCCTCAGGAATTATTTATTCCCAGAATCATCAGTCACAAACATCTGAGACATTAATGTCACATTCTCTTTGTAACAATGTTTCCTGACCTTATTTTAGCAAGTTTTGCTAAGGTCTTTTTTTCAGTCCTGGCCTCTGAGTCCAGTTATTCTCTCTGCTGTTGTGCCAATAGTCCAGGCTGGAAGGGGCCTTTTGAGAACCTCTGGTCAAACTGCACTACTCAAGCAGGGTCAGCTGGATCAGTCTGCCCAGAACTGTGTCCACTTGGGTTTTGAAGAGCTACAAGGATGCAGAGTGCATAACCTCCCTGGCCAACCTATTCCAGTGTTCAGCCAGACTTATATATCCCTTTTTTTTGTCGCTTTTCCCCTTTTGTCTCCGCTATTGCCTCCTTGAACCACTTCCTTATGCTGGACTGTGCAGTCTGTGCTCTCTCCATCTCTAACACTTTTGCTTCTCCCTCCTGAGACCCACCTCATGTTAGGAAGCCCTGAGCCAAACCAGAACAGTTGGTACTACCACCACAGGACAATATTCCTAGAAAGCTTTTCTTCTTGGCACAACTTGAATGTATAGGCTTAGGCCAGTCAAGAAACCATAATTTGTTTTATAAACCCAGAGCACCACCTGAGAGTAACTTCTGTGCTTTTTCAGCCACAGGCAATCTTCTCAAATTCCTGAATACTTAAATTCAGTAGGTGCCCTGAATGTTATCAAGGCAAAAAGACTGCTGAACCTTGCAAGTCCTTAAATGGGGAAAGCCTTTCTGAATCAGTTTGACAGAGCAGAACGAGCAATGAATTAGTACATAAAAAGGACAACATAACCTCCCATCAGTTGCTTCATATTCTTTCAGCACTCTATTTTAACAAGTCTGGAACATTATTTTGTTTTCTTTTGCGGGATTTGTTATAGCAAGGTTGCTGTCAGTAAGGAAAGAGGATAAAATTCAACTCAGCCTGATTACTTTTTAATCTAGAGTTTGCTGAAGACTTTGTACACTCACATCAAGTGCCCAGTGAAAGATAACATTTTGATGGGAGGAGGAGGGATTTTCCTGAAGATAGAGACAGAAAACCTACTCATTACAATGCTGAAGTCACAAAATTATGTCACATGACCCAGAATAAGCTGATCTTGAATACTTCTTTATGGGAGGTTAAGAAATTAACAAATAGAGTTGAGTAATGCAAAGAGTACCCATACTGAAACTTATATTTGGGCCAACCATTCAAACTTGATTTTGCCCAAGGTAACAGACTAAATGTCCCTCATTGGGTTTTGGGCGCCACTGTGCTATGGGATCCCACATATTGTCCTATGTAGTGCTGTTCGTGTCGTGGTGTTGTGATGGAACACTCTGTGTGACATCCCAGCACACTGAAGCTGGCGGGAATCTTGCCATTTGTTCTGTGGCTGTCAGTGACTTCTGTTATCGCAGGTGATGCAACATCTGTGTTACAGTGATACAAACGTCACAATGTAGGTGCTTGACCCTGCGGCAAAAAAACAAACAAATAGTAACAGCAGCCACCAGCCAAAGCAAATAAAGAATTGGAGGAAAGTAAGTTTTTCAGGAGCTTTTTAAAATTTTACAAAGTGTTCTGAGTACACATGGGATTTCTGCTCTTGTTAATTAGCTCAGAAGAAAAATGGGTCAACATGTCTTAAGAAGTGAGAAACATTTTGGCTATCGCAGAAATCCAAAGTAAGTGCTCCTCACACAACAGTGCGTCTTTCTTCAGTGGTCGGGAAATATGAATTGCACAAAGAACTTTAATGTTACTCTGTGAGGTCCAGATTGGGTTATCTGTTGGCTGTGTCCATTGGCACAGCCCTATGGGCTGAGCCCTCCGAAAGCCAAGGGGCCAACCAAAAGCAATCACTTCCAATGTAGTTTTAGATTTTCCTAATATGGCTCTGACTCTGCACAGGTATGGCAGATACTGCATTTGGTAATAGTGGAGTTGAGCACAAAGAGAAAATCTGCACAGAGCAGAAGCAACACTAAGCTGTGTGTAATGCATGTCACAAACTCACTGCTTTTCCACAAAACCCCAACAACTGTATTTAAATGGACTCTGTTGGTAAAAGGCAGTGCTGTCTCTCCCAGTTGTGAGGGAGCAATGGATGTGAGCCATGCCTTTCCCCCACCCTCTCATGACAAGTGGCAGTGACAGCACATACTGAAGCCATTCAGACAGTGGCAGCATTCCCAGTGAAGCACATGCTCCCCTGAGCTTCAGGAGCGGAGCTGGCTAGACCAGACAGCATTTTGCCCAAGGCCTTTCCATGCCCCCAATTCTACTTGGAGAGAGCCAGTTATTTATAGAAAGCAATGTGAGTTCTCTTGTATCTGTCTATTCCCTACAAAACATTGGCTTTTCAAGAAATTTTTTGTCAGTGCCATATTCAAAGTGGTAATACAGTCAGAAGCCTATCTTGGAAGAACCTACATATCTCACAGCTTAGTTGGAGAGTCCTCTGCACCACTAAAAAAAACCCAACAAACATATCAGGCTGAATTCAACAGCCTGTGAGTTAAGCACAACCCACCAGTCAAGCCTCTTTTTTGAATATTTACAGTTCTCGTTAACTTGAGCAAGAACTTTACAGATCTAACTGCATATTCTGCCATTTGCCCCATTTATTCATGGAATAAATCTGGTAAAATCCAAAATGTTAAAAGGCAAAGCTATTTCCCAGTGTCTGGTGTGAGATCAGTAGACTGAGAATAGCCAACAAAGTATTTTTCATGTGAAGTGACCTGCCTTTGGTTTTCTCTCCAGAACTTCTCCTACAGCTGTAAAAATGAAACAGTTTGCACACATTTCCATCAGAGCATTTTGATCCTGCATTTGCACTCCACTATGTAATAAATATGCTCCACTGTACACTGAATTTAGTGACCAGATGGCCCTTGCACACCAGAACCTGGAAGACGACCCAAGGTAGACACAAATAAATTGTGCAGATAAAGCTGTTATTCAGACGTGTGACACAAAGGGGAGCTCTGGTAACAGTGAAGAGGAACTTGCCCTACACCACTGAACGGGAAAGGATGGTGTAAGGCTGCTTCTAGCATCAGTCTTGTCCTACGGCTTTATTTGCAAAAGCCAAGTGTATTTATCTCATTTGTTAATGAAGAGCTCTTTTTATGCAGGCAGCTAAAGCTCATACAGCTGGTGAGATAATCTCCTGTGTCTGTGCTGCGGAGCTCCTGCTTGTCTGGCTGAAGACAAAAGATTTCTTTTTGTCTTTCTCGTCTTTTAGGTTTCAGCTACAGTTCTACTGGCTACAAATTAGTTCAGTCCCTATGATTTAGTTCATGCCAAATTTAAAAAACAGGGTACATAGTTTATGTGAAGGTGAGATCCTCTTTATAAGATGCCCTCATATGTACTGAGGTCATACATTAATCTTGGCAAAAGAAACAAAATACTAATATTTAATTAATTATTTTCTATTTTCTGATGGGCAGAATAAAGGCAGAAGGAAAGTTAAGAATAGCTTACATTTTGGATGATAATAAAATAATCATCAGGGAATAGCAAGGGCTGGTTGCTCCCTAAGGGAAGGTAAGCTGGGAGCAAAGGATGATTCCAGCCTGGTCAATGTCATCATTGATGGCTGGTCATAGAATCACAGAATGATTTGTGTTGGAAGAGACCTTAAAAATCATCTCATTCCAAATCCCCTGCCATGGGCAGGGATGCCAGCCACTAGATGAGGTTTTTCAGAGCCCCATCCAACCTGGCCTTGAACATTTTCAGAGATGGGGCATCCCCAGCTTCTCTGGGCAGCCTGTGCCAGGGCCTCACCACCCTCACAGTAAAGAATTTCTTCCTAATATCTGATCTAAATCTCTCCTCTTTTACTTTAAAACCATTCCCCCTTGTCCTGCCACTATCTGCCTCTGTAAAAGGCAGATACTTTTATTGCCCCCTTTAGATCCTGGAAGGTGTTCTAAGGTCTCCCTGGAGCCTTCTCTTCTCCAGGCTATTTATTTTAATCACACACTTCCTCCAGCAACTGGAGAAGTTTGAGCAAGATATTAACCACTTGGCTTACCTCTTGGTATGACAGATCATTTGTTGATTGCTCTCTTGCTATACATTTGCATGATGAACTGCCTCAGGCTTGAGGAAAAAAACTCAAAACTTTTTTTGTTCTGGCTGCATTTTCAGTCTAACATTCAAACAGATCTGTTTGTATTTTCATAGAATCATAGCATATCCTGAGTTGGAAGGGACACACAAAGATTGTCTAGTCCAGCTCCTGGTCCTGCACAGGACAACCCCAGGAATCACACCACGTGCCTGAGAGCCTGGTGCTGACCACTTCCCTGGGGAGCCTGTTCCAGTGCCAGCCACCCTCTCAGTGAAGAACCTTTCTTTAATATACAGTGTAAACCTCCTCTGGCACACCTTCATGGTGTTGCCTCGGGTTCCAGCACTTGTGACCAGACCTGCAAACTTACACAGTTTCTCTTATCTTTTATATTATTGCAGCCCAGTTAGCCCAGTAGCACTTCTCTCCTCTGACTGTCCGTCCAGGTTGTTTAATGAAAATGTGCTCCATGTAAGGGTCAGGTCTCACCAAGCACTTTATCTGTGAAAGACATGTATGGAGCTGCAGTCAACAAGGTGCAATGGTTTCTTGTTTATTTAGTACTGTCTTCATCACATCTAGAAGGTCTCTGACATTTTCCTGTGGGTCTTATAAAGCTCACATTTTGTCAGGTGGAAATGTGTGGTTGGACAGGTGTTGTGGGAGCAGGTAGGGAGATAAGTGGTATCTACATGAAAACCTGTTTGGTTCTTATGGCAAATAAGAGTTTTACTTATGAACAAAGTTGCTTGTGTCCTCCATCTTTTAGATACCCTGCATTTTCTGTCACACACTTCTTGTTTCTGATACAAAGCCATCCATCTGATTGCTTGCTCCTTTTATATGGTATTGCACTTTCCTACTTAGTCATTCTGATGCTTCATTTCTCTCTATGATTTTGGCTTTTCCACAATCTAGTCATGCTCTTTATAGGTATGTAGTCACATTAGGATCAGATGGACAACTTCAAACCCTCAATCTTCCTGATTAAATTTGTATATCATTAGCAATGATATACAAGTCAGAATTTCACTGGTTTTCTTTCTGGCTAGCTGGTTGTCTCCTCTGTTGGTTCAGCTTATTGAAAAGATTCTGTTTTGAAACTGAGAGCAAAGCTGAGAGACCAGTATTGCTTTTCAGGCCAAAAAGATCATGGGGCATTTGCAGCTGCTCTCCTTTGCACTGGCCAGAGGATGTTACCAGACTGGCTAAGGCTGGTGTGACTCAGACAGATGATACAGATAAAGTGACTTTTGCATACTTAGTAAGTGATGAAAGCCACCCTGTTATGGTATGACACCAGTCAACTTCGTTGAAAAACCAGCCAGGAAATAACTAGTAGTGACTGATTGGATTTTGTGTTCAGTAATGTGCTCAAATAGATTAGGATTTCAACATAATTGCAGTAGCACTAGCAGATTCATAGTACATCAATTGTTATGATAAGGACTGGTAATTTATTACCTGGAGACTGTACCAAGCACCTCACACAGGTTGAAACTTGGTATTTCTCACTCCAAGTGCACCAAAAGAATAGCAAATAATTGATATAGGGAAAATATTTATCAAGTATCATATTTTTAAAAAAGAAGAGGGATGCAGTCACACCTATTCCTAATCATGGTTTTTCAAAGGACTTTTTTAAAATGAAACTGTGATTAGTTTCAAAGTACCTACTTCTGGCTCCTGTTTCCATGACAACAAGAGCAGCGGCTAGAAATGACATCATTTGAGTTCTTGTTGGTTGCACAGGCACAGGAAACTGCAGATACAAACATTGGGACCAGTCAGTGGAGTGTAGTTAGGAGAAGAGGAAGGTTTCATGGTGTGTTAAAATCCCTTAACATACTTATAGGAACTCCTTACAGCTCATATTACTATTTTTAACAACAACAACAGAAATAAGGCAATTTTAAATGTAGAGCTAAAATTATTAGTAAGAAGTACATTTTGCTTTGAAAAACTGTGCCTCTCAAGCAGCTAATAACATTAGGCTTGAGTAATGAAAACATTATTGTAGTATTGTAACACCATTATTGTATTATTCTGTGCCTGTAAAGCTGTCTGCAGTTATTTGCCTTTTATCACATCCTTTCCTTAGTGGTATTCCATTACATCTAATTTAAATAGTGCTGGCAAAACATCTTATTATGTGTTGCTGAATCATATATTTACTTTGAGTGAGTTACAGTGAACAGTCTTAGTTTTCTGTGATTTGCCTAAATATTTTCTTGGACCAGAAGTGCTTTGCAATGGAAAATTTAGGCATGAATTCCTACTCAGTTGAGCAACACTGTAAAATCTAGAAAGGAGTATAACCAGCATGGTGGAGTGTTATACTTCTGAGGGAGTTGGTGTTTAGATGACTTTCGTATAAAATGAAGGTGTGTCCATTTGTGCAGTCATTTAGAAAAATCTTGCTTCAGTCATGAGCAGAGGAAAACATAAGGTTACAGTGCAGGCAGAACCTCAGTGACTGAAGCTGTATGTACAGGTACTGCATCAAACCTTCACATCTCACCTTTTCAACTTTGATTATAAAGTGCAAAATTTCTGAATGTTTGCAAAGTATGGCACCTGAGCAGACCTGACAGCTTCCTGCTTCTTCCACAAATTCCCTCTCCTACGAAATGCAATCCATCACCCAGAAAGTTTATTAAGAAACATAATTTATGAGTCATAACACCCGTCAATTAATACATGGTTTAGAACAAAGTTCTATGCAGAAAAATATCTTGTTTCTAATACTGGTCAATAATTGATGTCCAAGAAAAAGCATAAGGCAGGCTCATGTATGGAATGATCTTTCCCTGCTATGACTACTCCTGGCAATCAGTAAACTAAGTTTAGTTTTTGTGTGAAGGTATAAAACCCTTTTCCTGTATCTGGTTACAGGTACTTAATTGTGCTATCTTTTTTCCTAAGCTCATTGTTCATTAAGCTGTTGCATGCCACGTTTAACAATATTGACTTAATTGAGCTGTGCCTGTGTGAAGGCAGAGCGTCTATGGTACACACTTTTGGTGCTAAAATAAAAGCTTCTAGGAAAACCTGGTGCTCTCTTTGAAATGTTATGTACATGGATTCCTCACTGCAGCTGACATGTTCCCATACAGTAATTTCCAGCTGGTGAAATGACCCTAGAGAAAACATTCTCACCAGCTGCCCCAGGTCAGAGTAATCAGTGACATCTCAGAGGTACAAAATAATTCCTTTGTTGACTTGCCATTCACTTGTTATATCCACGAGTACATGAAAGTTGTGTGTAAATAATGAAAGGTGTTTGCCATTGAGTGACACTGGTGTTCCCATATTACGTATATACTGTTCATTACTTTCATTGCCTGACTTGAGCCATAAGTAGGACAGTAAAATGTGTCACTTTCTTTGGGCATCTGCCTTTTCTAATGCTATGATTCATAATACCTTGAAAGAACATTGGTTGGGGAAGACCAGCACTGCACTCTTGAAAAGGGATTGACTGCTCAGGAAATTAAATTTAAAATTAGTAGAGAAGCTCAAGTGACTTTGCCTTGAGAAATAGAGCAAAGTGAACAAGGAGCAGCAGCTGGCTTCATTGAACAAGAGATACAACAGAAAGGTAGGAAATTCTTCTTATTTATCTCTCCTGATTGCTATCGGTTGGCTGCATCACTGTGAAGAGCTGGGTTACTTAGTAAAAAAGGGAAAGCATGATGCCCTTTTTTCCTTGTGAAAAAATAGCATTAATTTACAGTACCTTGAACTGCTACCTGTTGATGTTCAAGGAAGTGCTCACCAAGGGCAAAGTACTTGCTGTTCTTAAGTTGAACAGTGGGTCGGTCACTTTCCCCTGTTGCTGGGCTTTGGTGCTTCCT
The DNA here is from genome assembly GCA_013396655.1 of Campylorhamphus procurvoides. Taxonomy (NCBI): domain Eukaryota; kingdom Metazoa; phylum Chordata; class Aves; order Passeriformes; family Dendrocolaptidae; genus Campylorhamphus; species Campylorhamphus procurvoides. The sequence goes on from WBMV01007941.1 coordinate 1,145,733, forward strand.
ATATTGGGAAAGTTAGCAGGTACTGGACAATGCTGGTCCTGAAACTTTGTGCTCAGTAAGGAGCACAAAGAACAAGTGCCACAGGCATAAGCCAAAAATCCTGGTTTTCTCTCATTAAAAAAAAAAATCTGAAATATAAAAGGCTTTTTATCTTTTTGGAGATGTACTCCCTACAAGGAAACAGAGTACCTTTTATGAAAATGTTATTGTGGGAATACTGGTGTATTTAGGAGTCATAAAAAGATTTAGCAAAAAATAAAACAAAGTCACAATCTTTCTCTTATAAAACATCAGTAACATGTACTATTTAATAGGCAGGAGAAAATTAGGCAGGAGAAAATGATTGCTGTTTTTCTGAGTGAAGTTGGTAGTTGATGATCATCTTCACAGCCCAAAAAGCAATGCCTTGATGTAGTTTGGGATTGTTGACAGACATGAGGCTGTACTGACCATGCAAAATACTGAATGGAACGATAATATTTTCCCAGAGACAGGTAAAGCATTTACCAAGGTCTAATTCCACAAAATTCCACATAAAGAGGAAAAGAAAAACCCTAAGTTAAAACTCCATTTGCCTTCAAGGACAAGGCTACAACTACCCAGAACTTACCTCTGCTGGCTACCTTCCTGAGCAACTGATTCTCAACAAATTCAGACAAAAACAGCCAAGAGAAAAGATACAATAATTCTCTGGCAATGACTATTCCAAAAATTTGCAAAGTGGATCTGTTGAATTTAAATTGCTGTTTCCTTTAGGTTTTTTAGCAAGTCCTCAAATGCAGAGTTTTGTTCCTTCCATTTTATCTGGGTACATCAGTTTTCTGCAATTTTACAGTATAAATTATTTCCAATAGGATTTGAAGTGCTGCAGTTACATCAGTTTGAAAAATACAGCATACAGGACCATATGCCTTTTTCTAAAAAAGTCTTTGTTTCTGTTTTTTGCTTCACTTGAGCATCATGAAAATCCACAGGCATTGTGAGCAGCCCTGCAGGAAAGGACATGGGGGTTCTGGTGGATGAAAAGCTGGACGTGAGCTTTACCAGTTGACATTCTGTGTCAGGGTGAGCAGTGATGTGGAGTGTGGTATTTTCTGAGAAGCCTGTGTTTGCACCATATCCTTAAAGATAAAGATATTATTAAAAGCCTGAACCTGAAAAATATTATTTTCAATTCATTTAAAAATACATACAGAACATAGATGGCTTTAGATGTGTGAGTTCCTGCTCAGCCTGGCAATAGGGAATATTTTCTCTGTGCCTTTTGATGTTTGCAGCCCATTTTGAGCATCTTCTCAAGGTGACCAGCAGCGCTGAAAACCATCAGATCACCTTGTCCTTCCTGTCCTTGTGGCTGGAGGACTTCTGGGGTTACGTTCCCCAGGGCTCTTTGTGGTGCAATAATCAGATTTTCTCCTACACTCTTTATCATAGTTTGGTGCAAAGCTGGACATCCCCAGGACCTGCCCCCAGGAAGGACTTCTGAGGAGGAGCAGTAGCTACAACCTGTTCTCCAGGGAAGGCAGGGCCAAAGGATTTTCAGAAGCAAACAAGCCAAGAGAAGACCAGATGAACTGTCAGCTGGTGCAAGCTTGAGCCAATCACAGAGTCATAGGATCAGTGAGGATGGAAAAGATCTCCAAGATCATCAAGTCCAGCTTTCAACCAAATACCATTGTAACCACTAAACCATACTGTGAAGTGCCACATCTACTCACTTTTTGAACACTTCCAGGGATGGTTACTGCCCCACTTTCCTGGGGAGTCTCTTTCAGTGCTTAACCACTCTTTCAGTGAAGAAATTTTTTCTAATATCCAACTCCCTGGAGCAGTTTTCACACTACTCAAAATATTCTAAAATGCAATACAAAAAAACCCACTCCAAAGCATTAAAATCTTGAACATATGCATCACTGAAGATCAGCAACACAAGGTTTGGACACCCAGCATAAGGAAGGAGCAGACACTTTGCTGCCTCGTGACACACAGGCTGTTTTGCCCTGTTTGTAGCACAAAATCTGGTGTTTGCTGTGAGGTGAATGCATAACCTTTCTGCCCCTTTTTAACTGAATTTGAAAGGCTAAGGAGTGCATGTGAGGAATGGGAAAATGAACTAGTCAGATTTGAATTAGTAATTTTTCACTTTTCTGAAATTCACATTTGACAGCAAACCTGGGAGCCCTGGAGCAGACAGGGGCTTTTTGAGAGCTTGGAGCTTCTCCTACCCTTGTCTGCCCTGCACAAGGCATTGCTGTGGTTCCTAGGGCAGGCTGCAGACTGGCAGCCCTGCTAGAGTTCATTTTTTCCCTTTTTCCCCCAAAAGCACCTCACCTTGTAGCCATGGCAACTTGCTGCCAGGAGCAGACAGCATCCCTTCATAAGCTGCAGCATCCCTTTGTGGGCCACAGCATCCCTTCATGGGCTGCAGCATCCCCTCCTGGGCCACAGTATCCCTTTGTGGGCTGCTCCCACATCTGCACCAGGGGTGTGGAGCTGGAGATGAGATGCTGGATGAGACTCCCATTAAATCTGAGCAGGCAAATGGGTCTGTTTTCTTCAGAAAGGTCATTATCAACATTTGAGTTTACTGCTGTTGCAGACAGCCCTGTACCACAGTGCACATCCTCTCTGTCTCAAAGAGAAACAGTCTCCATTGAGATATGTATTCAGGGGTGAAAAAGGAATCTAATCCTTCTCCAGCAGCAAGGTTAAAGGCACTAAAGGCATGGAACCATACAGCCTGGGATTTTGCTCTGAGGCTTCTTACTGTTGTTTGTTATTGCAGACATTTGTTATACCCTCCACTAGTCAGGTTGTCCTTTAAGATATATTCTCATTTTCTTCACCCTCCCTTAGTGAAAATTTAGTAATGAAGATTTTTTAATGAAAGCCTTTACTTAAGGTTTCCAATATGTTGCTCTTCCAATATAAGGTTGCTTTTCTTTATTCACATGGACAATCCAAACCCTTTCCTTTCACTGCCTTGAGTAGTCATCCACCTGAGGGCCTGAGGAAAGAGAAGTAAGAGAAGATCAAACCCCCACACTCTCTTGATCCTGCCAGCACCGTGTTAGGGCGGCAAGAGGAACTGGGGGCAGATCCCTCAAGACATCACCCTGAGCTGATGGGTAGAAACCATGGATGCATCCTGACCCAAGGCAGCAAGGGAACAGCCTTGTGTGAGGCATGGCTCCATCCTTGCTGTGCACTTCCTGCAGTTTGTCTCCTTTACCCAAAAGCATTGCTGTAATCAGGAGCTGCAGCTCCACAAGTCTCCACATTAAACAATGTGGAGTCATTCTGGCTTTGCTGGAAGAGGCAATGCTGTGACTGCAGAGCAACATGTTCCAAAAGCCAGAAAAAAGGCCGCACAGGAGCCTCAGATCTGCAGTGCTCATGGTCTGCAGTGCTGTCATTTCTGTGTGCCCAAGTACCCATCCCTGGGTTTCACACCGAGTGTTGTTTCAAATATAATGATATTATGATATTCCTGGAAAAGTGTGAATCTCCAGATTCACATATCCATTATGACAGTAGGGATGGAAAGACTGGAGTGGTTGAAAAGGACACTATGACACTTGTAAAACAGAGAGCAATCCATAGAGATCACGGAATCATGGAATATGCTGAGTTGGCAGGGATCCATCGGGATCATCAGGTCTGACTCCTGGCCCTGCACAGGACACACCAAGAATCCCACCATGTGCCTGAGAATGTTGTCCAGTTGAATTCTGACAGGCTTGATGCTGTGAACATTTCCCTGGGGAACCTGTTCCAGTGCTCAACCACCCTCTGGGTAAAAAACCTTTTCCTGATATCCAACTTAAACCTCCCCTGACTCAGCTTCTTGCTGTTTCCTTGAGTCCTGTCACTGTCACAAGAGTGAAGAGATCAGTGCCTGCCCCTCCACTTCCCCTCATGAGGATATTGCAGACTTCAGTGAGGTCTTCCCTCAGTGTCATCTTTTCCAGACCAAACAGACCAAGTGACCTCAGCTGCTTTTCGTATGACTTCCCCTCCAGACCCTTCACCATCTTCATTGCCCTCTTCTGGATACTCTCTAATGGTTTAATATCTTTCTTATGTTGTGGTGCCCAAAACTGCCCACAATATTCCAGGTGAGGCTGCCCCAATGCAGAGCAGAGCAGGACAATCCCCTCCCTCATCCAGCTGCCAATGCTTTGCCTGATGCCCCCCAAGGACACGGGTGGCCCTTCTGGCTGCCGGGGCACTGCTGACCCATATTCAACTTGCCATGGACCAGGACTCCCAGGTCCCTTTCCTCCGGGCTTCTCTCCAGCCTCTTGTTCCCCAGTCTATACACACAACCAGGATTGCTCCATTCCAAGTGCAGAATCCAGCACTTGTTCTTGTTAAATTTCACATGGTTGGTGATTTCCCTAATTGCTCTAATTTGTCATGGTCTCTCTGCAGGGCTTCTCTGCCCTCAAAAGAGTCAACAGCTCATCCCAATTTAATGTCATCAGCAAATTTGCGGAGTATTCCTTGCATCTAAGTTGTTAAGGAAGGTGTTGAAGAGAACTGGGCTGAGGATAGAGCCCTTTGGAACCCCACTAGAGACTGGACACTAGCCTGATCTTGTATTATATTATATATTTTATTATATATAATATAATTATATTTGAATATATTATTCCAAAGAGAGGAATCGCTTGGCAGATTATCAGTGCCTTCTGGGTCTGCACAGGTCTGTTTAACCTTGTGAAGGTTCCCAAATGACCCAGACATTCATAGATTAGAGACTGTTGATGAGGTCTTCTTGCTTCAGCTTCCGCAATCTTCGTGATCGCAAAGTATCAGCCTGATTTGAACCTCGGAGACGTCTGGTGGGAGATCAGTACAGCAGGCTTTGAACGACTGAGGAGGCACCTGAAGCTTCCTTTGCCTGACATGCCACCAGACCACAGTGAGCAGGACCAGGGCTGCCGTGGTGACCCAGAATGGCCACTGCTGCTGCAACATAGAAAGGAGCATGGATTCCTCCTTCTTCTTCTCAATCTCCTGCAGCAGACGGATCATCTCCTGGCGCAGCTGCACTTCCTGCTCCAGCATCTGCTTGGCTGTGGCCACATCCATCTGGTGATCCTGCTTCAGGCCAGGCTGGAGGGCCAGCAGGAAAAGGAAGAGCATGGTTGCTGCAGACATGGCCTGGAGAAGGTATGAGGGAAGGGGGATCATCAGGTCAGTGTTGAAGGGAGTAGGGAGCTGAGGGAACCCGCCACATCCCCAAAGACTCAATGGGCACTTGCCACCACTGGGAGCCACAAGTCCCTCTGCCCCCAGCCCTGAGGACCATACTGTGCCCTGCCCCGAGGGGCCCAGCTCTCCCTCTGGGTCAGAAACCCCCCTGGGCATTTGCCCCGTCCCCCATCCAGCCCAACCTTTCCCCTGCATGCGTACTTGTCATTTATCTGAATCCGATAAATGAATGCAGTGGGGCTGAGACTCTCTGTGGGTGCTGCTGGTGACTTGTGCAACCAGCTGGTGGTAGCCCTGGTGACAGTTCCCATTGTGACCCATCCTCTGTGATGTCACAGCCTGCATCACCCCACTGGAAGCCCCAGCCTTCAGCTCCACCTCCCAGTTCAGTGGGTTCTGGGCATCAACACACCAAGTGCAAACCCACCCCAAGGGCTCCCTGGACAAACTGTGCAGAGCCCAAAGCTGTGATCAAAACAAAATGACGATCATCTCCCTGGTGCAAGTGTAAAAGAACCACCACTAAACCATTTCCCCAAGTGCCACAACCACAAATAAACCATGTCCCCAAGGGCCACATCTACATGTCTTTTAAATTTCTTCAGGCATGGCGACTCCATCACATCCCTGGGTGGCCTTGTTCCAGTGCTTGATAACTCTTGTGGATGAAATTTTTCCTTGTATCCAGCTTAAACCTCTCCTGGTGCAACTTGAGGTTGTTTCCGACCCCCACCTAGCTACAACATCCTGGCTGGCCTTATGAGCAGATCTTTAAAGTGGATGTAGCAAGGAAAGGGCTAGAGAGGAGCCAGGAAAAAACAACATTTTAGGAAGCAGCAGAGAAATACTTGTAAATAGCTGTATTTACAGACATGGGCTGGGAAGAAGGACGGGGTGTGTGTGTTGTGCTCTGTGTTAAGGAATGGATTGATTATGAAGAGCTGTGCCTGAGGAACAGCCATGAACAGGTTGAGAGCCTGTGAGCAAAAACTGAGGACCAGACCAACAAAGGGCACTTTGTGGTTGGGGTCTGCTACAGAGCCCTGACCAGGGGAGCCTGTTGGTGAAGCCTCTTGCTTCAGCTACAGCAGCATCACGTTCCCAAGCTCTTATCCTGATGAGAGTTTCAATCCCCCAGAATGTCTGCTGGGAGAGCAGCACAGCTGGCTTTGAGTAATGCAGAAAACTCCTGGAGAGTGTGGGGTACAACTTTCTGTTTCAGGTATTGGACAAACAGCCAGAGGAGAAGCATTCCTGGACTCAGTGCTCACATACACAAAGAAGCACATCAGAGAAGCTGACACTGGAGCATCCTGGGCTGTAGTGACCATGGCCCGGGGGAGTTTGTGATCTCAGGGAAAGTGGGCCTGGTGAGGAGCACAGTCAGGACCCTGAACTTTGGAGGAATGAACTTCCAGCTGCTTAAATAATTGGTGTATGAAGAGTGGGCAGATTTAGACTGCTTTGTAGCCCTGTGCTTTTGAGAAAAACAGAAGGCATGATTTGAGTAGAATATGTGAGATTTACTTCAGTGAAGTGTTTTTTCTTTTTCAGGCTTCCTTTATATCTGCTGCAGCAATTCTGTTATTTGCTTTTTCTCCACATATGAGATTTGGATTGAACATAATGACTTTTCATAGATGTGGCAGACACCCCTACTGCTTTTCAGCCTTTCTGATAAATCTGAAAGCAATATATCCTGTGTGATATATGACTGTGTTGAAAACTGCTTAGTCTCCAAATATCTGCCCTATTAGTTTTTGGAATAACCCTGAGTGACAATGGGCTAAAACCATCTATAGTTAAATTTCACAGATGATGAAGAAAAGGTAAGATGGATGAACTATTCCTGAAAACCCTTGCTAAAATTATTACAATAAATTAGTTCCTTTCATAGTAAACCATTCTTGTTTTTTTCCTAGAAGTCAGGAAATTTCCTTTCTTTTCCTGTAGTGTCCTCAAAAAATACCTTATTCCCTTTCTTTGTAGTTTTTGGATTAAGATAGTTTGTGGAATGCAATTGTAAGATCAGTTAAGATACTATTTTCTGTCAAATAACGTATTCCTTTCATAAGGGATAGGGACAAGCATGTAATGGATTCACTTTGCTTTAAATTACAAATGTCTTTTTAACAGTCACAGTTGGTGAAATGTCATTGGTTTTATTTTAGTTCTATCAGATTGAGGAAAGATCCCTTCATTAATTATATTGTTCCTGAAAGTACTTAAATAACACTTTTCTCAATGATTTTTTGAGTTCTTTTCCTCCTCTTCCCTCTTGTATTATAAATGAAACAGATGAGTTATTGCGTAATATAATTTTGATGAAACCATACTAGAGATAATAAGACATTTAGCAATATTTTTGCCATTTAATTTATTGGATTTGCTCTTGTTCTCAAAAATTTCAAATTAAAAACAAACTCATGGCTAGTTCTCTGTGAAATTTTAGAATAAAATGTACTCCTACACAAATTTACATAATGTCTGCTGTCACTTTATTAAAAATAATTATGCAATCTTCAGAATTCACAATGAAAGGTGCTGGTAACCAGGAATATACTGGCTATAGTGTTTAATATTGGACCCTTGGTCTGAAACGTTTTGAATGATTTTATTGTCTTTGGGTTTCTATTGCAGGTGGCAGCTTCATATAGACTTACTGAAAGCCAAATGGCATCAGAGAGGTTACAACTTCTTGGCAAAAAAGGCTGTGTGAAATATCAAGTTGTCACAGGCAGATGCTCCTGGAACTTGCCCTTACTAAAGCTATTTTGACCATCTCTCTACTACAGGTGAACTATTTGATATAGTGATGACTGTTTTGAGAGAGAATAAACAATGAAATAGGTAATTGATTTCCCTGGTTACTGCAGTCCACTATTCCTGAACTCCTTGACTTCTGGAAGAATACAGGAGTACTTTGGATATTCTCTTCCCCACACTGCAAATATAGATTAATAAAGGCAGAGCACAGCTCTTTTATCCAGTGTTTTTTGCAGGATATCATTCTCACTTTGCAGTTAATGAGTCTGGCAGCAATGGCTACTGAATTGCCTCGTGAAATATAGTCTCAGGTGAGGAATTATTAATTAACTGGCAAGTGTTGAAATCTCTTTGTCACTCGGCTGCCCAGTTTTGTAAGCAAAACACAACAGCTCTTCCTGCATGGATTTATTTACAAGGAACAGTCTCTAAATACTCTTAGAGGTGAAGAGCCTGAAAGAGAAAAGACATGAAGGGAGAAGTGTCCAGTGCCAGAGAGAAGTGATGAATTGCAGCAGATCCGTAGTCACCCTGTGCTGAGCCCAGCAAATGGTCACCAAGATGATTAGAGGGATGGAGCAAATAATGGCAGAACCATATAATGGGTTGGGTTGGAAGGGACCTTAAAGATGGGCAGGATCACCTTTCACTAGACCAGATTGCTTCAAACCCCATCCAACCTGTCCTTGATACACAAGAAGCAGGGATTTTTTTTCAGCCTAAAGAAGAGAAAGGAATAATCTAATTAATCTAATCCAAATATGTCAGTGAACACCCACTAGAAAATTCAAATACATCTGTGAACACCCACTGGAAAACACATTATTATTCATGATTTCTGCCAACACTGAAAGGACAAGAAACATCAGAAACAAATTTCAGCATGGAAAATCCCAGTCAGATATAAAGGAAAAAAAATTCTTCACCATGAGACCAAACCAGCACCATTACAAACAGTCCAGAGGGATTCTGGAACCTCAGTCTTTGGAGATACTTAGAATTTGACTGTGCTGGGCAATCTAATGTAACTACAGAGGGCCCTGCTTTAAGCAGTGGAGCTGGACCAGATGACCTACATTATTCAGTTATTCTAAAAAAAAAATAAAATCCATCTCTAACCTGGTATCTAGGATAGCAGTGAGATCCCTACCACAAAGCTCTGAGGACAACTTGTAGAGCCAGAGAAGGTCCTCACAAATCTGAAGCACTGGGAAAAGAAAGCCTGAGGAAGAAAGCTGGAATACAGAGAGAACCAGATTAAAATGAGAGAACAAGATCAATAAGAAAGAACAAGGGGCCTTGTTAAAGGCACAGTCTGATTCTGGCAGTAGCAGGTTTGACACCCCACTGACTAATTTGAACTGTATTTAGCCCTGATGAGCCAGTGACACTGGATATAAAACAGGAAGGAACCACCTCTTAAGGCACTGGCTACTTTCAGATTTCCTAGGGGTTTAAAACCACTCAACACTTCCAGGAAGGATGAAGATTTTAAAAAGGGCAGAAGAAGAGCCCAGTGAGCAGATGAACTGGAAACTCTGTTACTCTTTCATTATGTTTTTTCCCTGAGTGATTTTTTTTCATTATTATTCATGACTCTCCTCATTTCTCTTGCCTATTAATTTCATTGATGCTTCATCCAAGCACATACAGCCATTTCTTCTAAGATGTTATACGTGGATCTGGGAGAAGGCAATGAGTAAATACATGTGGTACCAGTGATTTTGCAGTCCTTCTGGCGGCATCTGTCTTTTCTGTTCCTTTTGCTGCTGTACAGAGTATAAAGGAACATCTTATTATATTCTTTATGCCCAGGTACACTTCTTAACTCAAATTAACTGAATAATCAAATGGAATTGAGGTATTTCTGTTTCTCATTAGAGCTTTTATGGCGTTTCTTATAGATACAGCAGACACCATTCATGTCTTTGTACATGAAATCTGAGATAATGTGCCTTAATGAGGGGGATTCTAAACAGATTTGTAAAAGACAGAGACAATTAGTTAATTTCTTGGTAACCTTGGCTACAACAATGGAAAAAATGTGCTGTTTATTGTCATGTGTTCTGTGCAACACACATAGAAGAAAGATGATAAATGCTGCAGATAAGGTGTTGAGTTTATCAGTGCTATGGATTCTTATGGTGTTCTTGGAAAAAATGGAGCAGCTCAAACAAGACCCAACTACCTCTGCTCCTACAAATGGTTGCACATCTAACCTACAGAGAAAGTCAGTGTTAATTTTCAATTTCAGGTGTAAAATCCAGTGTGATTGATTCCTCCTATCTTAGGATGGTGCATCAGTGTTAGCAGGAGGTTGTAGTGTGTCAGTTTTTGTGATTCCATGGGAAACTGTGTAATAACTGGATGACCAGAAATATAACATATTGAGAGCTGGATCATTAATCTAATGAATACACATTAGTTAATATTAAAAATACAGAGGTATTCTCCTTTCCACTACAAACCTTTCCTACAGGGTTCAGGAATCAGTAACTTTAATCTGCAGGTACTTCAGATACAATATTGGGCCACAAAGTACAACTAAAGCCAACAATACATTCCATATGTTAAGGCAAGTTTACTTGAAGCAAATTTCAGATGAGAAATCTGATCAGTAGAGTTGAAAAAAGAATCTGTCTTTGCTAATCTTGTCTGAGAGCAGAGAGGGAGCACATAACACATAAAGCTCACCCAGGTCTTTGGCAATATTTTCCTGGTGAAGTCTCATCATGGAAGAAATTTGGGCATTCCCACTGTTTAGAGGAACAGATTGCTTTTCTCCTTCAAAGACTGCTAGAGCACTAGGACATCTTCAGTGCCTAGAAACAATTCTAATTTACTTCCCAAATATCATATAAGGCACTAACCATTACTGAAACAGTAAATTCATAAATTCATGAAAGCACTTTGTAATAATAATATATGTATATTGAGAAGCAACTCTGTCATCTTTCCCTTTCATTCAAACCTGTTCATCAGGTTTTCTTTGTTTTAGGGAAGACATGTCAAATGCTAACAGGAGGAATTCAAGTTTTTCATGGTACAAGCTCTATTAGATGAATTCTCGTAAGGTTTCCCTTGGGGGAGACGAAATAAATGTCCAAAACAGCATATAAACAAATACAGGTGAAAATTTAATCAGCCTGAGAGAAGTGAAGGGCAATAAATTTGTTTCAATGCTGAAAGTTTCTCAGACCCTCCAAGCTCATGATAGTGCTGAGAAACTCCAGGAATAGCTCAGTGAAAGGATGGTGCCAAATCAACAGCTGCAGCCTCAGTTCATAATCTGGATATTAAGTACAGCAATCCTATCTCACTGACCAGATAGAGGGCATTGCTGCAGATTGTAACACAGCAGCACCAAGGTGCTTTTTGGCAGTTCAAGTCAGATGACTGAACACAACATTACCCCGTGAGTAAAAATCACCAGCTGATGCTGTTTTGACATTTTAACCCAAATCTGTATCAGCTGGAAAAAGATGTCTCCATTTGAGCATAGGTGCTTCAAGCAAATCAGTAGGTACACCTGTGTCTTCCAACACCTGCATACTTCACAAAATTTAGATAATAATCTGAAAATTAGCCCCATTTTATTCTTTCCAGGTTAAACTGCTTACTGGATTAATTACACTACGAATGTGTCTGACAAAGCCACTAGTCTGGGGAGCTTAGCTCCGAGGTCACAGTTTGAATGTAATTTCTGATTTATTTCCTGCATTTGTGAAATATATTTTTCAGGGAAAAAAAAACCTCATAGAAGAACACTAAGTATTTTAGAAGGATATTAGAGGACTCGAGAAAAAGAAGCCTCTGGAAAGGTGGTCAGTTTGAAAACAGATCAAGTCTCCACAGGCTATGTAATAGAAAAGGATGAAGACAGCATATGCTGGAAGCAGTCACTGATGAGCTGCACTCGGCCAAAAGAGCACTTGAAGAAACAGCAAGATGAGGAAAAAAAGAGCCAGGTATTTTTTTTTCCTCTATATTGCTATTACAGTGAATCATTAAGGTCTCTTAAGATACTCTTTAAAACCTTATTAAACAGTTTTTGGGTGCTCGAGCTAATGCAAGTTGGCTCTCTGTTCAAATGATGGTAGTTTAAAGGAGTTTTTAAGAGTCTTCTTCAGCAAGCTGAAAGAATGAGTTTTGTCACAAAGAGAGACAGAGTACATTGCACAAGTACTGTTTGTACTAGAGGAGTCACAAGAACTGTATTGTTCCTTTAAAAGGCAATCAGGAGTTGGTTTATCCAGAGCTTGGGGAAAAAAACCCTAATAAAGAACAGTTTTAGAGGTTTAATTAAAAACAATCTTGATCTTTTATTAAAAATCATTCTAGTAACAGTCTCATGGCTTTAATTTTTTCTGGGAAAACTATTGTTAGCACGGTGCTGTGAAAAGTAACCATGTTCAGTGGTTCACTACAGCATATTGGCTTCACAGAATGTGCTATGGGAGATAATGTGCTTTAATAGAAATGCATTGGTTGTACCAGTTGTAAACATTAGATGCATAGAGTAACTGTTGTACGTACCTAAAGAATTAGTTAGAACTTTCAACTGTTCTTTATCCTCAGAGAATCAGCAACTAGGATGGTCAGGAAATATATTCAGTAAAATCAATGTTGGGATAATATGGGCACTAGTTTCAAGTGATCAAAATATGAGACCAGATTCTATGTCTGACTTTGCTCATGTTTGCAATACACAGAGTAGCTCTCCTTCTCTTTTCCTTTGCATTTATTTATATCAAGACTGCAGGAGTTCAACATATTGTGGACGTTTTAAGCTAAAGACAAAACAGGTTCTTTTCCTGTAGAAAGTAGACATATGAACACCGAACAAAGATTCAGCAAACACCCTAGGAGTAGAATTATTAGAATTTCTCTATAACTATGTTTGTTTATCTTAACTCTTCTTCTCACTGTTCTGCCTGAGTTCAGTCCCCCATTGCTATGACATCTTTCTAACATTCTTTCTTCTCACAAAACATAGAGGGGTAAAAATATTCTGTGAGTGTGGTCAAAGAAGTAAACCTAAATAAAATGTATAATAAAATAAATAGATGTAGTTGTACATCTGATCAGAGGAAATATTCTATGGGATAAAACACAGGGAAGGAAGAAACTCAAACCCCAGGAAATGAAATAATTATGCCACATTTTTTTCCTAAAATTTCCCTTCTGTGTGACTGCCCAAGTCAAATTTTTGAGAGAGACCTCAAACTGTAGGCTGAACCACCAGAGATGTTTTGGTACACATCAGTGTCTTCTCAAAGTCTAACTGGTTTCTTTAGAATTGCCAGGGAGTCACTGTCTGAAGTTCATGCCTATTGCTGTTAATCTGTGTAATTTACAGAGGAAGAAAGAGAATCTGTTCCAGAAAGACAGTTGCCAATCTGGAAAAAAATCTCCTAAAATTCTTGAAATTATTGATTTCATCCAATATATCCTCATTGTTTAAAGCTGGTGAAAAATATGCATAAGCCCTAAACAGAGGAATTAACACCAGGAACTCTGAATTCTAACTACATTCTAAAACCAACTTTTTGACATTATCCTTCACTGATGAGTTGTCTTGCAGAAACCCTACAATTCTGCTGCACATCCAGTTTAGACACTTATTTTAAGTGGACTTCATGCTGCTTTTAGTTCTGCAGTCTCTGTCTCAAATATTTGGACCAAATTAGGCATTTCTAGGGCCTCAAGAATATATGCCTTTATTATCTGGGATGGAGTTTAACATAAGTCATAGTAAAGGAACTATTTGCTAGTGGTTCTTGTATATTTTAGTGATTGGATTATTTTGATGTAGGGTAGTACAAGCAAGTGAATGTCATACTTCATGAGAGAACATAACATATGCTTGGTAAGCTTTACATCATATGACTTGTGAAGAAATACATGTATTTTTTTCTCATGCTATAATTTAATGGTTGGACAGCCTTTGGACTTCTAGCAGTTCCTGGTAGAGAGTAGCCCAGATTAATGTGATGCATTCATTATTAGTTGCATTCTTTCCATGTGTGGCAAATAAAAAAAATTCTTATTCAAAGCACATTACAAAATGAGAACATTTATTTTCCTTAGCCATTTAAAGTACAAAATGTGAGAGGGATGGTTGTTGCTTGATAACACTTCCAGAATTGCAGTGCTAATCTTGTCTAGATCTGGAGTTAGAGATTGATTTTGAAGTACACTTCTTTTACTTGGCCCCCTAATTGAGTTCTTACACCGCATCCTTCCTTTGGGAGCCTGAATGTTAAAAAACAAGTATTCAGAAAGAAGCACTCCTCCTCTTGCCTATTTACTGGCACATTTTTTTTGCCTCACTCCATTGTTTCTGAACAAGTGGCAGAAGAAGAAAAACCACAAGTGAGCAGTTGCTGATCCAGAAACTTGGAGAAACACCCAGGGTGGTGTGTTTTGTTTTGTTCTTGCAGAATCTAGAAGCAGGTAAAAAATATATATGTGTGTGTGTTCATATGTATGTTTGATTTTACGTTTCAAGCAGCCTTTTTGTTCAGGTGGTTGCATCTTCGGGTGCAGGTGCATAATGATGATTGTAAGAGAGGCAAAGTTGCTTTTAATGAGAGAAACCTAGGGATTAGAAACTACATGGAATATTTTAGGATTCCTTATAAGGTGGCAATCAAAGACTCACTGTATAGAAAGTAATTTAAACAAACTTGTATATAGATTAGTATATCATATCCCAGTACATGGAAAGTATTTACCATGTGGTTTTCCAATTACAGTTGTAGAAATTGTCTAATCCACTTTTCACTGTATGGGAAATTGGAACTAAAATGAAGCAAAAATCAAAAGGAATGCAAATTGTAGTTGGGAGATAATGAGGTCTATTACATGCAGATCCAATACATGTATTTTTTCTTCCCAAAAATGTAACTGAAGAAATAGAAGGCAAGTCCGGTCCCACTGCATGCTACATCGTGGTAAAACAATCTGTGTAGTGTGACTGTGAGGGAAAACTACTTTTGCTACCTTTGGACCACCTTCAGATTGTCATATTTCAGGTTATATATGTTAGAAGTGTATCCCAGCTCTGGAAAACGTGTTTAATCAAGGTTGTTTCAGTAATGGAAGTGGAACTGGGCATAACAGTGCTCTTCAGGCACTCACCCTGTGACACAAGTGGATCTTGGCAAGTAGGTGCAGTCAATGGAGAAGATGGCTGGCATTGCTGGGGCTGCTCTTGGCAGACCTGCAGCACCCCAGGGGCAGGTTTAGTCTCCCTGAGATGCAGGAGTGGTCTACAAGTAGCCTTCAAATCAAAACTTCTTATGGTAATACAAAACCTCTGTTGTCTCAGTGGGCTCACATAACTGGTTTCAGGACAGTTAGATGTTGGGAACCTGAATATGCTGTTTGTCTTTGCTCTTCTTTGGTTAATTTTTGGCACAGAATGCAAGTAAAGCCTAGTCAATGCAGTCTTGGGATGACTGGATTTTAAATGCTGGTTTTCCTGCAGTTTAATCCCATATGGAAGTAGTGATCCTCTTCCTGGTGAATTTAATGGCAAGACTTCTACTGACTTCAGCAAGGACACAACTTCTCAGAAAGACCATGCCCTTCCACCAATAACAACTTCATTCAGCTAAGAATTTGGAGACAGGCCATTAAAATAGCTA
The DNA here is from genome assembly GCA_013396655.1 of Campylorhamphus procurvoides. Taxonomy (NCBI): domain Eukaryota; kingdom Metazoa; phylum Chordata; class Aves; order Passeriformes; family Dendrocolaptidae; genus Campylorhamphus; species Campylorhamphus procurvoides. The sequence goes on from WBMV01007941.1 coordinate 1,161,371, forward strand.
GAAAGGAGGTTACTTTCCCAGAAAAAAATCACTGAAATAGTTTTGAAAATTATTTTTCCGACACTAATAAAGAAAATGTAATAGACCATTTTATGCTCCTGTCCTTAGGCTGTGCCTTATATGTGATCAATATAAAAGAAAATGATGTTTCCTTGATTACTCATTCAAGCAGAAAATGAGTCCTTTTATCTGAAAATTTAGAAGTTTCCTGAGTAATTGGATAGCCTTTGTACATCTTCAATTTTTGATGTTATTGGGTAGTTTATGGTATTTACTAAGATGTTTTAGTCTAATCATTTTTTTGACAGGTTAAAATATCACTATTACAGTGGGAACATTCTCCTGACAGAGGAAACTATTTAACAAATTAGGTGCTGAATACAATTTGCTGGTCAGTGATGCAGAATATACAATGAATGTACAAAAAATAGTTTAAATATCAACTAGAAGCTATTTATGTAAATTACACTAAAGGATCCTGCATTGTGAGGCTTTCTCTTTCTTCCAAGACTGCAGAAGATGCTGGAAGAAATAATACGAACATTGCAAATAAATTCTATAGAAATCTGTCTGCTCCAGAATTACAGGCTCTCCTTTCAGTGCTGAGCACGCTTTAAAAAAATAGAGTTTAAGATTTGAAGGAGAATGGATTAACCAGCAGTATTCACTCAGTCTCCTCTGATTCTTATAAAACAGTCATCAGCCTTGAGGGGCATCCACCAAAAACAGGCTGATAACTTTCCAAGTGTTTGAAGGGAAGATCTGCCACCTGGGCCTGTGAGAGCCTCCCTGAGGCACACTAGCCTTGGGCTGGGTCCTTGTCTGGATTTGTGACAGCAACAACTGCAATTTGGCAGGTCACAAAGATCTCCCAGTTCCTGCACCTGCTGAAGTTTCAGTAGGGTGGTGGTTTAACCCCAGATACCACATTCCCACTCAGCCACTCGCTTGCTCTTTCCTCAGCAGTGGGATGGAGAGAGAATCAAACACATCCACATTACCCACATACATAGATAACATTCCCTTAGTCTATGGGTGGCCCCTGTCAAACGTCCATAAAATGCCCATAAATGTTCACAGTTGTCCACAAAATGCCTGATAAATTCATTTAGTCTGTGATTTTTGGCTTCTTCATGGTGGTCTCTCAGGAGAGGAGAAATGGTGTGTTACATGGAGTTACTGGGCACCAATGCCAGCTCAGATCAGGTCACTGCTGCACTTGTAAGGCTTCTCCTCCACTGGTTCTGGTGGCTCCTGCTGTACTAATTCCATAACTTGCAACTCAAGCACTACAGCAGCAGCCACAGCAAAAAGCAGCCACTAATGAACACCAGACACTAATGCGTGGTCAGGCAAGCAAGCCCCATGGCAAGAACAGGAGCCTGCCAATTGACAGCCAAACAGCACTGACAGCTATAAATTCCATCGAGCATATTCCAATCAAATCTATCATTATCTTGAACCCTTTGAGCCCCCAGCTGGGTGCCAAAATGGTCTGATGTGGTTTAACCCCAGATGGCAACTAAACATCACCCAGCTGGCTCATGCCCACCCCAGTGGGATGGGAGAATGAATCAGAAGGGTAAAGGTGAGAAAACCTGTGCGTTGAGATAAATACAGTTTAACAGGGAAAGCAAAAGCCAGGCATGCAAGCAAGGCTAAATATTGAGCACAGAGGCAAACTGAGATGAAATAAAGTACTCTCATGTTTGCCTCTCAGCAACTGGCTGAGTGCCATGATCTTCCAACAGATTCAGTGTTTGCTCAAAGGAGAAGTCAGCATGGTAAATATGCAACAGCTCACAGACTGCTGTTATTTCTACACTTTATTTGTGGTCCCAGGACATGGGTGACTTTCATTTAGTCAGACATACACAGACAGCTGCAGTTTCTCTTCAGTTCTATAACCTGAAATGTGCTGCAGACTGTAAGAGAGAATAACTTCCTCCAGATGCCTTCTTCCTTCTGTATCTACTTCAGTTGTGCTAACTGCTGTGACTATTAGACCACTGCAGCTCCTAGGATCTATGTTTAGGCATTTTGAACATATGTATTTCCAGTAATTAAAGGATTCAGTGTGTGGAAGTTTAACTTCTCTAAAAAACTATTGAGTGCTTGTAAATGTTGATCCTGGCTCAGTTTTGTTAGATGGTGCCCCTCTGGTGTCATCCTTTGAGAGACGTGATGAGAAACTGAGGTGGAAGATCATGGAATGCAGACCTCAGTATGTCTTTTCCTTCTTGCCAGGAAGATAAAACTTTTCCTTTGGTCTCACCTCACATGGGCCACCCTTGTGGGAATTAGTTGAAACTTCTACTTGGTGGTGAGCTCTGCAATTGCATGAAATCATTGTTTGTCAGTGAGGTAAAGAAGTGGGGTGGGCTGTGCAGGAACCTAAAGGTCTTTTCTAAAATTAAAAAAGCTGGCAGTGTATGGTAAATTCTAAGTATGTTTGAACAGTAAATGGTTGTAGGGCTCTTTTAAGTGTGCTTAGTGCCCACTAGATGGAAATGTTAGCAGAAACAGTTTTAAATCCATATATGTAACTACCTTTGGAACAAATCTGAAGGTGCTTCAGGTAGGGATAGGGGAGAAGAGAAGTAAAGACAGTTTTGTTTTCTAGTTCATGCACAGAATCACCAAAAAGAAAAGAAAAAAAAAAAGCAACCTGGTGAATATCTGTGCCTTCCCTCCTTATATTTCTCCTCAAATCTATTTGTGATGTTTTAGTTTCTTCTTTTGATATTGGACTCTGGTATTATGTTCTTGGCAATTTCTCCATTAGCCCTAGACTGGATATATTTTTATATCTTGTTTCTTTTGACTTTGTCTTCATATATGTACATTTCTGGTTTTGGTTTTTTGTGTGGTTTTTCGGGGGTTTTTTTGCTCCAAATCTTCCAAAAGAGGTATATTAATCAGATGTTTTTAGTTTGCATGTTTCAAAGGTTTCATTTGTATGGAGTCATTGAATAGAGTCATTATTTTATGTGTAAAAATGGTTCAGGCATGGGTCTCTACTAAGAGGTCTGTTCTATTCCTTCTTATTTCCTATCATCATTATTACTACACCTCTTCACAATGCTGCCCAGGCAGAGATTGATGAAATAGGAAATTAATTGGTGAAAAGTCTCTAATGTTTAATATTTTTTTGACTATTCAAGAGAAAATAGCTTTGAGAGATAAGTAAGAACAATGTTTACACTCAACTGCAGCCACCATTTCTAGTCTCTAACCTAACTTTTTAAATTACATTCATAACTGGTGCAGCAGAAGTGAGTGACTGCAAGTCTCTACTGTGTTCAATATTCACAATCCTGTGGATTCTGTGAATGTCCTTTTCTGTCTTTCTTCCTGCCTTCTGGTTTCATGTGAGGATCCCTCAGAGTTTTGCCCTTCATCTTGTAGATGAGGAAAGTGATAGAAAGAGATTAAGGTCAAAATGTCAGGTTTCTCTCAATTTTCAGTGTTGATTTTATGTGTCCAGGTCCTGATCCTTTCAAGTGCACTCTGCATTATTGGACTTTCAGATAGAAGCTGCCCTTTGAAAACTAACCATTGTTGCTTCTTGCTTTCCACATCCTTCTTGTTAAAAACTCTATTAGCTGAGGGGTGTTCTAGTTGCTTTCCATTCTAGCAGAAAGTGGGAACAATGAAGAGTTCCTTTGTTTAACAATAATTGGAACATGGGAAGCTACTTCAGAGACCACTCTGAATGCAAGTACAAGCTGGAAGTGTTGATCTCCTTGTGGGTGGGTGTGTGATTAAAATAAGGAAAGAAGCAACTAGAAAGAGGAGTGCTTTTAGTAGGAGCTTGAGAGAAAAACAAAAACTGCTTGGATCTTTTTGTGCAAAATATTTCTGGAAGAATAAAATGAACTTCTGAATGATTGCTACTCTGATCAAAGAAGAAGTGATTTCCATGTATTCTGCAAATAATACAGTAATATGCCAGAGAGAGGTGATTGCAGATCCCACATAGTATAAAAACATGGACTTAGAACAAAGCCTGACCATAAACACTCATAACAAAGTGGTTTAATGAGCACTTGGATTAAAAACATTAGGTGCATGGTAGTTTAGAAGTCGTACAGCTGAGCTTACCAGGACAGTCTTCACTTACATGCTGTGTATCTTCTGTATTTGACTTCCTGATGCTGTAGTGAGCCACATAGTCCCCTGCCTGAACTTTGCTCCAGGAATGGACACTCTGACTCCCTGGCCTCATTATTTATTGAGTTAACATGCTAAACTATAAAAACCAGGCTCCTTCTGCATGAATCAGGCAAGATAAATGACTGTGAAGACTGGGTTTTATTCTGCCAACGCACTGTATAACATTAGGTGATTTTTTAAAAATTGAGTACTCCAGGTGCTTATCCAGTGCTACTCCATTGCTATTGCCCATGTAGTCAGGAATCTAGGTCTGGTTATTCCAGTTTTGAGAAACCAGGCATCAGACAGGAAAAATGTCAGCACAGCAAGTGTGCAGCTGCAGCCAGTCCCCCAGCTGATCATCCTTGTTGATGCCCTCAACTGGATAGCCAGACTTCTTTGAGATTGTATCTTCTTTTTTTCTTGAAAAAAACTTCCCTTGCCCCGTTACATTTGCTTTAGTAAGGTAATAGGTGAGAAGAACATGTTCTATGTTAATACACTGGCAGCATATTTTATTTAAATTTCTATTACATTTAAAGCCTATTTTTACTTAAGACTTTGCCTAAATTCCTAGTGATTCTGGATGAAGACCAAACCTGTTTAGTCAAGGTATATACTAGGTCCTCTATCCCTAAAGAGTTAACCTTGGTTGAAAATCTTGAGTTACTTTTGTGGGAGGATGCAGAAGTCATGTCCCCACTGTAGGAATTCAACCCCTTCCAAAACGTTGTCTTTGTATCAGAGAATCTCAGCTCTAGAACATCTCAGTAAACCATCAATGTGCATCAGAGGCTGCTGTCTCATGACTCCACACAATATGAGGCTTACATTTCATTATTACATTTATTATGGAGGACTGTTTTAGGTTAGAATTCTTCTATTTGTTTCCTTGAGGAAGTGGTGGCTTGTTTTGGTAAATTTTGTTCTGGATCCCTTCTCTGTGCTATGAGACAATGAGAACAGAAGGAGAAAGGCACTTCTTCAAGAAGGGTGTATTTTGGGCATGGATCAGCTGAATAGAAAATTAGGAAAGCGATGTGGTTTGAGAAGTGGGAGAAGGCTGGTATAGAGTGCAACTGGAGTGAAGTGAGTACACAAATTTGTGCCATAGGAGAACAAGCCACCTGCACAGTGTGGCAACAGGGCCTTTCAAGCTCCAGAGAACAGAATAACATAATAGTCTGGGTTAGAAAGGGCTTTTAAAGGCTATCTAGTCCACCTTCCCCTGCAATGAATACCCTAATGTTGTTTTTGTGGCACCTCGTGCTGGCTCCTGCTGCCCATCATCCTGGATCATATATGTAGCTTGACTTTCCTGGGTGGCAAAGGAGAGTTTTCTTGGAGGGCAAAGGAAAGAGGTTCCCAGTGGTTCTTAATGAGTTTGGGCAGGGGGTTGACTGTCCTTCACACTTTGGGATGATGGGGGAGGAGGGGTATCTGTTGAACGTGTGGCCTCTAATTTTATCCAGTCTGTGCCTCAGCCAGAGCTGGAAGTCCTCCTTGCAGGAATAAAGGAACTGCTCTGATCTAACAGTTTGCAGTCAAAGGAACAGTCTTTCTTCATCCATTCCTGCTTGTGCAGCCCTGCCTTTCTCTTGGTTTGCCATTTGTCTGACCTCTCAATGAGCAGATTCCTTTCCTTAGCCAAGCACTGAGATGAAAAAGAAAGAATGAAAAAAACCACACCCCTCTCTCCCTCTTTCTCCTTTTGCTGGGATAGCTTCCTGTAAAGTTCCCAAGCTGCAGTGACCTCTTCTGGGTCAGGGAAGCTCCAGAGCCAGCATAAGGGGAAGGGAGGGAGTGCATGGTCCTGAGAGGGTAAGAGGGAGACACACACAGTGCTGCTGGTGATGGCAGTGAGCTGTCAGACAAGAGGAGATGCCAAATCCAACCTCAGCCCGTATCTGCTGCCATTGAAGACTGATTGTTTTTGAGGGGAAATTGAACTAAATTTGTTGCAAAATGAGATCTCATTTAGAAAACTGTAAATTAAAAAGATAATGTGGGTAGACTCACCAGTCTCTTTGTGGGGACATTGAAAAGAGATAGAGCAGTTTCACTAGCGTGGTCTTTGAGGTGACAAGTTACTTTCAAGTGTCTGTATTGATCAAAGAACATACATTTATTTCCTGAACAGCAAGAAACAAACTCCTTTTGAATGATCTGACCACAGATGTGTACTGATGAGAAAGAGCTCATGCTATGGAAAGAGCTTTGTCTCTGTCATCTCCAGAGGCCAACTTTCCTGAAAGCACAAAGGCTGAAGAAAAAAAGACTGGTTTTAGTTTGTAGGGACCAGGGATGCCTCCTTCATAACACCAGCTAGTAAGCAAGGAAGAAAAACTATATTTATTTATAATAGCTTCATTACTACTTCAGCATGTGTGTGTTCTAATGGTCAGGTTCTACTCTAATAGCTCATTCAAGGCCAAGAGGTTCAAGGGAGGATAGAAGAATCTGCTGTAAAACCATCAGCCATGGCTGGGGGTTGTATCTGGAGAGACTTAAATGAGGGCAGAAAGGAGTTTGAGCTGTGGCAGGAGGTGAAATCCTTTGGAGACCTGACAGACCAAACCTTCTATTCAGTAATATCCTACAATGTGCATGGGATATGGAGATTGCTGGTTTTTTCATGTATGATTTATGTAGAAGTTTTGGATCCAAGCTGAGTCTCTGGAAACCTCAGTTTTCTACGTTTAAAAACCTCAATTCAAAATGACCTATGTTGAACCTGTATTGTATGAGGCAAATTGGAGGAAGAGAGAATTCTCTCTTGCACAGAATCAGGAAACACAAATTCCATATTCTCAGACAGTGACTTTCAGCCTTTGACTTCAGTTGTCTGCTGCCAAGACTGCAGCTAATTGAAAAGAGAATAAAGTACTACAGCAATCTTGAATCCAATTGTATATGACAATAATTTAATATTAAAGATTTAAAACTTTAGATAACTGTTTTCTTTTGTGTGGTGGTGGGGTGGAAGCTGTGGCAGCAAAGCGAGGTATTCACCCAGTGGTGATGAGAATATACCTTTGTCCAGGATAACACAGGGATGGGTAGTTTCCTTCAAGTTCTTTTAGGCATAATTTTGTTATTTGTTTCTGCAAATTTAATATTCCATCCTTCTTTTCCTTAAAATCTTTTTATGGATATGTGAGATATGTTAGCCTTTTTTACAGTTGTCAATAAGTGTCCTTAAGGAAAATGCCACAGCAGTTCAATAATAGGTATGTAAGAACATGTAACCACTGATGAACATTGTCCAAAAAGATTCCTTCTGCAGTTCTGCCTTGACCTTTTTCTTCACTCCTCTTTTCGTGTGATCCTTTTACTACAACACTTCTAAAACCTGTGGGCAGTGGAAAAATGGTTCTTTGTTAGGTGAATCCTCAAGTCAAGGCACTCTTCAAATTGCTTTTGTAGTGTGAATTTGCCAGAAAGCCAAGCCATGACTGTGAGACTTAGGGTGCTAAATATAGTGGGAGTGCTGAGGAGTTGGTGCTTTACTCAGGGCACCACCCTGGACAGTGCACACCACAGAATGGGCACAGTGAATCCTGTGGCCACAGGAGCTGCTGAGCCCTGAGTAATTTTAGGTGGTAATGGTGCAAGTAACTCTTTGAGTCTGGGGAAAGACAGTCATCAGGGATGGGCCTGATTTGTCAAGTAGGTAAATCTACCCATTTTACTCACTACACCACCTTTGTCTAAAGGAACTGCTTTTTGAACCTATTGGCACTAATGTATTCTCCTTCATGCATTTGTACACACAGGGGAGTGTAACAGCCTGAACTACATCTGATTTGGATCATTTTTGTCTTGTGTACTGTCTCAAGGCTCCCTGTAGCTACTTCTCATGTCTGTGAGGCGAGTGCTGCTCCACTTACAAACTGCAGTAACTTGGAGTCCAATCATCCCTTTCTATGTGTGGAAATGCCTATTTTGACACTCATTCCCCACTAAAAACCTCTGAGGAAAATACACTAAAGGCCTTCATTTTATGTTGTTTTAAGAGATACTGATTTACATTATATACATAAAAGAGAGAGAAAAGAACTTGACTTCTTTGGCTACTGCCAACTTGTCCTTGATCATTTATCTGATTTCTCTTTATTCTATCTGGCTATGTGACACATAAAATCCTTAATACAATCTTAATTAGCCTTGATTTAAGGGTTTTGTTTATATTATCCAAAATAGCTGTGGCTCCTAACTAAGAGAAAATCTGAATGGAGAGGGAGGATACAATTCACTTCATGCTGCTCCCAATGCTTATTTGGTATCCATGTATTTAGATTAAGGGATTTGCAGGACCAGGGCCTGTAGAGATTGTTTAAGGGTTATGCCAGGAGGTGAGGAGAAAACAGCCCTTATATGTGCTAAAAACTAAGGTGCACTTCTATAGCATTTAGCAGGAAACCTTTACAATCTATCTCATTGTCACTGAGGATGGTAGGGAGCATGACTTTGCCCTTGCACAGTGTTAAAGGATTGTCATAGACATAAATAGGATTGGATAGACACAGATCACACTCCATGTAACAATTAGTCATCAAAAAGCACTGGCATTTAAATCCCCTGTAGCTTGCAAAAGGCTTTATCTGTTAAAACAACGGAAATTCGAATTAAAAGCAGCAGTGTTTGGACCTGAAAAATAGTAATGAGAGGAGATGGAAGGCTCAAGAAAAAGCACAGAAAAACAAGGTAGGAAGGCATATCTGGTGCTGAGAAAAATTGCATTAGCATAAAATAATTACAGGGAGGGCTGTGTGAGTGGCCAGTAATATTACCTTGGTCTCGTCCTAGCTGTGCTTGCACAGAAGATGTTGAGAGCAAAGGGGGCAAAGCTATTTCAGTTCATAATTCTGACAAGTGGTTTCAGAAAGTTGTGTAGACTTGGAGGTATTCTGAAGTCCAAATTCCAAGGATGAATAACATGAGGCTTTATTCAAGCAAATTTATAAGCATGTCAGCTTCCCTAGAGTGAATTAGATTTATAGTCTGCAACTAATCAGGCATTTTCAAAGCAATCCCAATGTATAATTGAGAATTGGACCTTGCTGCCTGTCTTCGATTTTTAGGGGTTTTGTGGTTTTTTGTTTTGTGGGGTCTTTTTTGATAAGTGTTAACTCAGTATGCTGGTTTTGGCTGGGGTAGAGTTATTTTTCTTCATAGTAGCTGGTATGGGCTGTGTTTTGGATTTGTGCTGGAAACAGTGTTGATAATTCATGGATGTTTTAGTTCTTGCTGAGAAGAGGGTTTTAAATTGCACAGCATCACGGCTTTTCCTGCTTCTCACTCCACCAGTGAGTAGCCTGGGGGTGCAGGAGAAGTTGGGAGGAGACACAACAGGGACAAGTGACCAAGGGGATATACCATGTCATGTGGTATGCATATAAAGCTTGGGAGGAAGAAGGAAAGAGGGGATGTTTGGAGTGATATGTTTGTCTTTCCCAGTCACCATGATATGTGATGAACGCCTGCCTGCCCATGGAAAGGGGTGAATCAATGCTTTGTTTTGCTTTGCTTACATGTGTACCTTTTGCTTTCCCTATTAAACAGTCTTTATCTCTACCCACAATTTTTCTTACTTTTACCCTTCTGATTCTCTCCCCAATCCCAGCTGGAGGCAGGGATGTTTAGTTGCCATCTGGGGTTAAACCACAACACTCCTCTTTGGTGCCCAACATGGAGACGGAAGAGTTCAAGATAATGATAGATTTGATTGAAATGTGCTAAATGGAATTTATAGCTGTCAGTGCCGTTTGGCTATTAATTGGCAGGCTCCTGTTCTTGCCATGGGGCTCGCTTGCCTGACCATGCATTAGTGTCTGGTGTTCATTCATGGCTGCTTTTTGCTGTGGCTGCTGCTGTAGTGCTGTGCTGCTGATGGCCTCACCTTGTGGTGGCTGGGAATATTCTGGGAATGGCCATGATGAGGTACCTGTGCTGGGGCATCACTGCTGTTCCTGTGCTGCTCTGGGCAGGCTGGAATTCCAGTGTAAACTCAAGTCAAAGGGACGGTAACCTAAGGATGAGTCCATATTGGAGCAGGACCCCCTGAAATGTCTGTGGCCATGGGTAAGCCCTTCTCAGAGCAGGTGCATCTCACAGCACATGTGGCCATTGCTATGTCTGCACTGCAGCAGCTGTGCCTGTGAAGGGATTGTTGCCCAAGGATGCATCCACACTGGGGAAGGGACACCCTGAAGCATCTGTGAGTGGTGGATAAGTCTGTGCTGCAGCAGGTACACTTTGAAGCTTCAGTGGCTGGGCACGAGGCCATGCTGGAGCACCTCCAAACTTGTATCCATGGATAAACCCATGACAGAGCAGGTACATCTCTGAAGGTGTTGTGGCCCATGGATAAGGCCATGCTGGAGTAGGTGCACCTCAAAGTGACTGTGGCTGTCAATAAGTCTTAACCTGCAGCAGGTACAGCTCTGGAGAGACTGTGGCTGATGGATAAGGCATCCTTTGGAGCAGGTACAATCCTAAGTGTTCGCAGTCTGTGGATAAATCCAAGTTGGAGCAGGGGCAAGGGGAGGAGTTCATTTGCAGTGTTAAACCATATAACCTGTCTCAAATGGACCAGGGGTGGAGACTATAATGGGAATACCTTTAAATTGTTCTAACCCACAACTTGAGTTGCTATTTTATGGGAATTGCTATAGCAGGAGCTACCAAAACAAATGGAGGACAAGACTCAGTGCAATTGCAGCAGTGACCTGACCTGAGCTGGTTTGGTGCCCAGTAATTCCATGTAACACACTGTTTTTCCTCTCCTGAGAGACCACCAAGACAGATGGAGACCAAAATCATGGGCTAAATGAATTTATTAGTAATTTTGTGGACATTCGTGGACATTTATGGACATTTTATGGATATTTGATGGGGGTGGTCCATAGACTAAGGGAATGTTATCTGTGTATTGTGTCAAAGGATGGGAAAGGTGATGGTGGGTGATGGAGATGTGTTGGGTAGTGTGAGACCTGAGCATGACATAAAATGGTATGGGATAAGAAGTGGAGAATGTGCTGGTTTGGGCTGAGTTATTTTTCTTCATAGTAGCTGGTGTGGGGCTGTGTTTTGGATTTGTGCTGGAAACAGTGTTGATAATTCATGGGTGTTTCAGTTCTTCTGAGAAGAGGGTTTATTAAATCATGGAGTCAATGCCTTTCCCACTTCTCACTCCACCAGTGAGTAGCCTGGGGGTGCAGGAGAAGCTGGAGGCAAGACACAGCAGGGACAGCTGACCCCAGCTCAGCCATGGGATATCCCATATCATACGGCACCAGGATCAGCATATAAAGCTGAGGGAAGAAGGGATGGACTCTCAAAGTGATGGTGTGATAAAGTCGCTGTTAAACATGGTGCATCCCTCCTTTCCTGCCTGTCCATGGGAAGCAGTGATGAATGCCTTGTTTTGCTTTGTTTGTGTGGGTGACTTTTGCTTTACCTATTAAACTGTCTTTATCTCAACCCATGAGTTTTCTGACTTTTACTCTTCCCATTCTCTCCCCCATCTCACCAATGGGAAGTGTGTGAGTGGCTTTGTGGTGTTTAATTGCCAGCTGGGGTTAAACCATGACACTCAGTAAAACAAAGATATCACCCTTAATAGCCTCCAGTTAATTTACTTTTTTTGAAAATTAATGTAGTTACATTAAAAAAGTAGCCCACTCTCCTTGTCTGTGTTTATGCATCTGGTGTTTAAAAACAATGCCAAAGGAGTGTATTAATTATGCTGCCCAGAATGTCTAACATGAGAACATTTCTGCTTCAGAGCAAATGTTAATTATGTTTCAGGTTTTTCTGTGACAAAGATATAAAAAGTTTGATTTATCATTTTAAAATCTCAGTCTTTGCTGCCAGAATTGCTGGTTAGTTAATCTTCAGATTTCTGTGCTACACATGAGAATGCTTGGCTTATAAAACGATTCCATCATGTAAGAGCTCTAACTGCAGTGAACGACAAATTCAGAAGCTTGTTATGTCAGAAAGGAGGAGGAGGAACTTCTGTTTAGGTCTTGCCTTCACAGGGAAAGGAAACACTGATAGTATCCGTGTAACCTTGCACTGATGAGCAGGCATCACATTGCTTTGGAGAGATTCATATTTGAGACCTGATGACTAAGTGGTGGTGGGCACAGCTGCTTTAGAATCACAGATAAAGGAGAGAAGGAAAACAAATCCAGAACTGCTATGTGAAAATCCTGCTGACATGTGATGCTGTCACAGCATTTATAAAGAGCAGAAATCCTATTCAGTGTCAATCAGGTACGTGCTATATTGAATGAAATATTTATTATTGTAAAGGGTGACAAAGCTCTGCAATTGATAGACTTTGGATTTATGAACAATAGCCTCTCTAAGTTAAATGACATAGTTAAATTATCAAGAGTTTTTGTTTTGGCTCCAGTGTAAATTTGTTCTTAAAGTCTAACAGTTTATGCAGATTAAATGATCTTTCAATAGGTTTGGTTTTTAAAAGTATTTATAGATACAGAGAAAATCATGGAAGTTTGTTGTATTTTAGGACTTTGGCTTAAGAATCCAATTAGAGTAGGATTGCTGCTCTGAGAGCAGGAGCAGTATTTTGGGACATACATTAGTGGATTGTTTTTTTAAGGTTTTTGGAAAACTCCACAGATGAATATGCTAAAAAAGGATAATGCCTCTTCTTAGCATTATAATATTTGGTAGGACCTAATCCAAAGCAAATTGAAGTTATTGGAAGTCTCCTCCCTGACTTGACTTGCCTTTTTAATTCCAGGTCTCAGAGTGATAAATGTCTCAGGTTTTGTTCTTCTAGTTGCTGTGTCTACTGAAGTAGTTTACCCATTAAAGTTGATTCTATAGATTTACACTCTTCTAATCAGATCTTCAGTTTTGAGAAGGATATTCCTAATTAGGCAATGAGACCCAAGCCTGTTTCTTAAGTCTGCTTTTGGCACTTCTGAAAGGTTTATTTAACAGTAACTAAAGATTGTACAGCATGTGTGTATATCTTCATCAAACCCATCAGAACCTCTGCCTGAATGCTCGTAAAAACTTTTGGCTAGCAATGGCAAGAGTGATCTGGTCTTTAATCTTGGTTGTTTTATAACCAAGGCTTTATTAGAGAAAATAAATTTCAGTCTGGAGAGGAAGGAATAAACAGCAAATTGTGCAGTTTAGACCCTGGAATGGCTGATAAATGTGCTATTTTTTGGGGGAAAGGGTTCAGCAATTTCATATAGAGAATGATACACAATTACCACTGATGTGCACAGGACGTTTTGATATGGTTATGGTTTGTATGAGAAACCACTTTAGAACATAAAGTCATTTACTATTTGATTCTGATGTGCTCAGTATTATCAGCAATCTGTTTCCTCATCTGTATCCTTGAAATTCCTTGCTCATCTGTTGTCCCCCCAAGAGAGGGAGGGTTTTAAGACCAGTGCCTTTACTGAAGCAACAAATACATTTCATATTCCTAATTTAAAGCTTTTGAACTTTTATTTGCTGTTTGAGAACTCCATTGAAATTCCTTTTTATGTTTGTGAACAAAGTTCAAGCATAGAATCTCTCGTCTGTGCCTATCCTTGTTTTTACTTTCTTTTCACAACTTTCCTATGGCTTTTTCAATAAGATGTAAGTTACATTTAGCAGACACAGTGACTGTAACACAGTGTTAGACGGCTGTAATGTCTTCATTCTCAGGCTGGTCACTCTTGTGCGTGTGTGTGTATAAGTGAACAGCTCAACTTCCTCAGGCTTTCAAAGGAGAAATAACAATAAAAATCTGGGACCTGAAGAGATGGAGCAAAACTGATGCTTCTTTGCAGTGGATCTCTTTAATGCTGGGAATGAGAATCAGTTAACAGAGCTACAGGTATTGCTGGAGAAAGTGGAAACATGAAAACTATTTCATATCTTAGTGATTTTTTTGCTGAAAAACTTAAAATATGAAAGGAAGAAAATATCCATGGTTTTAAAGGTGTTCTTAAAATGTTACAATTGCACATTTGTCTTCAGTAATTCAGGCAGAGTGTCTCTAATGATGTTCTGATAAAGAATGCATTAAAATATATTAATTAAAACCACTGTAACTCCATGTTAGCATATGATCTCTTTAATAAGGTTAGTTTTAGTTCTGGTTCTTGAATATAGGCTGAAAGGTACAAGTAGCAAAGAGCTTGCAGTGAGAAGGGATGGTGATCCAGGGGGCTGAACAGACTTTATACCCATTACTTTGCTGTGGTTTTCTTCAGTTATCTGCAATATGCTTTTGCCAGCAGCAAGAAATATTCACACAGAGGAGTTTGCTGGTCCATTCCTTGAGAGACAGGACATAGGAAGCTCAGAAAACAGAAATCCCAGAATAATTTCTCAGATTTCATTTAAAAAGACCAGGAGGACGTTACAGTTTTGTCTTAATTAATATGTTAGACAAATGTCCATTTGTGGGAATCATCAACAAAATTCTGATTGACTCAGCTGAGACAGGATTTTACTCACAGTAAAAGGCAGGTTTTCGTGCCCAGTTTAATGATGAGACACATCTAGAACAGCTTTTTTGTTTAAGGGACATATAGAGAAACTTGTTACCTGTAGATGATGTTAAGCATATCTGATCTGGGATTTCATGCAGCATTATAACAGTGTTTCATAGTTTGAAAGGCAAGAAAAAGCAATGCCTTGGTTTCTGTGTTATTTCAGTGAGTTAGTGATGATGGGAGAAAAGTTACAGCATAATTACTGATTTGTTAGGTGGTTGTAAGTCTTTTAAGTCATCAAAAATTGGGTATCAAAGAACTGTTGGAAAACCTCTTTGTTAAAAGAAGTTAGGATAAAATTGCAGGAAGAAAAACATTTAGACTTGAATTTGCTGTAAATGTGAAGATGCACAACAAAATGAATAAGATGGAAATAATATTTTACAGAAGTTCCAATAAACAAATTAACTTACTATGGCTAAAACCAGAAAAGCAGCTAAAGGTGTTTTGCATTTCATATGTATTCATACATAGATTTTTGTTTATATACTATTATAGAAAATATTGTTTATTCAAGTTTTTTGACTAAAAAGGCAAAAGTTTTTTATTTTTGCTGTGTAAAGTTAAGAGAACCAGATATTATGTAAAGGCAGCTGTGGATTTCCAAAGCATGTTGTCTGGATATGGAGTAACGTAAGATGTAAACCCTGTCCCTGGAAGTGTTCAAGGCC
Source organism: Campylorhamphus procurvoides (assembly GCA_013396655.1). Classification (NCBI taxonomy): domain Eukaryota; kingdom Metazoa; phylum Chordata; class Aves; order Passeriformes; family Dendrocolaptidae; genus Campylorhamphus; species Campylorhamphus procurvoides. The sequence goes on from WBMV01007941.1 coordinate 1,176,744, forward strand.
AGGCTGGATTGGGCTTGGAGCAACCTGGACTAGTGGAGGGTGTTCCTGCCTATGGCAGCAGGGATGGAACTCAATGATAGAGGCCCCTTCCAACCTCTTCCAAACCATTCCATGATTCTATGATTAAAGAGTCCCACAGTCAAGCAGGTCTCAGTATCTCCCAAAGAGCAGTGCAACCCCACTGCCTGAGTGGCAGTAGTGGAAAAGGGCATGTGGCACCTTCCTCTTGGACAGACACAACTGACTGCCTTGAAATCAATATTGACAAGTGCTGTTAGTTGAAGAGGCTTTGGGATCATTGCTTAATAAGACCATTAGTAAAACAGACTCTTTGACTACCTAAATTAATCCTATAGCATAAATTATTTGCATAGTAAAGGGGCTATCTGGAAAAAAAACCATAGCAAATAATATAAGTTTATTTAGGGGAGGAGAAAGTGGGAAAAGGGATATTGCATACTGGTCTGGCAGGAAAAAAAACACTGCTTTTTCTTCACTCTGGATCACCTAGATCTGGAAAAAATGATTCCCTGACAGCATCTCTGCAAGGAAGGTTTCCTTTTGCCAAAGAGACAGCTATGGTTATGACCATTGCTTCTCAGCCTCATGAAGCAGGAGGTCATTGGAGGAGCCTGAGGCATGGCATGGTCAGGGGAGCAGCCAATGTATCATGTCTGCCTGACCAGGAGAAATTAAATCCTACATTTGCTGACATATGTGCCAAATAGAAACTCCCACCCTCTCGCCTTTGGAGCTGTGGCAGGTCAGATCTGCTGGGGTGGTATAGCCTGAGCTGCAGATACCAAATTAACTCACATTATTTAGGGATCTGTTCCATTTTTCTATCCACCTGTCTAATGCAGTTACCTGTAGATTGCCAGGGGCCAGGTTTTAGGGGCAGTTATGACTTTCCTCTTTTGTCCATTGGCCAAAGGACTCTTAATCCCATTGCAGGTCTTTATGCCTAGTGATGGACACCTGCTGCCAGGGAAAATCTCTCATCTTTGCTTACTTCAGAAAGCAAGATAGATAGTATCTCCTCCAGGACACTAGGAAGTTTCAATTCCTGCTCTGTCCCTGTTGCCTGATTTACTTGTTTATCTTCACATATTGACTTTTTTAGCCACCCTCCCTTTCCTCTCAAATTTCTGTCTGGCATGAGTGCGTTGCTGCCAGCTCTGCTTTCCATGTGCTGCCGTATATCCTCACAGACCTGTGTGTGGGAACTGCTATGGGAAAAGGGAATAATTGCAGCAGAATTTTCAGTCCCCAATTTATTTATAATACGAGAGACGTTTGAATTGCTGAATGAGTAAACAGATTTTTTGAGTCAAAGAATCTCCGCCCCTGTGCCAGCTCATGTCTACATTATGCCAGTAACTTAGGGACAATTATTCTGTAGTCCTCCAAGCTGTGTAAAAGTCCTACTGGGCAAAATGAGGCATTTTATCCATATAGTTTTGCCATTTGATTGAGTGTGGCACTCTGCTCCTCAGCAGAGTCATACAAATTAAAGATTTTGCAGCGACAAGTGGGGTCCCTCAGGAGTCCCTGCTGGGATCAGTATTATTTAACATCTCTGTTGGTGACCTAGACAGTGGGATCAAGTGCACCCTCAGCAAGTTGGCCAATGACATCAAGCTGTGGGGTGCTGTCACATGCTGGAGGGGAGGGATGCCATCCAGAGGGACCCGGACAGGTTGGAGATGTGGGTCTGTGTGAACCCCACAAAGTTGTACAAGGCCCAGTGTAAGGTGCTGCACCTGGGTCGGGGCAACCAGAGAATGAATTGGAAGCAGCTCTAGGGAGAAGAACTTGGGCTGTTGGTTGACAAGAATTGCATGATCCAACCCAAAAAGCTGGCTGTGTCCAGGGCTGCATCAAAAGCAGCGTGGGCAGCAGGGCAAGGGAGCTGATTCTGCCCCTCTGTTCTGCTCTTGTGAAACCTCACCTGGAGTGCTGAGTCCAGCTCTGGGGCCATCCAACATAGGAAGGACGTGGAACATGAGAAGGAGTGACTCCAGAGAGGGTCGCAAAGGCGATCAGGGGGCTGGAGCACCTCTTCTACAAACACAGACACAGCTGGGGTTGTTCAGCCTGGAGAAGAGAAGGCTGGGTTGATCTTATAGCACATTTCAGTACTTAAAGAGCTGGAGAGAGACTTTTTACAAGGACATGTAGTGATAAGACAAGGGGGGGTGACTTCAAACTGAAAGAGGACAGGTTTAGATTGGATATTAGGAAGAAATTCTTTAATGTGAGGGTGGGCAGACCCTGGCACAGTTGCCCAGAGAAGCTGTGGATGCCTCATCCCTGGAAGTGTTCAAGGATGGGGCTTGGAGTAACCTGGTCTAGTGGAAGGTGTCCCTGCCCATGGCAGGGGAGGTTGGAACTGGGTGGTTTGTACAATCCCTTCCAACCCAAACCACTGACAGATTCTATTATGATTCTATGAATACACACTTTGCAGTGACTAGAAGGTATTGGGGTAGAGGAAGCTGCCTGTGCATTTGTTCCAGGACACTTCATTAAGGGAGGAATGGTGATTGAAGAAATTCATTCCTCCTGGATCCACAGAACTGGTGTATTCCAGGCTGTTGGCACAGAGCTATGGTGTGATTACCAAACCAAGAATAAATTTTTTAAGAATTAGTTTAATTAGTTGGTGTGTGCTGAGAGACCAAAGTCTGCTTCAGAAAGGCTGGAAACAGGCACACATCCCAGCTCCATGAAAATCTAAATCCCTGTGCTGCTCTTCCCTGCACTTGCTTGCAACAGAGAGAAGATGCTTTCTTTTAACAATGAAGTTCTTACTGGACAAGGGTGCTGTTCTGTGTACTGACTTCTGCCACGATACTGCTGTGCATTGAAGTGTGATTACAAAATCCTTAGGTAGATCCTTGTCATTGTTACTTGTGTAATAGTTTTAATAGATGTTTATTTTCCAATGGAACATGTTAAAATTTTCATGCTGAAATTCAAATACTATTTTTGATTGAAAACATATTGAGTATCTCCAAAGACAGAGATTTCACAGCCTTTCTGCATATCCTGCTCCTGTACTTAATCCTCACTGTGGAGAATTTTTCACATGTGGTACTGAAATTTCCCTTGTACTGTCTTGTCACTGTGATCTCTTGTCCTGACTTGTGCACTTTTTCTGAAAAGAGTCTGGATTTCTTTTCTTTGTAACTCTACTTCAGGGGTTAGAAGACTGCAGTCTTGTATTCCTTTTACAAACCCAGTTCCCTTGGTTCCTCCATGTCATATGCATTGAGCCCTGAAATGTATTTATAAATATATTTATAAATGTTTATAATCTAGAAGTTGTAAGGGTCCTCAGTAACTCAAGGGCTAATATAAGTCAGAGTTCTCATTTTGCTGAAGTGTTTCAAAGTATTATTTCCTGTGTGCTTTTGATCTGCAATATTTTCTTCAGAGAATGTCTTAAGGTCATTGAGGTTATTAATTTTGCAGGAATGAGTACAACATCTGAGGTCTGGACAGACAGCTGTGCTTTCATTTTTCTTCCCTGTCTCCTGCTTGTTGCATCTAGTCCTCCTCAGGTAATAACAAACTTGTTTACTTGCCTGCCTTCTGTTGGCAAAATCTGGCACTGCTGTGTTTAATGAGTAATAAGTTTTTCACAAAAGCTGAAGCACAAGTGTCGTTTTATGGAATGACTTTCCTCTAATGATCGCTTTTCCAGAAAATGATTCAGTTTATTGTTGCAGTGAGTTGTGTAAAATGTAGCTTAACAGAATATGAATAGAATGCTCCCCAGGATGACTGAGGGGCTTTGGCTGCGGGGTGGCGGAATGCACACTTGCTGAGTCACCTCTATTAAACCGAAAGGAAGAATGATTGCACTTTAATTTAAGCCTAGCAGAGAAAAAGGTCATCCTGATTATCTGTTGCAAAAAGTCTTTACTCAAAATACATATAAAATTCTAAGCATGTTGTATTGTATGTTGATGGAAGGGTGCTGAGAACATCCATCACTCCCTTGCTTTTTTCAGTGTTGCATTTTTCTAGGAAAGGTTATTGTACTGTGTACCCAAGCAAGCTCTAAAACACAGCACCCTGCCCTCTCTACCTATTTTTCCCCTTTCAAACACTAAAAAAGATCCCAAATACCCCTAAAAAACAAGTAAAAAAATTAAATTAATTTTTTCACACAAGGTTTCTAAAGGGATATTTGGTATAGGTAACATGCAGCAAGTGTCTTTTGAGTTTGTTCAGATAGGTCAGTTGGCTTAATTATTTACCCATATATCTGTTTGATTATGACATCTAAACCAGTTCTTGTCTCTCATCTGGTGTGTCTTGCACGGTGACTCTCGAGATACATTCAATTGTTGTAGACTTGTTTAAAGACAAGAAACCTAATTTTTTTCTTAATTTTTTTTTCCCTGTGGAGAACATTGGTAACCCCTTTTTCTCCTGCATCCTCACAGACAGCGGTGCCATCCTCTGGGGACTGGAGACAATGGAGCTGTTCTCTCTTATGTCAGATGTGAATCCTGCTCATAGTGTTTTAGATTTGTGAATGGTAAGTGTTACCCAAGAAACTGTCCAGAATGGCTCTTTACTTAATATAGTGGCATTTCAGTTGTTGAGTATCTTGCTAAGCTAAACTGGCTTGAGTGGGTTGAAACGTTTGCAGACTCCCAGGAGACTGGAGTATAAAAATAATGGACACCTGTTTAGTTTCTGTGTTTGGTGCAGATCTAGTGCAGTCCTGATACATTTGATCTAAATAATGTACTTTATAATTGAATGTCGCTTTTTAAGTCTTTCTTCAGAGGAAAAGGGAGTGTTAGGAGAGGAGTTCACTTTAGGAAGTAGTTCATTCCTATTTAATGAATAGTGCTTGAGATACAAGGACATTATACCAGGATGGAACAAATTTATTAGCCTGTTGCAGTACTTATTGTAATTCTTGTCTTAAATGTGGCTGTGCTTCCTTCTGAGCTGCTGGTGCTAGTGAAGTTTCTTTCCCTGGCCTCAGATCTTGAGATCTGGTTCCTTTGATCTTCAGTCCTTCTTTAATACACACAGTTTCATAGTCCAGTGGTCAATTTTAGGACCTTTTGAGCAATAATTGAGAATTTTAGCAGTTTCATTTTATTTTTGAGGCTCTGGGCGTCCCATTTTAAACTCTCTGAGTATAAGGAAACGTGAACAATGTGATCTCATGTAGATCCATAATCTACTGTGGCTAACCTATTTCTGCTGCCCAAGTTAATTATCTCAGGCCAATGCTGTTATTTTTTCACTATATTACAGCCTGCTGAAGACCCTGAGTACAGTTTTCTTTAACCTCCTGGACCCAGAGTCCCTTGTCTCATAAATAAGTCATAAGCAGTGTATTTTTCAGGAAGGCTGTACTGACATCTCATGCTTGCATGAACTCCGACACCTAAAACAAGCTTCACTCTTGCTTCTGGTGACTTCTGTGTATGTTTCTAAATACTGTGGGCTGCCCTTTGGAGACAATATATGTTTCTACTAAAACAGGTCGTTACCCTGAATACACAGACCAGTGGATTCCCTCTGCAGAAAAACACAAATCTCAGCTGATTTTGGTTCATAAAATTGTGTAGTGGCAGCTCTGTGTTCTCTCTGCTTCTACAGCATGCATTTTCCAAATGCTGAGGAAAACCATACAGTTGCCTGCTGCAAAATCTATTGGAGTATCAGAGCAGAATGTCTCCAGCTGACTCTTAGAGAGATGTTGCTGTAATGCTGCTCAGGTCCTTCTGGTCCCCTTCTCCAAAGGGTTTGGGGTTTTCCTGCACTGTGTGCCCTTCCAAACAGGGCAGAGGGACACAACACAGACAGCTTTTGCTGGACTTTCTGAATGGTCTGGCAGAGTGTCCATGCACATCCTGAATATGTGCAGCCTCTGAGATTGCAAGGAGTGTACAGCTTTGCCTACACAGAATCTTCAAAGGCATGTTGAATCCAGTGTGCTCACTGGGCCCACCCATAGTAACCACTGAAAATACTCTTAAGAGAATTTCTTAGTTCCGTCATTGGCTGCTAAAAAATGATTTGAGTTACCCATCCCATAATCTGGGAGTGAAAGCACCTTTGGGACTGTCAGTGGTTTTTGCAGTGAGATTTGCATGGTGCTTGGTTTCTCTTAGAGGAGGATGTGAAGCATCTGGGTGGCAGATGAAACGTGTAGGTTGTGTGAGGACTGAGGTCAGATTCTCCTGCTTTCACTGCACTGGAGTTCCAGTCCAAGAGCTGCTGGACAAAACAGCTGCTGAGATATCTCATTTTCCTGTTTCCCACAAAGGAAAAAACAGCAGCTGGCTCTGAAGTGCCTGAGCTAATTTAAATGAGTTCCTGGTTATTCCTACATGTATCTTTCAGTTTCATCGACAGTGCAAAGTGAGAAGGGAGGATGGACTCTCAACTACCCATTTTAGTCAAAAAGACTATTTCTTACATTTTTTGTTAATGCTTCTACTCTCAGTCCTAGAGTAGAAAAACATGTCAGTTCCCCAGGATGTCATACTAGCAATGTCGTCTGGCTGGGAACTCTGGGGACAGGGAGGGTGTTGTGCTTCAGCAAACTTGTGTAAGAATCTTCCTCATCTTGCTTTTGGGTCATGTGAGGTGAATAAAGGTAAGAACATTTAGCATCTATAGCTTGGCCACTTGTGGAACAGCAAAGCTATGGGTGACTGTTTAATAATCCTGTGATTTTTCATGTTAAGGTCTTATTACTCTCTGTAAAAGTACAGTGCAGTATCATCTTGGGGGGCTGGAACTTGCTATTTTGGATACAGAGCTGTTTTGAATTGCAATCTGTGCCTGTCTTCAGAGCTGGAATGAACTGCAGATTAAACTTTTAGTGAAGAATAAAGAAAAAACATTTTTAAAAGCTACTGTGAAGTAATGCTTCCAGGATAGGGATTATGTTTTAGGAGGATGCTTTTGGTGTTTTTTTTTTCTTGTAAAGTGTTTTTTCTCTCTTAAATAATTTGGATATATCTAAATCTGGCAAAGAGTATTTACTGTGAGCAATTTAAGGTCCCCGTTTTGATAGCTGAGCCAGATGGGAGGAAGGATGGGGAGTAACTGGGATGGAGAGTGGCAGGGAATGAAAAAACTTCTGGACCTTATGAAATCACACAGGTTGTGTTGTCAGCTTTGGAAATATCTGCACTTTGTGACTTCTGCTTTTCTAGTGGTTCTGTTCAGAGGTGCCATGTGCAGGGACCTCTCAGTGGTGAAGTTGCATTGATTGCTGACATCCAGTACATATCTTCCTCCTCTGTGGGGAGGGATGTGCAGGGGAGTTCTGGGTTTGAAAGGCTTAGGGGATACATGTGTGGGAGGGTTTGTCTGTTTTCAAAATATCTGCTCTTACATGTTTGTGATGGTAAAGGGAAGTACCCTGTAGGACAAGGCTGAAGACTGTAGTGCAGTTACAGCAGGAGATGGTGAGTTGTTTTAAACACAATTGATTTCTCTCTCATAGCTGTGGACCATGGGGTAATTTTGCCTCTGATAAAGAGCAATTAACAAGTTACTTCTGTTAGGATCAAAGTTGTCACCTTCATCTTTGTGTCAGGCTTTAAGTAATTTATTTATTTAAATGATTGCTATTATTTTTTAAGGGAGTCTGAACTCAATATGTGTCTTAGCTGTTATAAGGATATTCTAGAAAGCTTGCTTTTTCTTAAAGGTAGAAAATTTATACACTGTTTAAGTGCAGTTTAATCTGTTTTAATGAGACATTTTTATATTTTCTACTTTACCGGTTCCTTTTTCTTTTATATAAAATACTTAACACACAGCTTTCTTACCTTTTTAATTTTTATTTATTTATTCTTTTTTAATATCTTATCATCTTAGGATGAATATTTAAACAGCATTCTTCAACCTTGCGTCAAAATGTCCCTGTGTGCATCTTCTCACAAGGACTTCTCTCAGCTGCTGCCACTTCAGGATATTGGATGCAATAAAACAGAAATTAAAAACTCATCTGCCGGTGTCATCTCTCCCGTTCCCTACAGCTGCAATCAGTCCACGCTGACAGCAGAGCACAGTCCAGTCTGTATTCCCTCCTCTTACATGGAAAACAGGCACGAGTATTCTGCAATGGCATTCTGCAGCCCGGCTGTGATGAATTACAACATTGCCACCAACTTTGGGGATTCAGAGAGCGTGGCTGCGAGGCAAACCTCGAGCCCCAGCGCGCTGTGGTCTGCCCCTGGCCACCTCTCCCCTCTCACCCTGCACTGTCAGTCGTCCCTGCTCTATGCAGAGCAGCCCAAGAGCCTGTGGTGTGAAGCAAGACCGATGGAGCCAATGCTGCCTGTGAGCAAGTCAGTGCTGTTTGTTGCTTTAAAACTTTGCTTAAAATTACTTATAGTTTCTTTGGTTCAAGTCTTTTCTGTTTACATTTGACTTCTGTGTATTGGTCCCTCTGAAAAACAAAACAAAGCCAAAAGAATTCCACTAGACACCAAATCAGTCTGAGGTTTTCTGGGTTTTTTTAATGTAACTTCTGAAATGAGATTTTTTTTTTCCAGTGTCTCCTTAGAGAACTATAAACCAACACAAAGCAGTACAAATGCCTTCAGTTTGGAAACTCTGTATAAACAAAAATTCAAGACTGCCAGACACTACTTTGTGTAATAAAAATTAACTTTGCTCTGGCAAATTAAATCCTTTGAGTGAAAGATGTAAAAGTTCATTCTTTTTTCCTATTCATGCTATGTTGTTTGAATTACGTTTTTCTTTTGTTTGTATTTTTTCTTTACTGCACCTACTAGTTGTGAAGGCTTTTCACTAACTTGAAATTCAAGGGAAATGTTTTCTTTGCTTTTTGGTTTTAGTATAAACAGTCACACAGCAGCATGCATCATGTTAAGAGGAAGCTGCTGCTGAAAAAGTCTTTTTGTTTCTTGTTGCTGTTGTCAGATGACTTTGTAAAGGTGTTGTGAACAGCAGAGTCTGGGGCTAAATTTTCAGCTGACAAGAAACTCTGTTTGCAAAACATGTTCTTGTTTCACACATTTACTCATTGCAAACCCTTGTTGGTGTGTAAATCATCAGCTGATGAAATTACTCCATTCATGGGCACAACAGTTGCTGGATAGATGAAAGCTCAGGCTGTTGCAGGTGCTGTTCCTGCTTTAGCAGCTCTATGTTTATTCACAGGGCTTCTTATTTAACTTCAGCAGTCATTTTGAGTATGAAAAATAGAGTGTCCTGGCAACAGTTTTAATTCAATTGTTGATAAAGGATTTGTGCTATTTTTGAGACTACCCACATTCCTTCCACAGTGAGTGGGCTTTATGCTGTCTGCACAGGACTAAGGCTTGGGATCCATGTATGCTTCTGACTTTTGGGCTGCACAGACCTTCAGCTCAGACACCTGACTGGTCACTACTCAGAGCTGGTAGAGAGTAGTAAGCAGTTCTGGAGTGCAAATCTGCTTTCAGATGTAGGTGTGTGGATGGGAAGAAGCAGTTTGGGTAGCACTTAACATACAGAAAAGTTCCCCAGGCAGGTTTGATGTGAATAGGGCTGACATCCAAGCTCCTCCCACTTTAGTTAAGGTTCAAAACTTTGGCAGCCCTGGGAAGGCTGCTGTAGGTTAGTGTTCAAAGCTGTCCAGGTGATGGGACAGCAGCTGGAATAACCCAAGAGTCCCTGTCTGGTGCTCTCTCTACATAGACAGAAGGGAAACCAAACCTACCACACTGGAGTTTAAATAAACAATTCTGCTATTTGTATAGATTTATAAGGGCTATTGATCATGTAGCTGATGATGACCTAACTTAAAGAGAAATCAAGAAAATCTGGAATATAAACTTTTTTCGCAGAATGGTTTGAGTTGAAAGGAGCCTTAAAAGACCATCTTGTTCCAATCCCCTGCCATGGGCAGAGACACCTTCCACTAGACCAGCTTGCTCAGAGTAGTAGGATGGTTAGGAGAAAATCACTGACTAATTAATTTTTAAGAAGTCTCAATTCTTTCTATGGAAACACAGTATTTCTATATAGAAACTATGATCATAAAATAGAGAGGAATACTTGGAAGTGTAAAGAGATAAATCTTTCTCCATGTGGTTCCTTTGTATCAGCCAGAGTAAATCTCCCATTTTCCTGCATCCTTTGGTGCAGGAGCATTGTGGGCATCCAGCCAGCTGCTGCCAGCTCACCTGGAGGACCTGGCAGCTCATTTATCTGTGAGCATTCCCGAGTGCCCCAGTGCCAAGGGTGCTGGGAGGTGGTCCCTAAGCACGTGTGGGGATTGCCATCGGTGTGGATATGCTGTCTGAGCCTGAGAGTCTCAGGGTAAGGAACGTGTCCCTTAAAGCTCTGGGCTGTTGGCTGGTTCTGTTGCCCTTAAAGGCAGCAGTAACAAACTGATGGGCTCTGGGGCTCCTGCTGTGCTGCTGCAGCTGCTGCAGAAGAGCAGCTCTGATGTCTGTTTGGCCCGCAGGAGGAATTTGTTCCAGATGGTTCCTCTGTGTGCGAGCTGTTTGGCCACAGCCTGTGGAAGTCTTCCAGCTCGCGTGTGTGCAGGGCGGCTGTCATTAAACTTTTAAGAAAGGAAAGAAAAAGCATTTTTTAAAAACACTTTCATAACTGGAAGGTAAAAACCAGCGTTCCTCACTGAGATGTTATGGTCTGTGCTTTTTCTTTATTTTCATCAATAACATCTCAGTGCTTTAATGGGGGCAATAAACATCACTCTCCACAGCGTATCAGTCAGTCACAGGGTGGGTCTCCAGCTGATTTTGAGTTTCTTCTGACCCTCACAATTGGATCATGATTCCCAAGTAAAGCTTAACATTGGACCTCTTTTACTAATGTGAAATGCAAAATGACTTTTGCTTCCAGGTACAGGGAAACAGGGAGGTATAGCAGTGTTTTTTCCCTCCTTGCATTAGCAGCATATGAGGCATGTGTGATACAGTCCCTTCACCCTAAGGGAGAGTTCCCACTCACTGGTATTCCCAGCATGGCAGTAGGGGAAACAACTCAGTGATTCACCAACCCATTAATGGGGGAGCGTGTGTAATCGAAGACCAAGCTCATTAAACATACAAACACTTCTGCCCTGCAATATCTGAATGAATTAACATTTAAAAAAAAGTCTTTCAGTAACTTAATTGTACAACAAATAATTTTTCTGTTTTTTCCAAGAAACACCTTTTATTCCTTTCTATATTTTCTACTAAGAAGTTGGAGCACGTTCTCCTCAAACACTTATGAACTTGATGATTTTTAGTTGGCATGTGGGTGTGTTTGTCCCTACCTCCTGTCATGAAACCAGCACAAAGTCTGCTTTTAATATTTTAGTTAAAGCCTCTTTGACAGCACTTTCAGCATGTTTCTACAGTTCTGTTTAAGCTTGTCCTGTAGAAGTCATGAACTATGCTACGTGCTGTCTTATCCCAATTGATTTCATTTCTCCTCCTTAAGGAGGATGAGGAAAATTCTATAGTTTCTAACTTCTCCCTCTGTGATTAAGTTTATACCTATAAGTTCACTACACACCTTTCCTTTTCTCAAACTGCTGCTGCGAGTTTGCACGGCAGTATTTCTATTTAGAGATGTTGTACCCTGAAGGCACAATGTGCTAAAACCATCAAGAAAATGATGTCCAGATAAAAAGGATTCAATGGATGTACTTCCTCTACCTAAACCCCACATTACTGATAATCTAAGTTTCTTTCCTCTTGCTGTTATTTCATGTTTTTATCCTGTTTTCATTTTAATTCAGTCACTAAGAATAGTTCCTGTATGTTGGAGTTATTTGCAACACTTCAGGAACGTGTATATCTTACTAATTTATATAGAGCAATTTTTTATTTTTTATGTATTGAAGTGTTTTATTAATTGTTCATTTCTTCATTATTCTTGTATTCAGACTTCCTTTTGTTTAGCAAGAGATCAACATGGGTCATCCTCTCAAACAGAAAGCTTTGTTTAATGTCGTGAGTTAATCTCGTGGGCTGAGATTCACAGCTCAAGTTTTTTGTCTCCAGAACGTCATTGAATGAATAAAGCCTCATGTAAAGGATGAAATGCTTGAGAATAGATGTGCAATGTAATTTTGCCTGACAAACAGTACAAACTGCAGCTCTGTTCATTGTAGCATTTATCCTATCAGTCTGAACTGTCTGAGTTCTCATTTTCTCTGTGAAGCTTCTAAAAAGTAAAGTCCACTTGGTTCACAAATTCCTGGACTTCTACATTTTCAAGAATTCTTCGAGTTCCATCAGCATTCCATATAATTTTCCTGGGGTTTGTGTGATTGACATGCCAGCAGTCCAGTTTTTTGCCTTTGAGTATTTTAAAACCTTATAGTCTGTCATCACTTCAAGCTCAGGGGTCAGACTAGATGCTTTAAATTACCTTATCAGAAAAGACTTAACAGTGTGTCACACTATCAGAAATAAGAAGACTCTGTAGAGAGAGAATAAAGACAACAAAAAATTATGAAACTCTTTGAAGTGCATATTTAATTTCTTCTCTTTTATAACAGATATTTTTCTTTTCTATCAGAGAAATATTAAAAAGAAAAACTAATGGCAATGACTGTACAAGCCCAATTGCAAATAATCCTGGCTCAAAAAAGGATGCCCACTTCTGTGCAGTCTGCAGTGACTATGCTTCAGGATACCACTATGGGGTCTGGTCCTGTGAAGGCTGCAAAGCGTTCTTTAAAAGAAGTATTCAAGGTAGGACAATCAGCTTTTGATAGTTTTGCTCAAATAAGTTGTTTCATGTGACATGGGGCTGTAGCAGTTCACCCATTAGGTCTGAAATCCTGGTGTATGGGGCTGCACTCTGAAAACAGAGCAACACATTATTTGACTGCCCTATCTTTTGGCTCTGAAGTTACCATGATCTGGAAACTTTACAGAGTGAGTAATTGATTTTTTTAGAGAAGAGGTGGAATACATAGCATGGGGAGACCCCATGGAAAAGTCCTGGATGGGATGGCACAACAGACCTGTGAACCTGAGAGCCGTTTGTGTCCCAGTGTAGACAGAGTAATTGGGAATTTGTTGTTATAGGCTCAAAGCAGGTAATTGTCTGGACACTTTGCTTGCCAGAAACTATTCTTGACAAGTGTATATTGCCTGGAGCTGTTGAGTCATAGCATATAATATCTACACACTATGTAGGATATAAAAATACGTGTAGCACATATTAGGCCCTAACCTAACTATTGTTAATTCTCATGCCTCTACCCCCCAGAGCCTACATTGCAGTGTCTCTTACTCTGCCAGATCTCTCTATCTAAGACTTCCATATTTAAATTCTTAAAGATTTTGTATTTAGTTGAAGTTTGTTGAGAAGTTAGAGTGTGAGTGTGGGGCTCCACATTTGCTGTCACAGGCAATGGAAGTCAGTTAGGCACCGTGTTGCAGATTTGGAGCCCTTTGTTTCTTTAAACTTGGTCTAGTTATCATATTCTTTGTCCTCATCTGGGGCCTCTGGGTGGAAAATTAATTGTACTGATAATGGATACTATATGTGGATACCAACGCAGAAAATCCTGACATTTTTTGGTCTCTATGTTCCCCTTCCTCTTCTGCCCAGAAAGCTTCCAGCAATCTTCAGATATTTTCTTTCGGCTCAACATGGCAGAACTGGTGTCAACATGAGAATGAAATTTAATTCCAAACTTATTTTGCCTTTTGAATTTATTGTACAAGTTCTATAAGCTGGTACAAGTACTTTTGATTTCTAAAATAATTGAAGAGAACTTTTTCTCCAGATTGTCACAAATGGAGACTGAATTGGATCTCAAAGTGTTTTCTGTCAAGTAAATGATTTGCCTGCTCTGTGTTGCTCACATGTACTTGGGCCATCAACAAGTTACCCACTGTGGTCTTTTGTACATTTCAATGTACCCTGTCAGGCAATGGTGTTTGTAATTCAAAGAAAAGAACCTCAGCTCTTGGCATAAAACACTATCAAGGGCTCAGCTGCAACTGTTGGTATGCAGGATGTTTCTTATTAAAATAAAATCTTCTGGGCCTGCCATAGACAAAAATGTTGGGCTAATGTCTATCTAAAATTAGATGGTATGACTGAGCAACTGTGTGTGGTCTCCTTGGCTTGTCCAAGTTTGTAGTGTAGTCTGTTTCATTGCTGGACATCTGCCTGCAAGCTAAATTATCCCAAGGCCACAAGAGTTTTCAATCACTTTATACTCCTCTGTGCTTGGCTTATAGTGCAACAGAGAGCTTCCTCCTCCTTTCCCCCCATGTTGTGTGAAGAGTGATAAACAGTAATTTGTTTTTCAGTCATATCTGCCAGTAGGAAATGGGACAAACTGTAGCCTGATTGCTTCTTTCTAAAATTGTCAGTTCAAAAATTCAAGGTTAAAGTAATTTTAATTTTGCAAGGAAATAGTCACAATGGTTCAGTTAAATAATTACTCTTGGGGACCTGAACTCTTGGACTTGCATCAAGGGAAAAAACCCACTCTAGTAGCCGTATTTTTACCTGATCTATTATTACAGTCTAAAAAAAATAACTTAAAAGACAACTTGGGAGAAAAGACATTAAGAAATGTAAATGAGTGAATAATTTTTGAATCCTTTGGTAATTGCTGCAAGAGATAGTTCCAGTATTTGGCAGGAGATGACTCGACTGCATTTACAGCAGGAGCATACCCAAGTCCAGTTTACAGTAATAAACCTTTGGACCAGATTATTGATTAATGAAATACAACAACGTACAGGGGTTTGGATGGGAATGAGGTGAGACTGGAGAGAAGGAGGAAAAAAAGAGGCTGCAGTGGAAACTGATGAAAATAAGAGAAACACTTGTCCAGAATATCTAAAAGTTATACCTTCTACTTGTGCTTTTCTTTGTGCTTACATTATGCATTATTTCTTACTGATCTTCCTCTCTTGGGCCTTTTTTTTATTAACTTTGGTCCAGGGTCAATCCTCCAAAGACTCCTTCGTTCCTGGAACTCACCACGTCAGAGTTCAGTAAACAGAACTGTAGTTCATTTAAATCTTTGCAGGACTGAAGCTGTGTGCACTGCTCTTTTCATCTCTGCTGAGGAAAAAGAAATAAAATCTAGTGTCTGCCACCTGTAGAGTCCCAACACACAGTTAAGAAGTTGGAGGTTGGGAGCAAATTTCCACAAGAATGTGTGTTCCATTTTCAAAAATGAGTTGCTTTCAGAATATGCTTGGTTGTCTCACAGTTATCAATGTAAAGCTGGGTGATGTTGTCTGGTTAATTTTGAGGCTACAGACTGATGTTTTTAATATAGGCTATATATGCATTTTTCTTCATCAATTAAATTAATGGAGCTTAGACATATACACATGAAAAATTTGAGATGCTTAAAATCAAAAGCATTCCTGATTTGGGACATGACAAAGAGAGATGGTTGGAAATGTTAAACTTTCTCCTCCTGCTCTGCTGCAGGACACAATGATTACATCTGCCCAGCCACCAACCAGTGCACAATAGATAAAAACAGGCGCAAAAGCTGCCAGGCGTGCCGGCTGCGGAAATGCTACGAAGTGGGAATGATGAAATGTGGTGAGTTTTGCATGTCTGTGTTGTTTTGGGAAGGGGGGTTCTGGCTTTTTATTTTTCTTCTTCAGCCAGTTCTCTATATATAAATTTTTTTCTCTTTATTTTCTTCTTGAAATCCTAAAAAGGCACAACAGGCAATTAAAGCAAGGCTTAGGCTGGGTTTGTAGGAAGGAACATACTGATTCTTAAATCAGGAGAAGATTTTTAATTTTCAGAAGAAAAACTGTGGGAAGGGGCAAGGTGTAGGTTAGGCATGTGAAAAACACATAACCCCTGCAGAGCTCTGGGATGGCAGGTTATTTCCATGCTGTGTTCTTTAGAGTGGGAACCCCAGAACTGCTGCTTCCTGAGCCTCAAGCCAGTCTGAAATCCCTGCTAATACCAGGTAAAACAGCCTGTGCTGTGCTTGGCTGCTGAACATACTGCAGGAACAGCGGTGTCACACCAAAGCAGTAGTTAATTAACTCAGTGCTCTGCCTCCAACAGTGGCAAGAGTGTGGGTGCCGCGGGAGGAGTGTAAGAATGAGAGCAGACCTATGTGAAACTACTGCTGACAGCTCCCAGCTTCCAAAAATCAGCAGCTGGGGACATTAATAGAACAGCAACTTTTCCATTGTCCCTCTTTTTAATCCAGTAATCTCTTAGCATCTACAACATCTCTCAGCAGCTTGACCACTCACCATGTGAAGAACCAGCTCTCTGGTTGCCAGGCTTGTTTTGTGGGGCTTTGGTGGGACAGTGGGAGGGCAGTTCTTTTTTGAACAGGCTGTCTTCAGATGATGCCCTGCAGCTCTTCTACCAAAAGAAATAGTGAACAACCACTGTTTGTCACTGAACCACACAGAATTATCCAGCCTTTTCTGTTATTCCTATCTTGTACTTAGAGTGATGTGACTTCGATGTACTTGTACATTTATAGATGATATTTTAAAGGTTGCTTTTAAGAAGAAAATAATTTGAAAGGTGTTTCAATATCTAATGTATGTTCACAGTCAAGGTTTGCTGTTTCTTATAGATTCCCCCATGTATGTGCTAGAAACAGGCTGGGAATGTAGGAACAATGGAGTGGAAAGGAGAAGGTCACTGTGTTTGACCCTCCATGATTTGCAGGTGTGCATCTCACTTAATCTCATTTAATGTAGATACTTATTTCTGTTTCAAGGCTAGGTCCTGTTTTCATCTTCTCACTGCTTTGATCTGAAGGCTGTTTGAAGAATATAATTCCTTTCATTAGGAACATTCTTTAGCCTGCATCTATTGCTGGACAATTAATGCCTTTTTGTCCTTGTGGCAACGTTGTTTTTTAGCTTAAAGGCTCCTTTTCTTTTTATTGTTAACAACTTGGTTGTATTTAGGGACTATATCATATCTCCTCACAACCTTCTTGCAAAATAGGAAAGGAGACAGGATCTGGAAATCATTAGGGTAGTTTGTCCCTCAATCTGCTCCAGGAGGAGATAACCCAATTTACGCTCAGATGACCAGAATCATGGACACTATTCCTGTGAACTCTCCTCACTGCAGTAGCATTATTACATTTCTCTTTCTGCAGGAGCTTTTCCCTGAGCACAGCCCAGGATCCTATTTGCCTTTTTCATGGTAACATCCTGCTGGCAGTTCTTAGTCACACGATGATCTCTTAAGATTGCAGCCTCCCTGTTCATTTCTAGCTGATAACTCCCAATGTAGAACTGCAATTTCAATTGCTCCTTGTATTATTTTTGTACTCCTAAAGTACATTTAGTTTCTTTTGCTAAAGTCAGATGGTTCTATGTGAAGCTCCTGTCTTCTCCTGCAGTGATGATGATTCTCAACCTCACTGATGTTCTTTATTAATATGGTCTTATCTCCAGAAAGGAGAGCTTGCAATTAAGACTCTCTTCAAAACCTTAACTTCTGAATCATTCCACTACCTTTTATTCATCTTTATGGCTGAGAATTTTACTCAAAGTTTTCCAGTGGATGTTCCTATCAAACAGCAGTTATGGAGTTGGAAAGATTTTGTAAAGATTGGTCCCAGAATGATATCACAAGGTGGACCTCCACAATGTTTGCGTGAAATTAATCCTTTTATTCTGGTTGTCTAGAAAGTCCTATTTGTGCCTAAACCTCATAGGCACTATGGTATTACAAAAATTATAGAGTGCACTTGTGTCCTGCCCTGGGTTCCTTTCAATCTTGCCACATATTCACAAATATGTTTTTTCAATAATGAATATTTACAGGACATGACTGTGCCAGACAAAAAAACCAACAGATTGAAACTCTAACAGCAAAATAAAAAATAATTGTATTTTTAAAAAAATTAGGTTTTTTAAATAGTAGCACTGAAATTTGAGGCTCTTGAGAATTTGAGAGTCTCAACAATTCAGTTGCAGAAAAAGAAACATGAAAAGTACTCAGAACTGTCTGAATTGCCTGATGAGTTGAGGGACACCTGTGAGTAATGCTGATGTATGGACACATGGTGACAGACATTTAAACCAGACAGACTTTAAGACTGTATTTCCTGCCTGAATTTAAATGCCATTTCCTGCAGAGTGATTATCTTTCAAATGTTTTCTTGTTACAGCCATACTTTAATACCATTTTTTTTACTGTAGAAAGCCATAAAAGAGTACACTTTCTTTTTTAATGAAGGCTTTCCCGCCTCTCTGTTCCGTTCCCAGGTCACTTAGTGAATGCATTGGTTCACATCTGCTAAAATCCTGGATAGGATAGAGTGGTTCATAAGTGCTTTTTTGCTAGGTGGAGACTTATTGTCCAGCAGAAGTGATAAAAGAAGCTCAATTACCTCTTAGCAGTTTATTAAAGCTCTTCAAATAAAACTCAGCACTGTTTGCATCAAATCTTTAAATCCTCATGTTGCTTATTATTGACAGACACACAAGTATATGTGTGTATGTAACATGCATTTCTGTGCCTAAATATGATTAGGCAGTACATGCCATCTTTAATACAGTTGAAGGCAGTAGAAAAGTGTTGCTTTGGAGTTTTCTGGTCTGAAATTCTCTTGAATGTCATCACCTTCATAAATATTGAGAAGTCAATGCAGCAAGGCACAGGTATTTTGGTGGAGGCCAGCTTGGCAGTGCCTTGTACTAAGGTGATAATGGATTTTCTTACAAAATATACCATCATTAGCAAAAGCACAACGAAGATCTTAGACATTGCATCTGCAATTTTCTCTGCAGGAAGTCCATGTTCCCTGCTGTTCCAAACAAGAAAGTTACTGCTAAATTTTGGCACCACGACTAATAACAAGCGTAGAAAAATAATCACAAAAAAGTTGCATTGTCACCAGGAACAAAGAAAACAGAAATACCGCAGTAAACTGTGCCCAGCAAACTCGAATAAAACAGATCAGGATAACTGATCTTATCTTGGACCTTCCTGGTGTTTACCTGGGGAGCTGAAATGGACAAAGGCAGTGAAGGAGAGAGAATTTGCTTCCTCACTTTGCTACAGTCACTCTTAGGGCAGCTCTGCTCTGCTTTGCTTCTTTCCCTCCTGAGACTCAAATAGAACTTCTTGTATAAGGAGTTTTCAGTTGCCCTGTTGAACCAGACTCACCTTTCAGTTCCCTCCTCTCCCCCACTCCTGTATCTTTTCCCCCATGAGTCTGTTCTCAACATGTTGAAAATGTTCCAAAGATACAGCTCCTTTCAACCCACACCTTGCCCCAAGTGAGGAGGCTGAGGAGCCACACTCCAAAGCGATGGAGAGATGCTGCCCTTGGATCCTAGCATCATCCAACAAGCTGGCAGAAAGAAAACCAGATTTCTCTGTGGGTTGGTGGTTCAGGATTTGGCTTTCCCCTGCATGTGGCTGCTCTGCGCAGCTGAAACACTGTAAGGTACTTTTCACACAGAAAGTAAGTGGGAGCAAGTATTTTATGGCGTTCTCTGGACATCAGATGTATTAATTGGATTTTAGCTGTTACAGAAATTGCTGCCATTTCAGCTCATCTTCTCATGTGGTGTGGCAGACTGGCAGATTCTTTGTCAGGAGCTCTGCTCTGGCATAGACACTCACCAGAACGTTTGCATTTGCTTTTAAAGGTGACTGGAGTCATAATGATTTACTAATGTGTGCTGGAGCTGGTTTTGAGCTTAAACACTTAAAACCTCCTGATTATAACCTATTCAGTGGGGTAGAAACTGCAGTTGCTACTGAACTGGTTAGTTACTCAAGCAATTGGCAGGGACCAAAATCAGCAAAAAAGAGGAACATGCGATGGAACTGCCCATCGTATCAGACAGCATTTGTGATCTTCAGAGGATTTGTAAAGCAGCAGCTGCTTGGAAAATAGTGTTTCGCTGCCAGTAATACCTGTTGTGGCTTGTTCATAGGAGATAGAACAATAGGCTCATTTTAATGACTTTTTGTCATTGTGCCTCATTTCTTGTATTCTTGTGAATATGCATTTACTCATGTAGCTCAAGGTCTTGCCCTTGGTTCAGCGTTCTCAGCTGAATGCAGCTATTTTCTTGCACAAAATAGCTCTAAATGAGGAGAGCACAGTAGGAAGAATGAGAGATTTGATCATTTTGCACTCCTGCAATTGCCTGAATTACCTTTGCAGGAATGAATATTAGCTATTAAATATTATTAGGGAGTCAGGCCCTAATCTGGGAAGCTAATTTTATTACTCTGCCTTTACACACGCTGATCTATATCTCTGTGTCTAGTTAAGCCAAACATCAAACTGATTAATAATTATTTATAATATATAGTTTTCTAAGTGCCTGTGCCTGTTGGATGTTAGTAGATGCATAGGTAAAATTTCTCAGTCCTGCCTAAACTTTGGATTTCAATAGAAAGCTAAGAAGTTCCTTTACACTGTTGAAATGTATTGTTTTAATTGGAAAGACTGCTGGTTTTGGCTGTGTAGGCTGACTAGCAAGCTTAAATGTTGTTTTCTTTTTCTTTAAATACAAGCAGAAAAAAGTTAAAGTGGAAATAAATGGTATCTCTTAACTACTCATAAGCCATGTTTTATGCACACTGCTCAGTGAATCAGCCTTTGTCTGCTTTGGAAATATATGATGATTAAAATATACAAACCATAAATCAGAATATGCTTTGGTTGGGGTCCATCCCCTCCCCCTTTTTTATGTCACCTACTATATTTTCTCTATTTTTTTATGCAGGAATGTTGTAACACTCTTAGTTTGGCTTTCTGAACTGGTGTTGTGATTATAGAAGGTGGCTTTATGTTTTAAATGGAGCAGTATTTTTATAATAAGTACTGGTAATATATGAAACTTAATTTAGTTAAATAAGTTAAAATAACTTAAAGGGGATTGCCAGTTCCCAGTAAGAACCCTTCACAAGTAGTGAGACCTTGAATAGTCTGAGTATCACAACCTGACTGAATTATGTGCAAATGGAAGTTGTATAAGATTGTGTCAATTAGAAAAGGATATTGGACTACTTTTAATTACTTTTTAAAAATTTAATTGATTATTTTTCATCTTCATTGAAGTACATGGTCATTTACCTGTGTGTTTATATCTTGGATAGGCTACAAAATGTTATTTAAAGATCTTTACGACAGTGAATTGGAAAGCATAACTCAGACTGTGGCACCAAAGGCCAGGTATTTTCAGTGCCACAGAGAAGTCTGGGTGATAGCACAACAGAGCAGCTGTGGAGTCCCCAAGAGGGCTCTTGGTTCTCTGCAGTGCCCGGGACTGACCCAGGGTCAGCCAGCTGCTTGGAAGGGCTTTCTCGACCACATGTTGCTTCTGGCAGGTGTCTCCAAAATGCTGGAATTTCTTCCTTACTGGGTCATCAGGCATCTGCTCCTCTCTCCAGTGCCCTCTTAAATCAATAGTTTTCCTGACATTATCACTTTAGATACAGTCCCTGACTGAACAACTTTCCATGTGGTTAATTAAAAGACTGATGTTCTTGCATCTTCTTTAGGGTGGTTTCACAGCTCCACCAGGTACTGGAGAACAAAAACTACTCATGTCACGTAACAGTTTGTATTTTTTCATAACCCAAGAAAATTTCTCTGCCCTGCCTATGGCTTTTAGTCCCACTGTTATTTTTCTTGTTCTGTCCTTTAAGATGCCCATGTTCAATGTGTTTCAGATTTCTAAATGGTGCAAACAATGTGCCCTGTTACCTTTTGGTTACAGCCCCTCCCATGCAGAGCCCTATGGAAATCAGAGCCATGGATCTCTCTAGGCAGAGCATTCTGATACCTGGGCATTTCCTTATCTATCTCCAGGTGTACTTTCATTCCAGTTGCTTAGCTCTCCGTTGACCTTTCCTCTTTATCTTCCCTGATGGAAAATGCATACTTTCTGTGCATTACATGATTTCAGAACAGTCTACAGCCCACTGTGCCATTTTAGTGTTTTTTTGGAAGCTGACAAATCACTTCAAGATTCTCCTCTTGACCTTGGTGCATTAGTCTAAAAATGAGTCTTAGCACAGAGTTCACTGAATTATCCAGGTGTCTCTGTAGAAATTAGTCTATGCCTTGCTGGCCTTTGACTCTTTCAAGAAGAAAAGGATTTGCACAGACAGATGGTTGAAGAAATTGCTCTGTGACTTCTGTAATTCTGCAGATAACCTTTTTTTGGGTATCATCATCCAGTCTCATTTCATTAATTTACCATAAGATAATGTCTCAAGCTCCAGTTGTCTCTGCTGGTATGTTATCTTTCCTTAACTGCTGTTCAGCTGCTCTGGCAACTTCTAAATTGCTGATATTCAGCTAAGCACTTTGTTCTACCATTATTTGTTCAAATATCCTGTCTGCATTCACCCCATTTCATTGTACCCATATTCCTTTCAAGGATGCAAAACCATTCTTGCTCCAAATGCTGCAGACTTTAAGCTGGACTTCCAGCTGAAAAATACTTCCAGTTCCAAATGCCTTGTTCGTCTTGCATACCTCCATACCTGAGTTCTGTTCATTGAACCAGCTTTGCCTGTATATCTTCTGCAGTCTCTTGGATTTCCAGGTAAAGCGTGTTCTCCAATACTGAGAACTTCTTTAATGGCCATCCTGTTTTCTTTTACATTTGACATGGTTTACTGAAAAAGCAGCAAGCAAGGGTGCTAGTCATGTGAAGTTGAAAGGTCCACATCCTCAAAGTCCTGGCATGCTCTGTTGGTTCTTATCCAGTATTTTCAGTGCCTTCAGGATATACCTGAGTGGCCTCAGCATCTCACCTCTCTCACAGATTGACTCAAATGACAGTTTGACAGCTGAAGACAGGGTAGGACTATGACGTGAAAAACCACCTCATCTGAGGAACCTCCACCACTGAGGGCCTGCATTTACCCAACATTTTATTTAGCAAGACAAAGCCTGGTCAACAGTATCTGAAATTAATTATTTGGTGTCCCCACTACCCTTATTTTTGATTTGGCTTATATTTGGGCCTCCTTGCTAACTGAAATCCAGGACCAGAACTGCATTGCCTGGTTGGACAACTTGTGGTCTATATAAGTCTGGTGGATAGGGATGAAGAATGATAGGAATTGCTGAAACCAGTAGCTTGACAAGGGAAGCTGCCACATTGCCATGTCCCCAGATCCAAAGTCTGAATAAGTAGTATTATAAGGCAAATACACACAATACCTGTATCCACAGTTAACCATGCAGATCAGCACAGAGAGAAAATACAGAACACAAGCAGTGGGAAATACATGTATTTAAATATTATGGAGTTTTCCAGTGTCTGGGTTTAGACACTCAGTCTGTCCAGTAGCTGGCTATGGATCCCCATGTCTCCCCAGCTGATGGCAGTGGGTCTGCAGCCTCACCCCAGTTGCTGATACTCAGCTCTTCTTCCCCACAAAGAGTCACAGAAACACACGTGTATGGCTTTAGACAGTAATTCAGTGTTATCCAGTAGCTGGTCTGTGGGTCCTCTGTTCTTCCAGGTACTTTGTGCACAAACTCTCATGTGCACACACACACATGTCCCTGGCAGCTGGTCCAAACATATCACCCAACCAGTAGCTGCCAGCCAGATCCTCTCTAGTATCCACCTGGACTTTCTAGTAGGTGGCTTGGAATGCCTGGTCCCTCTGGGTGAACTGAAAAGCCTTTTCTGTTGATTTACCTGCTGAGTGTCATGCTCAGACCACAGGCTGATCATTCTCCTTCGACAGCCCTGAGTCACTGGGACAGGGTGTTTGCTCCTAGTTGCAGATATCTGAATTCCCTTTGGAGAAACTCCTGCTGGCTTAGTGGGAAGTGGGGAGAAAATGGATTGGATCTCCTGAGTCCCTGGCCAAACACCCAGCTAACACTGAGGCTCAGGCTTGCTTCCTCCTGAGGTATTTAATCTGTAACATGACCCAGATTTCCAGAAGTCTTTAATTCTGCCTGTTTACATCTAAAACAGAATTTACAATCAGCTATCTTTATTTGCCTTTAAAGACCAGATTTATATGTTTCAATGTCAACAGGGGTTTTCCTTTGGACTTTTAAATTGAGTTAACTGACATTCAAAATAAACATATTTTAACTTTATTTCTGTTTAGTAGAATAAATGAAAACCCTCAACTAAAGTCAGTGGGCACAAAGTTAAGTCAGTGCTGAATGTCCTAGAAACCTGAGGTTCAAATGCTACAGGGTTTTCCCCCTTCTCCAAAATTATTGGATGTACATAATGCAACCTGTGAGAAACATTCTGCAGTGCAATCACGTGCCTCTCGTGCCAGGCTCAAGAAGAGAACGCTGTGGGTATCGGATCCTGCGCAGCCACCGGAATCCCGAGGATCGGATGCACTGCATGGGCAAAGCCAAGAAGTACAACGAGGCAGCGACGCGGGTGAAGGAGATCCTGCTCAGCACGGTCAGTCCCGAGCAGTTCGTTCTGACGCTGCTGGAAGCAGAGCCTCCCAACGTGCTGGTGAGTCGGCCCAGCAAACCATTCACAGAGGCCTCCATGATGATGTCCCTGACAAAACTGGCAGACAAAGAGCTGGTTCACATGATCGGCTGGGCCAAAAAAATTCCTGGTAAGAGTTTAATTTTGTTCTCATTTGGTTTAGTCAATGCTTTTACCATCAGTGTGTCATTCTCTACTCTGAAATAACAGCACAGCAAGTGTGTGGTATGGAAGGCAATCCTTTTATCCCTTAAACTAATGCACAATTTATTGCTCTCAGTAATTGACCCAGATGTCTTTTGATTTAGACAACAACCTAGCCCATGACTTTCTGTCATCCATTGTTAGTCAGGTACTAGTTCATTTTGGTAAAGAGCGTAGCTGGTGTTGTATGTAATTTCAACCTCATCAGCTATAAATGCACGATTAAGCTGATTTAGAAGGCTCATTTAACACCAGATTCTTTCCTAGAATCCTGGTAGAAGGTTCCTAACACAGGTGATTAAAACTGAAGTGTGCCCAAGTCCTGTGTGTCTGCAGTCACTTCATTTGAGAGTTGCTACACAACTGCATCAGTGGAGCATAGTGTTGATCTCAGAATTACAGTGTGCACCCCTTCAAAAATCAGTAAGATGCTTTTGGTTGTTGGCAACTCAAAGAACATGCACTGCAGTACAGCTACATGTGTTAGTGCCTGGAATGTCTTGAGTGTGTCCACATCATCATGGCAATGCACCATTTATCTTCTTACAAACCAGAAGTGGTGAGCATTTGTACTTCCTTCCCCCTGAAGTACCCATGATTTAAAGAATCAGAATAGAAAGTCAGCATGCAGAGATGATAGTTGGTAAAGTTGTGCAGAAAAACTTGGTGGTGGGCATGGGCTTAACCACAGCCTGTGACCCTTTAGCAAGACCTGAGGTGACCAGATAATAAGAGTGAGCTGTAAACACTGAGTAATTGGTGGAGGGGGAGCAGTATGGGGCTTGATTCTGAGCTTCAGATAGAGTGCTCTGCTGGGAGTGATCCCCTCAGCTGTGTTTACCTTGCATGGCTAATATATCCTGCAGTGTGACTGATAGCCCTGACCCCACATCCATCAGGACTGAGGAGCCAGCACACCACGGCTCCTCTCTTGGCTTTCATGCCGAAGGCGTTCGGAGCGTGCTGGTGTGAGCCCTGCTCTGGCCATGGTGTGCCCTGTAATGAGCTGCTGCTGGAGTACCACAGCAGCAATCCTTCCCTCCAGAAACAGAGGGTGTGCACAGTGCAGGGAACAAACAACTTGGAGGAGAATATATCATACAATCCTTAAATGAAGGCTTTAGGGTGAGGTGAGTGTATCCTGTTTCAGGTCTAGGTGGAGTGGCTGATGGTGCAAGCAGCTCCAGCTGTGGGGGCAGGTCAGTCTCAGGGCCCAGGGATGGGGGGTTTAGGGGGTACAGATCCCAGGCCAGCTGCTGAGCTGCTGGGGAGGAGAGGTTTGCACCACGAGCATCTCGAGCCATGCTGGACATTCACAAGGTGATAGTGTTTTTGCTGCTAATGTGGGATGTTTTAAACTGAGAGCCTGAATTCTTTATCCTCGCTTTTCCTGGTTTCAGAGACTCTGAAAATAACTGTGAAGTAAGTAATCAGAAGGGGTTAAATGGTGTCCATTGTTATAACTTCTTGTCTCAGCACAAAACCTTGATTAAAAGGTACCATTTCAGAGCACAAAATAGTTATGGGTATCTGGTAGGATGTGAACTGTGAAGGAAAACCAGTCTTAGAAGATGACCTCATTTTAAGTCATATTTCAATGGGAAAAAGCTCCCAACCTTTTCCATTTTCTGATCGTTATTAATTTCTATCTTTTACCTGTCATCTTTTTTTTTTTTCAAAAAAACCAAGCAAACAAACACAAACTCAAACTTCAGGAGTTGAGAATAATTTTTTTTTATTTTTAAAAAACCAACTTCCAAACCAACCCAAATTTTGACATCAATCGCTTTTAGTTCATCTTCAACGTATGCTGAAAATAAAAGCTTTTTCTTGGCAGTAAGAGAACTGTATGAAGAAAACCCATTGAAGCAATTAAATTCCTTCGAAACATCCCTTGGGAATATTGACAGTATATCATGTGTGTGTTTGTTTTTTCTGATCACTCACATTACACAGAACAGACATAAACAGCATTTTAGAATAATGCTAGAAATAGATGTGATGTTTAATTTAATTTTAGAATACACCTAATTATAAGTAATATTGCCATATTTCATGGCAGTTGGAGCATTTACTTCAATGTGGATTTATTTTTTGTTACTTGTTAAAAGCACTGTGATGACTAAATCTCTGGACATGGGATTTCAGTTGTCAAAAACTCTTGCCTGAAGGTAATAATACCAGTCTGTGCCTGGTTCCTGGAGGTAAAGTCTTAGAAAAGAAAAGAGAGTTCTTGACTAAAGGCCCAGCGAGCAGTAATTTTACTTTCTGAAAAGCTGAATATTTTCTTTTGTGTACCCAGCTTAGCAGCCCATTTTCATCTCTAAGTTATTACTGGATATTATTTTGACACAGAAACTGAAAGAAAATATTTTTATTTTTCTTTATAGATGCTTATATTACGAATAACATTTTGCCTAATAGGAAAAATACATGTTTGTATTTTGTGGTTTTTTTCATATTTAATATTTAATTACAGTCTTTTGTTAGGAATTTCACTCTGTGGCTGTATTTTTGTCTGTACTTTCGGCCTCATGGCTTTTACTTTTGTTGTTGCTTAGTAAAATAGAAGCTGACATCTGGATTTTTTCCCTTCTGAATTCCAAGTATTTTAATTCTCAGTTGTCAGGCAGCAGGACAGAGCTTCTAGAATTGCTTTTAGCTTTGTTGACCTAGTCTGAAAGAGTTCAACATGGTTCAGTGCTGAACCTGTGTTGCAAATCGATAAGATGTTGTCACAATATTGAAATTTGGATTCATTATGCAACTCAGTGTGTTGCTGACCAGAGCAGTGTGTCTTTGTCTAGTCATTACACATCCAGCACATGCTCTTATCTTGTCTGTCTTAGCAATTTATAATTAAATGAGCACACAATTGAAAGGATGTGTACTACAGGCATAGAAAAATTAGTGGTTTAATGTAGTTTGCAGGAAATGAACTGGGACTTGTGCCACTGCAGAGGAAGCTGTGGTGCTTGTTTGCTGTCCTCAATCTTTAGAGCATGAAGTTGTTAGGAAAAGGAAAAGTACAGTCCTTCCAAGAGCTGTGCTCAATGGTCATAAATCCTGCTGCTGATAATGTGAGTTTAGCAGATGACATCTGTGATTAATCTGGAACTTTGAGTACCTGTAGTTTGAATTCTGGGACTTGGTCTGACACCTCACTCAGCTGACAGTTTTTAACCCTGATAACTCCTTGTTTATGCTGGAGATATCAGTACATGCCTATGTAGATGTTTATTTAAATAAACTCTGAAACATCTTTCAGCTGTTGTTTCCCAGGATACTGCCACTGTCAGTTTATACTATTCACACTTCCATGGTTGTTTTTCTAAAAGCACTTTTGAATTATGAGTGTGTGTGGCAGATAATCTGTGGTGGGCTGGGCATTCTGTAGTAAATTCAGTGTCAGTGGAATATAGAGGGGAAGGTAGTGCCTGCAGGCTCCTGTTTACCTTTCTTATAAAATCAGAAGCAAGGTGGTACTGATTTCAAAAGGCAGAATGTTTAGTGATGACAAGAGAGAGTGAGCATTACACAGTTATGTCAACCTGAGGCTCTCACTGACTGTCTTCCAGCACAGCAGCTTAATAAGGTTAAAATAAAAGGAGCATTTGTATCAATTACTGACAGCAGATTCTTTGGCACTGCAAAAGCCCTGTATGTGTATTAAGACCTTAGACAACAACTATGGGAAACCTGTGTCCCATGGCCAGGCTGTAAGGATTTCTCCCTATGCAGAGTTGTAGGTGCCAACTCATCTGAAAATGGAGCACCTTTGCAAGGGACAGACATAAAAGAGCTCAGCCTTGAAACTGTGGCCTGGACTTGGTTTTGACCTCTGAGTGGCTCTTCATCATATCTGTGTTTTACTCCTTGACTGAGCAGTCTGCTTTCCCATATGTCTTTTGATAATTTACACTTCTGCCCTTTTAGCTTGCAGTGTATACATTTTATTCCTCTTTTTTTTTTGGCTTTTAGGCATTATTTTTTTCCCCAGTTATTTTTTGCAGGGGAAAGGAGCGGGAGGGCAGTGACTGTCGCTCCCTTCTGGCTGTGCTGCAGTGCTATCTGAGGCCTTGCTATAAGTACTGGGGAGAAAAAAACCATAGAATCAAAATCATAGAATCACTGAATGGTTTGGGTTGGAAGGGACCTTAAAGACTGTCTCGTCCCCATAGGCAGGGACACCTCCCACTAGAGCAAGTTGCTCAAAGCCCCATCCAACCTGGCCTTGAACACACCCAGAGATTGGGCATTCACAACTTCTCTGCTCCAGTGCCTTACCACTGTCACAGTCAAGAATTTCCTTCTAACATCTCTCCTCTTTTAGTTTAAAACCATTTCCCTCTTTTCCTATCATTATTTGCCTGTTAAAATAATAAAAAAAATCACTGTCCTTCTTTTTTATAAACCCCCTATAAGTTTTGGCAGGCCACAATGAGGTCTTTCCAGAGCCTTCCCCTTCTCCAAGCTGAGCACCCCCAGCTCTCTAAGCCTGTCTCCATGGCAGAGGTGCTCCAGCCCTTGGATCATCTTTGTGTCCTCCTCTGGACCTGCTTTAACAGATCCACATCCTTCTTGTGCTGGGGACTTCAGGTGGGGACTCACCACAGCAGAGCAGAGGGCACAGTCACCATCCCTGACCTGCTGGCCACGCTGATTTTCGTGCAGGATGTAGAACAGGTTTATGCACAACCACATTAATTTTGTTCTTCCTTCTGCAATTCCTTGTATGGAGGCAGTGAGGACACTACTGCCTTCACTGACTATCCTTCCCTTTTATTTTTTTCTGGTTTATTGATATTTTCAGGAAGGAGGCAGCAGAAAAGGGATGGGATCAACACATTTCATTTACAATGGAAGATGAAAACACAGAGTCCCCAGGATGCAGGTTCTTTCACAGTTACCCAAAACCCACAAGAACATGCCTCTCATGAGATAAAAGACACCCTGCAAGCAACAACCTTATGTGTTCTGGGGAAACAGACTCCTGTTTTCCTAGGAGTCTTGC
Source organism: Campylorhamphus procurvoides (assembly GCA_013396655.1). Taxonomy (NCBI): domain Eukaryota; kingdom Metazoa; phylum Chordata; class Aves; order Passeriformes; family Dendrocolaptidae; genus Campylorhamphus; species Campylorhamphus procurvoides. The sequence continues at coordinate 1,206,390 of WBMV01007941.1, forward strand.
AGCACAATGCAGTGATCACTGACAAATGTTTCCCAAGTGATTCCCTGGTGCCTCTCAGGAGGCTGTAGAACCATCATCTAAAGAAGTGGCCAAGCATAAAGCAGGTCCTCTGCAGTCACTTGAGTTTCACCAGCTCTGTGAGAGTAAATTGCACTAGAAAACCACTCTGCTTTATCCCAGATGTTTTGTGGAAGATTTGACAATAGCAAATATTTTTATTCCTATTTGGAATGGCAGCATGGCACTTCAGGTGTCAGTGCTCCCTTGTCTGCCTTTCTTCACAACCCATGGTTCTTTCTGTTTCTCATATACTCATTCTTCTTTATCAATACAGAGAAAGAAACAAGTTGATTTATTTTGTGGTATTTTCATCACTTTAGGCTTTGTTGACCTCAGCCTCTATGACCAAGTGAGACTCTTGGAGAGCTGCTGGATGGAAGTTCTAATGATTGGTTTGATGTGGAGATCAATTGACCATCCTGGGAAACTGATTTTTGCTCCAGACCTTGTGTTAGACAGGTAAAAGAAATACATTTCTTGAGAACACTTTATATTAGTGCATTTGGAGGTGGGGTGAATGGTAAGAGAAAGAGGATTAAGTATGGGAGGTGCTATTAATATTTTATCTAAACCCATAATTTACTGGTGTTTGTAACAATAATGTCCAGAGGTTCCACATCCTTGTGAAGGTTTAAGGAATGCTAAACACAAACAGTATTGCTGAACCTGCACATTCCTGAATTCCTGCAGCACACAACAGTGTGAAGTTTCTCTGCATTTTTCACATCTTTTGCTGGTTTTGTTCCTTTTGTTCCTTGTTTCCAGATGCTGAAACTGTAGATACATCCTTGTCTATCTCTCCCCACGTCCCTCATTAAATAGGAGACACAGTTTCAGGCAATATTTTAATTATTTGAGGTAGCTTTCCTACCTGTTTTTCTTCCTGCCAGCACTGCAGACTTCATAGCTATCTATAATAGTGAACATTGCAGCACTATCCTAAAAAGATTTAAGACCCCCTGCTTGCTGTTAAATATTGAGAATAATTTTTCAAGATAAAGCGGGGTGTTTTCAAGTTTAAAGATTATTTCTCCATAGCATCATGTACCAAGAGGGATGACTATGGATTAGTAAGGATGTTTTTCTGCAGAACGTCAGAAGGATTTGACCTGAGCTTCACATTGGTAAAAAGTCAGGGAAACAATCTACTCTCCTGGGTTGTCTTAAAATGTCTCTTAGCCCACTCAAGCCAAAGAAATTCAGATCTGCACCAGTTCTGTGGCTTGCAATCAGTAATTCTCATCATGGATACAGAAGGCAAAATGGGCTAATAAGAGAAATCATTTTAATTTATAAAATATAGGAAATAATTATTATTTGCTTCTATAACATTCACTGAAAGGACATGCTGCATTGTTCAGTACAATGATAAGAAATTGCTGAAAATGTATGATACATGCATTTCTCAGGAGCTAATATGTGCTGGATAGAGTCATTTGATGCATTCCTTCATTTCCTCAAGACATGGCATTGTGGGAGCTTACAAAGATCTGGGCATGGTGTAATATTATTTAAGACATTCTTATATGAAACTGGTCTGCAACTTGATTGTTTTATCTTAGCTGAACTTAGAATCCTAGTATGGTTTGGGTTGGAAGGGACATTAGTAATCATCTCCTTCAATCCCCCTGCCATGGGCAGGATCACGTTCCACTAGACCAGGCTGAACTAGACCTGGCTTTGAACACCTCCAGGGATGGGGCAGCCACAGCTTCTCTGGGCAACCTGTTTCCCCTCACAGGGAAGAACTTCTTCCTAATATCCAATCTCAACCCACTCTGTCAGTGTGAAGCCCTTCCCCTTTGTCCTGTCCCTCCGTGCCCTTGTCCAAAGTCCCTCTCCAGCTCTCTTGGAGCCCCTCTAGGCACTGGAAGGGGCTCAGAGGTCTCCCTGGAGCCTTCAGATAGATTTCCTACATAGTCTTTGCAGACAAGCACTTCTCTGACACTTGTGTCCTTGTTTGGACTCTGGCAGCTCTCTGTCCTTCTCCAAAGCTTAAAATTCTCCTTTACTGCGAGAACATGGGAAACTGGATGATACTCAAGCAGTACTTGCTGCCCCTGCGTGGTGTTCCCTGAACGTGCTTGCCTCCAGCACCGAGGCTCAGCACCTTTCTCTGGGGATCCAGTAAATTTCTATAATTGTCCTGCACTGCTGTGCTTACATCTGTCTCATCTTAAATACATTAGAGAGGGGAAAAAAATTCCTATTTCAAATAGTGTAAGAAGCCTCCTTTTGGCTGTTGCCTTGTAGAGCTTAATTGCTTTCTTAGTCCAGTGCATGTGGAAAAAAAACTAACAGAAAAACTGGAATAGTAACTTCAGTGGTTTGAAATGTGCTGCTGCTTAATTTAAAACCCATTAGAATGGATTAGGGTTGTTTGGGGTTTTTTTTCAGAGCATAAAATGGGACCAATTCTAATATCCAAAATGGAGAAAGTTGTATTCTGTAAACACTTGCAAACATAAAAATAACCAAGCCACAAGCCCACCAAAACAAAAAAAAATCTGTTTATATTTCAGTAACATAAAAGAAAAAGGGGCTAGGGTATAGAGGCAAGGGTTGTTTTACTCTTTAAAAAGCATCTTATTATTCCAAGACACTTATTTTAGGGCCTCTTTCTTTTCTACCGAGTCCTGAGACCTCCACCAGGCACAAATGTGAAATTATTGGTTGTGGTAACTCCTTGTGAAACACATCTGGAAAATGACTCAAGGTGGTACCATGCCCTGCACTGCAGGTTTCAAACTGATTATCCAGAATTATACTGGCTGAGAGGATAAAGCCTCTTACAGAAAGATGATCTTACTCATGGTCAGTCCTGCTTGTACTTTAGAGAGAAAATCAGTTTCTTGTAAGTGCTGACCTTTTACATCAGTGTAATTTTCGATTTAGATTTCATGATAGAATATTTTAAATTCTCCCAGAGATGAACTAGATGGGCCTTTTTCTGCCTCTTTTGTGCTTTGAATTTTATCTGTCTGAGTCAGAGTTCCTTAATTCTACTTTTTCAGTAACACTTTGAATGTGTTTCCATAGGGATGAGGGGAAATGTGTAGAAGGAATTTTAGAGATCTTTGACATGCTCCTGGCCATGACCTCAAGGTTCCGAGAGCTGAAGCTGCAGCACAAGGAGTATCTGTGTGTCAAGGCAATGATCCTTCTCAACTCCAGTGAGTATGCGGTGGGCTCTAATGCTCATCAAACTGTACTTTTTTATTTTGAGCGTGGTTGGGAAATCAACCTCAAAACCCAACAGAAATATCAAATGAGATAAAACTGTTGAAAAAGAATAACAGCAAAGGACTTTCTGATAGGTTGTAAGGAATTTTGCTTGAGAAACTTCTAAGCTGTATCATTTGCTGGATTTAGGGGCTCTGTCCTGTTGTAAGGAAGCATGAAGGACCCAAAGCTTCTCACAAGGTGGGGCTCATGGCCCAGGCTGTGGGTCTGTACTTTTCAATTGGAACTTTCGCTCTATCTTTGTGGATCCTGCTCATGTGTAAAGTTGCTGTGCAACTCTGCAAACCTGTCCTTAATTCTTATTTTTAGTAGAGCTAGTTACTCAACTGAGTGATGATTAATTTGGCTTAAATATTCCTATTTCATGGTAATTAGCTGGTAGAATTGATTGAAAGGTACTCAACAGTTCTGGAAGATGAATTTCAGGACAGGAGCTTTGCTTTGCAGCCCTTTATACAAAGCAAGTAGGAGTTGTGTTTGCTAGTTTAGGGTAGTCTGCAGTAAAAAGTAGTATTTGCCCCAGAGACATTTTGTAGTTATTCTTGACAAAAAAATCCAATAATAAAATAGCAGCTGAACTATTTACATCTCCTGCTTTCAGCAAGAAGCTGCTGCACAATTCCCAGGCCAGTACTGCAGGGGAATAGTCCAGCTGCAATCCCACTTGTCCACCCACTTGTTGGAGTGGGAGTGTTGATCTACTGGAGGGTAGGAAGGCTCTGCAGGGGGATCTGGACAGGCTGGATTGAGGGACTGAGACCAATGGTATGAGATTCAACAGGGCAAAGTGCTGGGTTCTACACTTTTGCCACAATAAGCCCATTCGGTGCTACTGGCTGGGGGCAAAGTGATTGGAAAGGGATGATGATGATGAGAGCACCAGGGGAGGTCTGGATTGAATGTTAGGAATAATTCCTTCACCCAAAGGGTGGTTGGGCATTGGAAGAGGCTGCACAGGGAAGTGGTGGAACCACCATCTCAGCAGTGATGTAAAAGAGGTGTAGATGTGGCACTTGGGGACATGGTTTAATGGTGGGCTTGGCAGTGGACTCAGTGGTCTTAGAGGTCTTTTCCCACCTAAATAATTCCATGGATACCATTATTTCAATAGACAACAAAAGCCATTCTTTTTCCCTAAAATACCCACCACAACCAACCAGCCAAAAAACCCAACAAAGAACCCATGTTTATCAGCCATATTTTCTTCAGAGGCTCACTTCTCAAAAAGTCTCTCCTTTTACCTCTCTCTGCTGTCCTTTCTTGTCAAAATTAAGCTTTTGCTCCTAATTTTCAAGCTGTTCAGGTGTCTGTCCTTTCATAAATATCTGTGGAAGGATTGTTGTTGGGGTTTTGTTATTGTTGCTGTTTTGGGGCTTTTTGGTTCCATGTCTCTTCTGCTTTATCAATAACATTATTGTGTGTTTCCAGACCTTACTAGTGGTGATTTTTTTCTCTTCCTTCTCCATATCCCCAATCTCTTTTTTTGTTTGTTTACTTGTTTTTGCTGACTTTTAAGATTTTTCATGGCAGGCACATCAGAAAAAAAATCCACAGTCATCAGGGGTTTTTTCCTTCCTCATGAGCAGCGAATCTTTCTTTCTCTTCTCTGGTTAGGCATGTTCCCCTTATCAGCAGAAGAACCTGAAAGCAACAGGAAACTGCACCACCTGCTCAACGTGGTCACAGATGCTTTGGTGTGGGTTATTGCCAAGAGTGGGATCCCCTCACAGCAGCAGACAACCCGTCTGGCCAACCTGCTGATGCTCCTCTCTCACGTCAGACACGCAAGGTACGTGTCACAGAGTGTGTGTCACCTGTAAGGTGTGAGTCAGTGTTTGTTTATTACAGCAAAATGGAAGGCCAGGACTCCAGAGCTCTCCTGAGGGAATCCTGATGCTGCTCTTCACCTCTGCCACTGTGGGGCTTTCCTTCCTAGCACAACAGCAGGCAGCGTGCTCAGGTTATTGCTGGCACTTGAAAATGTGATGATAATAAAATACTAACTTAACCTTATCACATTAAATTGTTCATTATGTATCTGCCTGATGTGTGTAACAATAATAACACAAATTCAGCCTTTCAAAGCAAAAACCAAAAAACTAAATCCACCCAACCATCAAAACTGTCTGTTCAAAGCAAAAAATCTCCAAACTGATCTCTGGTGTGGGCTTTGGTGGAGCAAAGTGGGCTTTGGGCAGCATGCTTTTCCCAGACCAAATTTTTGGAATCACAGTGTGTTTTGCTGTGTGAGTCATGCTACAGCACTGCCAGGCTCCTGCCTCCCCCATGGGAAGCAGCTCTCCTTCTCCCTGCCACTTTCCTGACTGCCTTGACCTGCCCATCTTTGCTTGTGGTGCAGCAGACTGAAATGCAGGGTCCAAAACCAGATGCTGTTTGTCATTTAAATTATTACCCAGAGGCCAGCTATTCACTGGGCTGTCTTATGGCTTGATTTTGGACTGTGTATCCAGGGAAAATGGTGCTGGGACCAGGCTGGAGCACACAAAGGAGAGCTGGGCATTTCTGCAGGGACGTGGGGAAAGGGACGGCCTCCTTGCAACAAGGCTCCTGGGAGAGCAGGTGGCAGCAGCAGGGATTTGACTGTGCTGAAAGGCAGATTTTACCAGTCAGTTTGTGAACTGGGGGTGAGTTTGAGAGCTGGCCTTGCAGAAGCTCCAGCACCAGCCAGAGCTGAACCTGTCTCATGGTTCCAATGCACTGCCATCCCCTGGGATGCCCTCTGTGGGGGGACTCCACTACACAGCTTTGCAGGGGCTGTTCTGGCATTCTGTGAACAAACATTGTGAATATTTGCAAAAGTTTTTGTCTTTTCTCTCTAAACCAAGACTTTTTATGCTGTACCTCCCTCAGCCAAAGTTTGGAGGCTACTTGTGTGCTGTCTCCTTAATGTTCCTTAGTGCTGGTCAATTAGACTTTGTTCTTCATTGATGCTCTCAGCCTTGATTCCCACATAACACAGGACTCTTCTGGATGTAGGAATTTCTTCTTTAGCATTAACATGTTCTTGGGTCTTGAATTATAGCAGAACCCTGTTTATCTGGAAGCATTGCCACCCTCCCAACACAACCCAACCCACCAGGTCAGCTGCTGCTGTTTTCACTGGGATAAAGTTTGTGTTGAGCACTCTTAGATTTGAACCCCAGCCCCCTGAGAGCATTTGATGTACAAATATGTGTGACTGCCATGGCAATAGCCATTGCTGGTCCAAACCATGATACAGCACTAGGTGTTCAAGCTAACAGTGGCATTATACCTTCCACTACTTTTAAACTCTGTAGCCATCTGCAAGATCTGGCACTGGACACGCAGAGAGTAAACAAAGTGCTTGAAATTAGCCAGGGTAATTAGGTCTTTCCTCCTCAGCCAGGCAGGAGAGGCAGGTAGTCATTAATAAATGCGTAAATTCCCCTTTTATACAAAGATCCAGTGTGTGGCCTCTCATGTTTACAGCATCCAAGAGGTTTTCTCTTTCATTTCAATAGAGTTGTAAATCTGAATTATTTGCTGTGTGGTGTAAAACAAAACTTGGTTCTCTAAATAGTAAATAACTCAGCCTTAAAGTATTGGGATGTTGTTACTGTTGATAGTGATAAGTGATCTCAGGGACCACAGCAGCTAAATCCTCTTAGTTCCAAATAAAAGAGGACTCCCTTGAGGCCATGAGCGTGTTTTTCTTCTCTGCACTGTTGGAACCAGATCACTGATTTGCTTTCTGTTCTTTTGCACAGTAACAAGGGAATGGAGCATCTCCTGAGCATGAAGTGTAAAAACGTGGTCCCAGTGTACGACCTGCTGCTGGAGATGCTGAATGCACACACTTTCCGAGGGCAAAGGAAGTCCCCAGCCACACACCCTGAGTATGGCTCGCTGGAGCAGAGGGAGCCTGGGGACAGCCTGCACAACGGGGCAGCCCAGTGACTGTGTGGAGACCTGGAGATGTGAAGCTTTTGCAAAGCTATGGGAGAAAACAGATCTGCTGTGACGGGGCTGCTGAAGTGTGACCTGGTGTGAGTTCTTATCTCTTCTGGATTTGCACACGGGTGTCTTGGGGATTGGCTGTGGGATGCACACCTCTGTCCATGCTTCTGACATTAAAACAGCTGCACTTTTATAGTGCCTTTTCTGAGACTCTTTAAAAGCACCTTATGAAATCAGGTCTCAGAACAGCACTGTGTGATGGGGAATTACTGCCTCTCCTCCTCAGAGGCAGGTGAACTGGGACAGAGAGTAAAGGGACTGGTTTGACATGGCAGAAGCAGCCTGTGCCAGAGCCCAGCGCGAGCATCAAGGTCTCTGCCTCCCACAGGAAGGCTTTTTAAGCACTGACTGGACAATCTCCTCTTTCGGCATGGGATGGTATGAAATGTGGAGCATTATTATTTGGGACAGATCGGTTCACCTGTGTGTGCTGGTCCCTGGGGAATGCCTGCTCTGCAGCTGATCTAAAGTGCCGAGATATGTACAGTGTAAAGAAGTTCCTTCTGTTCTTAAATATGCAATGGCTGTAAGGGCCTTTGTTTGAAGGTCATTTGAAATAGCTTCTAGGGGCAGTTCAGAGCCTCCTCAGAAAGTTTAAACTGAGCTTAAGTTTGTATTTTGTGAGCCTGCTCTTTATGCTCACACTATTATCTGTGTATAATTCTTCAGTGCTTTAAACAATAACCAAACTGTCTAGATATTTCAGTCAATGCCTACTTTTGAAATGTGTTTTGTCTGTGAGATTAACATGTTGTTTTATATATTTATTAATGATGTTAAATCTAATAATTAGATACAAGAGGTTGCTCTGTGAATATTAACTGTTTGCATTTGTATATGATCTGCTAATCAGGCCTTGTTAGAAACAAACCTTCTTCCTTTCCCTTTTGACTGGCGTGTGGAATTCTGTCCTGCCCACCCAAAACCTGTTGCAGGGGGTGAGGAAGTGGCTGGGAACATAAACTGGGACCTGTTTTTGCCTGCTGCCCTGAGGTTTGCTGCTTGCTTGTTTTCAACTCGCATGGCACCTTATGCTGTGGTTTTCTTAACTTGTATAGGAGCCCTCAAAGAGTGGGGATGGGGATAATGGTCCTGGGCACTACTTTGCTTTGCAAGTGTGACGACTTGTTTGAATTTCACTGAAGATGCAGTGGGGTTGAAGTCCCTTGTGCTGATTTCTGCATGAGTTTAAGCTGCACTGAGCAAAAAATCCAGGTGAAATAGCCTGGCTGATGGCCCCAGTGGTCAGCAGGGTGGCATCCTTCATTCTGGCAACTGTCACCCTAAATGTGTATGTTTAAATACAATACATGCATGTTCTGGGCATTTCAGGTATGGTGAAATTAAATTGGGATCACACCAAAAGCCTATTTTGAGCCAATAAATCTTTTGCATTAAGGACTTTAATTAGTATGTAGTAGTGTTATTAGTAATTATTAGTATGTATTAGTATTATATTAGTAAAATATGCCATTTTCATATTTTGAGTATCAGTCAAACCTAATCTTGGTGGTTTTCAAAGCCAAGGACAGTATTTTTTATAGGAGGTGGATAAAGGGTTTTCAGTGAGTTACACAAATCTATTGTCTTGTTTTGATCTTGTACTTTACCAGATACTGCTGCTGATTCAAGTTTTTACTTGCTACCTTTTTATTGTTTTTAAGGAACTGTAATGTAGCAGTGCCCTTCTAAAGAAGTGTGATATTTACTACAAAGGAAAAATAAGGGGGATAAAATGTGAGTAGAGTCTGGAATTCACTGGTACTTTCATTCTGAGGGGCATTTTGCTGTGAAACAAACCTGTCTCAGTGTTTCTTGGGCTTGATCACGTTCTGGCCTCAGTGTCTGTTGTATTGTTCCTTCTGTGATTTTCCTTATCCTGTGTAATTTTTGGTTTAATACAGTTTTTCACAGACATGTTTAAGTGATTGTTTGTTTTGCTTTAAAAGTGATGAATTTATGTACAATCTTGGAACAAGCCTCTTAAAAAGAAAATGGGAAACACTGGCTCTAAATCACGAAATTAGCTTCTAAATGGAAATTTGCTGTGGATTGACTCTGTAAAAGGGCGATGCTTCAGATTTGTACCACATGTTGTTATTCATATATGCTGCTACCAGCACACTGCAAACAGGAAAATTATGTGATTCTGACCTGCTTTTTGTCTTGTTGAACACAATTTTATTAAAAGTTACTACTAGTGTTTTATAATGGTGCAAAGTCAATAGCTGTTGAGTCTGGGTCTGTGCAGTTGTGTTCAAATCCAGAGAAGGAGAAGGTGCACATCTCAAACAGCACAGGAAGGTGTGTGACACAATGGGTGGACAGGGTGCCTGTGTTCTCTTGAGAGATGTTGGGTCTGTCACTGTTCTGTATCCCCAGTTACCCTCAGGTGCTGCATTCCTGGTGGGGACTGTGTCTGCGTCCCTGCCAGGCCTGGGCAGAGTAGCCACAGTTTCCATTTGGATACTGGGGGGCTTTTCCAGTTTCAGAGTTGATGGATGGAGTGCTGAGGACCTGCAGGGACTGTGAGGAGGGGAGGGGAGCAGGGCTGGGTTGTGGCTTTCCTTCATCGTTTGGTACCTCAGCCTCTGTGCTGGGGCCTGACAGAGCTGCTGCTTCTGCTTGGAGAAATGGTGCTGCAGTCCTGGGATGTTTGCAGAGGTGGGAAAACCTGGCTTGTGCACAAGGGCTGGTTGGCAAGGGCTTCTTTTTTTTAAAAAAAAAAAGGAGAAAAAGAAAAGAAGAAAAAATTCCAAATTTTCCTTGTGCATGCTTTTAAAAATGTGCTGAGGTTCCTCCCAAATCTGGAACTAGAACCAATTGGAAAAGCAACCTTGTTGTTTTTAGAGAAATGGGGTAGCTCTTGGAGCATTTCAAACAGGTGAAAACACTTTGTCGCCAAGAATGTGAGACCTTTTCCACATCTCTGTCTTCTTGCAAATTAGTTATTATCCATTTTAGTGCTGTCACATTGCCAGTCAGAGGAGGGTGAAAGATGTGTAGACGTGTTGAAACAGTCTCCTTTGAGATGGTGCCCAACAGGGTGGGTCCTTCTGTAAAATGTGTAGCAAACTAGGACAGGTAGCACTTGAAGATTTTTTTGTGCAATAAATATGCGTATTTCCATAATAATAATGTTACTTCCTTACTGAGTGACAGATCTATACAGGGATCATTGTGGTGAAAGGAGAGCATTCTTTTAATTGCTGAACTTTCTCTTTTACTCGTGATGGCCTGGAAGATACTTGCTGTGTTTGCATCACTACAGTGGTTTCACAGGCCCTAAGAACAGGGTGAGCCCCCAGAAAGTTGCCTGTTGGTCCTATTTGAGCTGTCACCAGTGATCATCCTCTTCTGAGGTAAGAATTTCTATCCTGTTTGGACTTTATGATGGAATCCCAAAATGGTTTGGGTAGGAATGAACCTTAAAGATCTCGTTCCAACCCCCTACAATGGGCCAGGACACCTTGCACTAGACCGGGTTGCTCAAAGCTCCATCCAGCCTGGCCTTGGACACTCTAGTGATGAGATATCCTCAGCTTCTCTGGGCAACTTGTTCCAGTGCCTCATCACCCTCACAGTAAAGGATTTCTTCCTGCCTTCTAATTTAACCCTGCCCTCTGTCAGTTTAAAGCCATTCCTCCTTGTCCTATCGCTATGTGCTCAATCTCCAGCTCTCTGGCAGATCCCCTTTAGGTGCTACAAGGTGCTCTTGGATCTCCCTGGAGCCTCGTCACTGGTGCTGACTGTTTTGGGGTACACAGAGCTGAAAACAGATTGAGGACTCATCTCCTTGCCAAAGAAGTAAGACTTCAACTCAAAACTAGTTTGAGGCTGGTGTCATTCCTACAAGGCACGTGCACAGGCCTCACTAGTGTTTACTCTCTTTTGAATAATTTTTTCCCTTCCCTGACCACTAATAACCCACTGAGCAAGATGAGGACACAAAGAAATTGGTGGGTATATAGAATGACTTGTTTAAAGCAGACTTCAGTGTCAGCCTACAGAGCGGTGATTATAATCAACTGGAAATAAAACTATTTAAAATAGGTTTGGGGAAAAAAAGATTTAAGTTATTTCCCAGACTATTTTTTTTTATGACATTTTGAGATAATTTCTTGAAAGCCCCTCTCTTTGTATTTTACATCAGCTCAACAATTTGATATAACTGTACATAATGAAAGGAAATTGTAGGCTATGAAATTTTCTTTAGACCTTTTAACATTGTTCAATTTTCTTCCCCCCCGCATAGGTTCTTTCATGACAGAAGAACTGAATATCATGTCAGCAACTGACTATTAGTTCTTGGCAGAAAGGTTTGCATGGGCATTTGTGACAACCTGGCAATGAAATAATGGTTAGAGTTGGATAACTTCTGCTGAGACGGAAACTTAAATGAGCTCCATCTGAAAGTAATTGCTTTGACAAGATCAAATAATGATGGCAGAGGGAGAGAGAAGAGCCTGTGTGCTGTGAGAGGCTGGGAGAATCCATCATTTCCCCCTGGATACAGCACTAGTGTGAGAGCTGGGGCTGTAAAATTGGTATCTGGAGCACAGACCACCAGGGTTTGCCACTGTGGCTGGGAAAAAGCTGTTGGTTTGGTCTTTCTCTGAACATCAGAACAAGAAAGCAGCTTGCTTCATGAATCCCCCTGCCAGAAGAATGGCCAATCAGCAACCATCACTGGCAACAAGTGTAGAAAGGGTGGGAGAATTCCCACAGATCTTATTTTCCATAGGTAAGCATCACATAAATTGGTTAATTCCTGAGTGATTTTCACTGCAACCAGGACAAAAAGCATTCAATCAAAGCCCTAACAACCACACTTCCCTCTTTCCAGCCCTGCCACAACCCCCAGAATAGAAAATCAGTTCCAGGGTGGGAAATAGTTCAGCATTTCAAAATAGTAATAAGCATTAGTTGGTTAACTTTGTATTCTTCCTCCAGGAAATCCCTGACAATTGCAAAGGAAAGGATCTGTGCCACCAAACACAGGTTCCACTTCTGGATTTGTAATTTCTTGCTCTGGTAAGTGAGAGATCGGTTATGCTTCTTCCAACACTGCCCTATTAGCAAGCACAGAAGCCAACTCATACAGGAGTGGCAGGGTCAGCAGTGTTGGGACATAAAGCTGATTCCCCCCACCAGACACACGGGTAGTCCTCAGCCATTGGCAAAATTTTAATGACAGTACCCAAACTGTACAATTGAGGAGCAATGGCAATGCTGACTGTACACAGTGTTTCTCTAGCCCTTGCCCCAGTGTCAGTCTCATTTTAAAAACAAAGCTTATAAAAATGCACAATTCTCTCCCAAATACTGTACACTATTCAGCAGGTTAAAAACTGAAAAAAAATCTTTCATTAAAAAAGTCATTACACTATTTGTATACATCAGGGATAGTCTACATAATCATGTTCATCTAGAAAATATGTGCATTATAAACCATTTCCATGCAATGCAGCAATTTCTTATTTCAAAGGTGGTATAAAAAGACAACACAGCAGTCCTAACCACTAGAACACTTTTATGCCAAACAAAACAAATGTGCATCATGTTATTGAATGTGTTAGATGAACAAAATACAATAACAAAGATTCAAAAATACGTGATTTTTCTTGTATCCACAAAGTGACTACAGTACCAAAAGATACAGGTAACGTGATGTGTGTGTAGTAATCATGTTAAGCAAAGTCCCTCTTCAACTGCTTGTTTGTCGTGATAATCCAAGACAGACTGCTATGTTTAAGATTACTGTGATGTCACCTCTGCATCTAATAACTCAGTATTCAAACACCTTGCAAGCTTAAGAGCACTGCCCCTAGAAAATAGTGTATCTATTGCATCAAAGTATAAAGTGTGCTGCTTACAGTGTAAAAATCTATAGAAAAAAAAGTTTGTTTTCCATACAAAAATGCTGAAATTTTGTCAAGATATACATTTTGAGATGTGAAACTTGCTGCTTGATTGATGAACAAAAGCACCACCCGGAGTGTTTTGGGGTAGGGGGGGATGGTTTTAGGTCGGTGGAGGCCCATTGGTGTATCGCAGCATGGGGTAGAAGGAGCGGGCGAAGTTGTTTGCCTGGGTGCAGCTGTAATCCTCCTCAGAAGATGGAATCATGCAGGCCAGCAGCAAAAGGAGGAGGAAGAACAACTGAAGAGGCAAAGCTGCTCGTAACACTCGGTAAAAGAAGGAGGGAGACCGAGGATTTGTTTGCACAGGCTGTGGATGGCTTTCACTTCTGAAAGGGAGAAATAAGGAAAAGCAGGCAGGTCAGAGCTGGAATTAGACAAGTTGTTTTAGCCCTTTCTAGGATTCACATGAGCCTTCTGAGATGTAGGGTTGAGAGCTACAGGAAAACACAACACAACGAACACTTTAACTGTAATTTGAAAGTGTGCAAGACTGCTCAGTGGGAAGCCAGCTTCTGGTTTGGGTTTACTGTCCTTACCGTCAAAGACATTCACTACTGAAGAAGAAATGTTTACTTGCAATAGCTTCGAGCAGTGCATTTTCACCCTATCTTCAGATGCAAACTTAACTTTTCCCAGGAGGCAAAAAACCCACTCCAAATACATGGTGAAGTATAAAGGAAAGAATCATTCACACTGACGTGGTTCTTCTCTGCCTTGGCGTTACTGAGGTCTGCCCTTTGAACAGGATCCTTAATGCACAGGGGTTAAGTTCTCCCTTTGTCCTCCATGTACTAAGTAGCTCTCAATGGCAAGTTTCTCTATCCAGATATGCTGGTGGAATTAAAGGAGGATTTAAAATATCCTCCATTTGGCACCAAAAAAATATTTTCTCAAGAGTAAAGACAAGCCCAGGCTGCACACCACTGCAGAGGTCCACCATTCACCAAGGTGCAGCCCAGAGCTGGGAGGCAGAGGAGACACTACAGGGAGACAGAAACCACCTCCACCCTGTGCCAGGCTAAGAGGAACAGCTGCCCAGGATTCTGCTGGCACTCAGCTCATCTCTGCCATATTCACTATCCTTCAAGAGATCAGGGGAATATAAAATTATACCTTGTGCTGCTGCTGTTTCTGCCATCAGCAGTTCTCCTTACAGCAACCTGTTGGGAGAAATAGCTTTTAGTATCCCAGTTTCAGAAAATACAAGGAATATCTCTTTCTCAGAAAAGACAGTTGTAGACTTTAGTCTGGTTGTAAATTCTGTAATAAGGTATATGGATCCAAAAGGTAAAATGATTACATTTGAGGAACTTTTACATTAAATCTGTCAAAATACGCTATATGCTGATAGCAAAACATTAGAAAAATATACTTGCCTTCTTCACAGCAGGGCTGGATTTCTCTGCTTCTGGATGATAGTCTCCTGAGTCCAAGTCATCTGGAACTAGCAGGAATGTTTTGGTATCCTAAAAGATAACACATTCCTCTTTAAAATGCACATTCAAAACTCTCAACAAAAGTGCACAGAGCCACCTTTCACTGCCTCTGTAGATGCACAGCCTGCTGCCTCTTCAAATGTGCATAACCAGTGGTGAACTGATGCTCCAGTTCTCTGGCATAAAGAGATGCTTTATTCCCAAACTGAAGGAATTACAAAGGAATGGGTGCATACAGGTATTACCTTGAAAATATCTCTATCTGACAGCTCTCAGGATAAGCAACCCATTGCTACAAACTACAGCTCCTATGTGTTCATTGCACACTCCCAGCCTGGTACTTGGCCTGGATCATAGAAATTCAGGTTGGAAGGGACTTCAGGAAGCTCAGCTAGTCCAGCCTCTTGCAAGGCCAGCTATGAGACCTGACCAAAAGCCTTACTCAGAGCTTTATCCTCTCTGCTCTTCAAACCCCTCAAGGATGGAGGCAGCACAGCCTCTCTGAGCAATCTCTTACAATAGTGTTCTAGCCTCATGGTGCTGCTTTTCCTACCAGCCAGACTTAACTATTCTTTTTTTCAGCTCATGAAGGCAGAAATACTTAAGTTTTAAGCCAGTCTTTTATAAATACCTTTACTCTCAGTACATTATTACTTTTCATTAAGGAAGATCCACGAACAGGTTTTTAAATTCTGACTCACCAGATTTCCTTGCATTGTTTTTAAGTCCTGAGAGACTTGTTCAATAAGCTGTTTCAGTTTCATTCCAATTACATGGACCTTCTCTTCCTCTTCAACGTAATCACCATCTGATTTAATCAGCAGGTAAGCAGTGAGTTCTTGAAGGGAGTTTACATTAAGCTGTTGCTCCAGCAGCTCTTTCTCCAGTTGCTTAGAAAAACAAACAAACAGAAAACAGTGCAACAGACTTACTCTCAACTTTAAGGCTGTTCTCACATAGGTAGGAACTCTGGAAGGCTTTGAAGAACAACTCAACCTGCCTGAGAATCCACAATACATAGGAATGGCTATTACAGCTACACAGGAAATGAAGTTCTCTTGAAGACCGGTTGTACCTGCTTGAACTAACATTTAAAAATAGTTCTAGAAGTAGGTAATTCATATAGAGAAGACATTAAATTTTAGAAATTGGAAGTCTTACTCCAGCATAAAGACTGTTCATAAGCAACTTAATTATGATGTGTAATTATGGAAAAATTGCCTCATAGAAGCAATATCTCAGTCCATTTCAGAAACCGTCCCCATGCCTGATGACAGCAGGTTCGAGGACAGACTGCAGTCACCTTGAGACAAACACCCTGCTCTTATTTTGTGGTGAGAGCTACTGACTCACTGGAAGAGCTGAGGTGCTGCAGTTAAGACTACACTTACCATTAACTGCTTTTGGCATTCCAGTATAGTATTGAGGTCAGCATTTGGATCTGTGATTTGTGCTTCATTCCTTCGGCTCTCAGCACTTGCTAACCACAGGATTAGCTTTTGGCTCTGGTCATGGAAGTCCTAGAGAGCAACAAAAGATTTGCACATATGAGAAAAAACACCTTTGAAGTGCTTTCACCTGGCTTTTCCTGCAAACAAAATGCCCAGGCCAGATTAGACAGAGCCACCACAAACTCACAATTAATAAGGGTACAGAAATCCAGTGAAACTATTCCACCTATGCAGTAAAAGGCTATTATCTAGTTAAAAGATAATTTTACCAAACCCTTTAAACCCAACAGTCACCTTCACAAGAAAACAAAGGGTCTTGGAGTGTGAGTGACCCTTCCATTGACATGCAGGAATTACCCATCTGCCCTCTCCCCTTATCTAACCCCCTCAGCAGCATCCCAAAGAGTGTTTGCCCTTATAAACTGGCACATGGTACGCACCTGGCAATTCAGTAAGGCTTGTTGTAAACCTTTCCTCCAGTTGTCCAGTGCACGAGTTGCTTTCTCCCAGTGCAGGTTCACCTTCCGAAGCCTGTTCTGAAGCTCCTTGAACTCTGTACTATCTGCTTTCTGGAATTCTTTGCTGCTCAGGTTAGCAGAAAGCAGCACTGCTTTGTAGTTATCGAATGCTTTAAGCATGTCCTGGTAGAAAAAGAGAATTAGAAACTTTTATCAATGTTGAAAAACACATTTATTTACAATAAAACTAGGCACTTGAAAGAATCACAGGTATTGGGGAAAGCTGAATCCGGTGGCTTTTCAATACTGCTAAGAAACATATTAAGGTAGGTGGCCTTCTTTATGTTATTTTTTTTTTTAAAGCCAAAACCATCACTTTGAAGAAAATAAATATGACTGGGCTTGTGCTTCTTCCTAAGTCATAGGCCTTATGGCTTAATCCATATATGTCCTTCATTACTCTGAGCTGCCTCTTTCCCTGACATTTGGACAAATATTCCCATAGGTCATCACATGCTATTTCCTCTTAATTTATAAAGCTTTTGCCACCTCAGAATCCTAGAATAATGCTGAAGGGGACATCTGGAGCTCTGTACTTCATCCTCCTGCTCCAAGTAGGGCCAAGTTCAAACTCTGAGCAGGCTGCTCAGGGCCTCATTCAGTCAAATTCTGAGTATCTGGCAGGATGGAAATTACCCATCCCCTTTGGGCCCCTGGTCCTGCACCAGGCCACCCTATTGTGAGAAATTCTTTTTCCTCTAGTCAGAGTTCCTGTCAGCCCATTTCCCTGACTTGTCTAAGTCCCCCCAAAAGCAGTCCTGCCTGCTTTCCTTCTCTCCCTTAGAACTGCAGAAGGAGATATTATGGAATTCGCCAAGTCACGGCCATATTATCTAATCACCTTTAAGTTAAGGCAGAGATTGTATTTCTGAAGGATTTAAAAAAAAAATGAATGCTGAACAATACCTCATACCCTCAAGTTTGAATCAAGGGTACTCAAGTCTTTTTCAAGTTGCTCTTGCAGTAGGAACGTAAGAGCTGCAGGATGAATCCTGCAATCCACATGACTCAGACTGCTTTTCTTATCAGCCTTTCCAACAAGAGTGTCAATCTATATATTCTCAAGATCCGTGTTCCACTTGCTGAAAACTGCTAGTCTAAATTACATTTCACCCAACAAAGAATCCTGTCTCCCTCCTCCAAGGAACAAAGTTTTTCTCAGTATCAAACAAAGCAAATGGTCCATCACAGACTTTTGAACATCAGTAAGCCAGTCTGCAGGCAGGCTGGCCTTATCCTTATCCAGGGCATCTGGGATGTCCTGACATCTCATGAAATTCACCTCTTAGAATGTTCTTGCTCTTTTAGACACCCCTGTAAAGCCAAGCTGTCTGAAAAGGGGATTTACAGCCAGCTGGACTCCTCTTAAGCAGATGCAGAAGAGAAGTGAAGCTCTGCTGCTTGGAGAGGTCAGACACCCAGCTCCAGGCTGAAGGGAAGCACTTCCCTCCATCCGAGAGGCAACACCAAACCTTTCCTGGCACTTGGGGCCTAAGCCAGGTTGGCTGATGGAATCAATCTTACTTGAGTGAAGTTATTCTCCCTGGCCTAATGTCTACTCCAGGACACGTAGGCTTAAGCATACCCTCAGCATGCCTAAGAAATCCCTCCTCTGTCCTGCAGAGTGTCTTGTTTGTGAGCATCATCCCAAGTGTGATCCCAAACTGACCACCAACCTCAGGATTTGGGTGACTCCATATGAGGCGACTGGCAGAAGGGTGAGCACACAAGGATTTTGCACTTCCACAGGTGTCAGGAACACTGACTCTCTCAGAGGCATTTCTCTAACTGCTCTGCTGCTTGGCAGAATTAGCAGAGACTGCATTAATTTTGTTCCTTGCTTTTAACTAATACATTCTATTCAATGAGAAATCTGGATTTGCCTAACAAAAAACCTGCACATTTTGAAAGGATCAATTTCTCAACTATTGGGCAAAGGTGCTATTTAGAGCTAAGATTTTTTTTTTGCAAACACCATATTGCTAAAACCCACAGCTTTAGAGTAGATCTTTCTCAGCCTCCCTGTTGGAGCTACACCTTTAATTCCATTAAAAAAAATCAGCCTAGACTTTGCAGTCTGTTGACCTGGCTAATTTTCAATCTGTTTCTGGTTTGCAAAGAGGGGAATGGTACAAGGAAAAGATACCACTCTGCAAGAAAACAAAGAGGGGTTTATTTCAGCCTGATTCTCTGCCTGCTGTATCAGGCCTACTGCCTGCAAATCTCTACATATGAAGAGAAAAGCACCCCCCCTCTTTAGCCCTCTTAGCTGAGAGCAGTTTAGCTCCCCTCTGACAATTCCACACTGCCAGTGGCATCCGTGCTGCCCAGCAGATCCCAGGAGCACAAACACAGTGAAAAAGAACATCAACATCTTGAAATCCCAGATACTTGAATTCTCAGTATGCCATAACTTACTTTCAATTTCTTGACCCTTTGTTCCAATGCCTGCAGGCTCGTTGGGATTTTCCCTTTTTGCAGCTCTTCCAGCTCTTCCTCAGTTTTATTAAGCCAAGCAGAGATGTCGCTGAGATCTGAGTCCAGCTGCTGCCACTGCTGCAATTTCTGTTTCATCCTAAGTTTATTTCTGAGGTCTTGAGCTTGGATGAGCTCCCACCTATCAATAATGCCTGCAAATCATACAATAAGATGCATGTAAATCTTCAGTAATGTGCTGAGTGTGTAAAACTGATGCTAGAAGTTTTACAAGTAAATTATTCTCCAATCTACTCAGGGGCCACGCAATTGCTGCCATGTATTACTGTCATCCAGACATATTTTTTCTGGAAATTCTCCAGTCTGTAAGTTTCATATTACTAGTCAAATTATCCACATAGCAATGCTACGAAAGACTTTAATCACATTAATTCACTTTGAAGAACAGAGCAAGTTTAAGGAGATGGAATTCAATAAGCCCAGCTGTGATTTGGTGGACAACAGAATGCCTCATAGGACAAATATGATCCAGCAGTTAGGACTTGGGTTTGTGCTTTATGTCTACATGGAGCTGCTGGAGCAAGTCCAGAGGATGGCCATGAATATGCTTCACAAGTGCTGGAGCACTTCTATAAGGACAGGCTGAGAGTTGGGGCTGTGTTACATGGAGAAAAGAAAGTTCTGGGGAGAGCTTAAGGGGCTACAAGTGAGCTGGAGAGGGAATTCTGGCAAAGGAATGGAGTGATAGGACAAAGTGGCTTTAAACTGACTGAGGGCAGGTTTAGAACAGAAGTTTGAAAGAAATTCTTCACTGTGAGGTGATGAGACATTTGAAAAGGTTGCCCAGAGAAGCTGTGGCTACCCCATCCCTGGAAGTGTTGAAGGCCAAGTTGTATGGAGCTTTGAGCAACCTGGTCTAGTGGAAGGTACCCCTGCTGTGGCAGAGACGGTGGATCTAAGGATCTTTAAGGTCTCTTCCAACCCAAACCATTCTATCTGTGTTACATGAGTTCAGTGGTAAAGGACATGGAGATGCCAACTGTGCAACCACTAATGCTATTTCTGGAAAAGCCCTTTTCAGAGCTTTTCCTATTCATCCCATGTATGGAACACAACTCTGGACTATTTTTGAGACCAGAGAGATAAACTAAGCAAGCTGGTGCATACAACTGCAGCCTTCTTATCACAATTCACTTTTGTGATTGCTGTACAATGTCTCATTACAATCTCCAGCACTTGAAAGCAGGAATTAGGTCCTAAAAGGTTAAGAACCAGCTTGTTAGTCTATTTGGACATAAGAACCACAGTGAAGACAGTGAAGAACAGAATACATTACCAGCTTTGACAAAACATTTCTGCCAATGGGAGCTGTAGCATCTTGTTATATGGAGTACCAATAGAAACTTGGCAAAATCAATTAATTTAAATGATGGTGGTTTATTTTAATTTTATTCCCCAGGCAAATGCGTTGCATTTGTGCCCCCAGGGTCACAGGACAAACACCACAGCCCCAGGCCACTCCTGTACCTGACTGCTTCTCTGCTGCTTCTATATTCATCAGCTCTTGGTCATCTTGGGGTTCTTCATCACTCATATTAGCAGATGGAATTTTCTCTTTGCTGCTGCTGCTGCTTGCAGAGCTGAGCTGCTTCACCTGGAATGACATTTTGGTGGGTGAGCCCTGCAGGTTAACAAGCTGTCAAAGGTTAAATTTGTTTTGTATTACTTTGGGGTGGCTGGGCTGCTGCTGAACTCTTGCATGTCAGATTTAGCACCGGGCTCGTGTCTTTACTAACAGTTTATACTGGTTCTCTGTGCCATTCCAGTAAACAAACACACTCCATAAGTGGTGCTAATTATTGCAAGACTGGACATGGCAAATTAATTCCTTTTGCACTACATGTACCAGACAATGCACATTTGCTGATGCTCTTTGTCGGATTCTGGGTGTCGGCAATATTGACTCTAAGGCTCTAAGACTGGATTAATGATGACAAAAAGCAGCCAGATACCAGCACCATCCTGTCTGGAAGAGTGCTGACAACTAGTCCAGATCCACTGAGCCTGGCAGCTGCTGGCAAAGCCATGGCTGGCAAAGAGCCACCAAGGCTGAGGTACCAATGAACCATAAGCCATTTTGGCATGTTTTTCAGTGCCTAGAAGCAGATTAAATGG
Source organism: Campylorhamphus procurvoides (assembly GCA_013396655.1). Taxonomy (NCBI): domain Eukaryota; kingdom Metazoa; phylum Chordata; class Aves; order Passeriformes; family Dendrocolaptidae; genus Campylorhamphus; species Campylorhamphus procurvoides. Next base: position 1,227,632 of record WBMV01007941.1, read on the forward strand.
TGGGCTGCATGCTAGAAAAGGACCCTTCAAATCTCTCTGCCTAGGAAAGGGAGATATGTCAGTAAGTATCAAGAGAGAGTATTCACATCCTCTCCTTTGTGGGGGTTAAATTCTCCTAGACTTGTCCTATGACAATAGAGGAAAAAGCACCTCTAGACACTGACTCTGACCAGGAGCCCAACATGGTTGTTCTGAATGGCTTTAAAGAAGCTTTTCTAGCAAGCGGATAGAGACTCTCACTGGTTACCCAGAAATAATGTCTAAATTAGCATGAACTGAACATTCCCCCCCAACTAATCTTTTCCTTGATGCTGGAGAAGGGAAGAGGATGGAGTTACAGAGAACAACAAAGAGACTCTGTAGAATGGGTTCAGTGCCCACAGAGTCTCCAACTCACATAGTCTGGCTTATAGGGAGTACTTGTCTCTGGACCAGACAATACATTTCCAACCATCTCTGCCTGGTTGTATCTGTGTTTCCTGCAGACTGGGCTACCTGGAGAATGCCAAGGATGAGCTTCTGAAACAGACTTCCCTGAAACAAATAAAACCAAAACCATACACCATGAGTGCAAAATCCCATCTCCATGAGGAAGCTGTTGCTTTGTTTAAAGTTAGAAAGCGCTTTGAATAAAATGGCATCAAGTTATGGCATAAAAATGACAGTTTTGCAGCTTTCCTTGCAAAGCATGCACATTTGCAAAACATCAACAGTGTTTTGAAGGTGATGAGATGAGAGCCATGCAGTTATGGGACATTCTGTTTCCTTCTGGAAAATGCTTGAACACAGGTATGAGTAGTCAAAAAACTCGAGAAAAAGGCTGCACTGTGGTTTTGGAAAGTTTGCATCCCAACAATACTATCACACATCTGCAACACATGTCAGTGTATAGACATGTCCTGGTTTGGAGAAACTTTTGTTCTGGATTTAAGAGACAGGACACACACGGTTCTGTCATGCACCACAAAAACCACTTGCACAGTTGGAGATACTGCCTTCAGGAATTATGCAACCAAAATTAGAAACAACCAAAAAAGTGATACTACCCAGAAAAAACCACCGAGAGAGTACCAAAGGACTTCGGATCAATACAATTAAATGCACATTTACCAACTTGGCATTTACCAGGCAAAATCTAAATGGTATGTTCTGGACTGCTTTGTAATGTACATGTGGATACTGCAGAGTAAGAACACCATGACAGGATGAGACATGGTGTCCACACAAGGCAGGAAGTCAGACATTACATATGAGAGAGGTTGAGGAATATAGCGTGCAGCACAGGGAGATTGCCATGTTCAGACACATGCATTAGCAGGTGCCTACCAGAAGATGCTTTCAAAGTTTTTGTGGTCATTTTAAGATATGCCTCAGGGTTTTCAGTGATTTCTACATCTGAAAAAAGAATAATGTCATTTTCCTCACTATTCAATATTTCTCAACTGTTAAAAACAACTGAAACAATGAGGGACAGCAAAAACAAAGAACAAAGTAAGCAGCTGGTACTATTTTTAAACATCCTTAAAAAGTTTCCAAAAACCTAATGTTGCTAAAGATAGAAGCTTGGTTTAGACAACACCATTCCCTTCATTCCAGAGATCTAAGAGATGAGACTGCTCACATCTATTAATGGTATTTGAAAACCAACCAGCCATGTGGGAACAAGACTTCAATCCCCCTCCCTGCCCACACAGGGACATCCTGCAGTTCCCATGTCAAACCCAACTGCTGGACATTGGTTCTCACCTGACAGAGCACTGTAATATGTTGCTTCTTCATCATCTTCATGAGAGGAAGAACCTCCCACATCACCTGTGTGATCCCACTCGAGCGGGATGGAGTCAACACTGACAGGGGTTTCACAGCCTGATCTCTCATGACCTTGAGTAGGGGGCATAAGGTGGCAAAGGGACTGTGCCGATGAGGGCCCCTCACTGATGGCCTTCTTATGCCAGGGATCATTCTGGATTTCTCTGGAGTCTTCTTGATCTGTCTCATTTTCAGAGTTATCTTTTTCATCATACAATCCCTACAAAGAAATAACAATTATCACATATTAGTAAGATTTGCAAGAGATCTACACTGCTTAATGAGCCCATGATTGAGCCACACAGTACTGCCAGGGGTAGTTTTGTGGTCAGCCGTGGCAATCAAAGACCACATGCCTAAAATTAAGGAAAGGCATCACTTCTGCCTCCTCTTTTCCCAAAACAACCCTCAGCAGCAGCTCTCTCCCCTCTTTTAAGACACTCAGCCACCACCATAACATCTCTCTTTAATTTGCAGGGAGGGGTACCCAGTTCCAAAAGGACTTCAGAGGTCAGCAAGGAAATGGTGCTCAGGCAGGGGTGAAGAGCTGCTTGTAGTTGTTCATGCTACTTCCTTCACCTGCCTTTCTAATACATGTTATTTCTTCTTGAGCCAAAGCAAACTGAGAATCATCTGAATGTTCCCTGGGGAAAGCAAAGTGCATGCTGTTCCCCATTCGAGGCTCTCACAACCAAGTGGACAGATGGAGCCTCACAAATACATAAAGAGATATTCTAAGTACATTATTGAAATTAAAATAACCGAAGTGATATTAAAAACACCAAAAAAGCTTTTGAAGCCCTCAAGCCACTACTATATAAATATGAACCACGTGAACTGCTTCCATGCTGTTATCCTGATTCTGCAGATGGAGTCCCAGCACGAGAGGCAAGGAGGAGACAAGATTGGCAACAAAGATTTAGCAAAACTGGCACTTCTACTGCAGAGCACCTGCCTGCTTTGAGCTCACACCATTCAGTCAAGGTGCTAGGGATAAGCAATGAGCATTGCAATTCAAACACCAGAATCTCATCCAAGAATCAAAACAATTGTTGATTCTTACAGGATCCCTTGAGGTCAGCCTTTGATGGAACCGGGCAACTCGCCCAAACACCTCTTGACAGTATCGATGAAGTTCTTCCAATTCATCTTCAATCAGGGTGGCATCCAAAGGCTCACTCTTCTGAATCAACTGCTCCCCAAAAACGATTAGCTGATCAATCTTATTGGTGTTCAGTGTTATTTCCTGCTGGAAACCCTATTTGGAACATACAAGAAAAAGAATTACTTCTGCAACGGCCCTTTCTAGCCTAAGGTTTGTCCCTCTCTTCTGGCTCACTGAAGTGAAAGACAATATTGACATTGTCATCTAATTTAATTTGGTATCTTTTTACAGAAGAAGTCCAAAGGTTTGTTTTATTAGCAGAATTACAGTTCCAAATGAAGTGGCATTTTTCACCCATATGTTCATCAATCTGACTGCAGTCTGAGCCTGCAGAGGATCATGATACAAGAGTTTAGCTAATCAGAGATTATTTTTCTCTTGGGTACACATGATCTTTGTCTCAGTAGCAAGTAAGTTTGTTTGGCTGCTTGTGCTTCCAGCCCACACAACAATAAATCTACATCCCAAACCAACTAACAGTGCAAGCAGAACAGAGGAATTAACCTACGAGCAGGTAGCAAGGAATTAGTATATTCTTTACAATCATCGCACATTCCTGCCTTCTTATTTCTGTTGAAAGTCCCAGCTACAAACAGGGTGCTCAGAGGATGCCAATTAAAAAAAAAATTCTCACCAGAAAAAACCCATCTGAATTTAGGAATGTAGCTTTTACTGTTAACCAGCACCTGCTACTTTGCAGGCCAGTTATCACTGTCACTGACATGCAGTGTCAGGAGAAAATGGCAGGACAGAAATGAGCCTGAACAGTGACTCAAACATTATACAGTTTAATCTTGATTCAGACAATATGTCCTAACAATTAACTGGTGTCTTAAAGCAAATATAGCCCCACAAAGATCTGGTGGCTATTGCGAAGTTCCAGAAAAGTGCATGATTCTGTCAAGAGAGGGCAGCCCAAGAGGATCAGCTGGGCTATATTAAACAACTGCTCTGTGTGGATACGTACATTTAACTGTCGCATTTTGTCATCAAAGTTACTTTTTGAAAAGTGCTCCACATTTGTCAGCTGCAGGTCCATCTCTGTGAGCCAAACAAGGATGCTTTCCCTTGTCCCCTCAAATTCATCTCTCCTATTGGTGAAGTGCTGGATGGGAAGAAAGGAGCCAGTGTTATAAGACTTCACCTACTAAAAAAGATGGTCACAGGGCTCTTCTGAAAACAGTGTTTTGTTTCAAAACTCCTGTTCACCTTAAAGGCCTTCAGGGCAGAAATGGCAGCATAAAACCTGTCCCCTTCCTATAGTGATGCTGGAACAAAGCTCTGTCAGTGCACTATTTGTACAAAAGAGGGAATAAAACTTCAGCAGTGCAAGATGCTTCTATAAAGTTATAGTCTTGATTCCACTCTGTAGGCTTTCTCTCACATCATTACACCAGTGCAACAGTTATCTGGACTCAGGTTTGACATCTTATTTGTTCTGAATTTAAAATAGAGGTAGACAAAGGAAGCAAATGCCATATATAACTAAAGTAATTAAAACTATGAGATTACAAACTGTGAGTTTTTAGTGAATTTACAATGGAGAAGCTGGATCATGGATGACCATGCCAGTGTAATTATCACACCATTTGGTGTGGTAGCCAGGAGGAACATTCCCTCTGCCAATCCCCACAGAAGCTGCCAACAGACATGCAGTTTGCCTGTTCTCCTGGGTGGATTTACTGTTCAGGAAAGGGAGCCATATAACATCCCAAACACAAAAACTCCTAACTGCACAGATCAAATGCCATAATTGCTCTCACAGCCTCATCCACTGACTTTTGGGACCTAATAGTTTTCCCTGTCAGTTGCTTGCTGAACCGCTATATTTAAAAATCAGGCAGTGACAAGTTTCCCCAAGGCACAGTACAGAGTATTTGCCCAGAGATCAGTTTAACTAACAAGCAGGATACTTCTCTGAAGAGTCACAAATACACTCTTGGACAACATTCTTTGTCAGGCAGGCAGTACAGCAGGAATGTGCCTCTCCACCACAGCTCCATGTTTAAAGCCTTGTAGGTGAGTTACAACTTGGCATGAGAGGAGAGCTGAGTTGCAAAGTCCAAACTGTATATGTCCCTTTGTCTCTCTGCCTCTTATCTATGGAAAGGTGCAAGTGCGTGGACACATGACAAGACTGGGTAAGAGGAAAGTGTGATAGGATCAAGTGAGACTGGCTACTGACCATCCAAAATTTGCACCCATTCTTCCTTTATGCTTTTCTTCAGCTACCAAGAGTCCACCTACCAAGGACAGGTTTATGCCATGCACTTGGTGACCTTTCCAGAGCTGCTTTCCTACACTGGCAGCTCAAGGCACAAATCAACACAAGACAGTTGCTCCAGCATACGTTTTGCTTGTGGCTAATTCCTACAGAAACCTGCAAGTGCTCCTCACTCTCTTGCCCCGCTGTGCAACTACCTTGAGCCTCCTCAGAATGGAAGCGACTCGTTTCTGGAGATTATCCCAGCGCTGGTTTCCCTCGTGCACCATCTGCTTCAGCTTGCTGGCCGAGTCGGTGCGGTTCTCGCGCGCCAGGCGCCGGTACTGCTTATTGATCAGCTCCAGCTGAGTGAGGCGCTCGTGAATCTGCCGCTGGAATGCCTGCAAGGCAAAGCAAGGAACTCATTCCCTCACTGGTAAGAGAAGGGATGCTGATGGTACCATCCATCAAGAGACATGATGCCCTCCCTCTAAAAACAGACCTTCCAAATGCAAAATTATACCCAGAGGAGGACCCGTATTTTAAATCGTCTGCTCAGGTTTAGCTCATTAGGAAAAGAAAGAAAAAATGAGTATCAACCTACAAAGGTCTCTTGCCTATAAAAAGAAAATCTTTAATTTATAAGTAGGATCTTGTCAGTTCAGAGCATTGGATTCTCCACATTAAAAAAAAAAATCTGGAGACAAATACATCAGCCAGACATCCAACAGCCACATGCTGGCCAAATTATTTATGTTCTCTATATCACCAATACCAAACTAGTGTTCTCCAGTGAACCAGGCATTTCACACAGCAAGTATTCAGCAGCTTGGTCATTCAGCCTGCTGCGAAGCACAAGAAAGGAAGATAAAAAATTCACCTCAAATTTCTTCAGCTCCTCCTTTGCATGTGTGTACAAAACCTCTGAAGAATTAGGCCTTGCTGCTATTGTTTCAGATGATTTTAGCCAATCTTCAAAGCGAGAATAGTCATCCAAAAACCTCTGCCACAGACGCCAGGTTTCCTCGATTCTGAGAGAGTGAAAATGGAAAAGTTTTATCACAAGCCCACTATTAATTCTGGATTAGTTTTTTCCTTTCAAAAATTCAGCTTGTGGCAAAAGCTACAGCATTTCTACAAAATTCTGCCATGGCTTTCTTTAGGAGGGGCAAGGAAAAGAGACTTACTTCATTCGCCTTTCCATAGACATGGCACAAATGTTTCTCCACCGTCTGTCCAAACTCCTGGTAGTCTGCTGGATGGAGTCACACTCTGTCTCGTTAGCACACGCATCTGAGTCGTGGAGCAGGACTTCACAGATACTAAACACCGATTCCACACCTGCCGTGTGCTGCTCTATGTCTCGCTGCAGATCCTGCCATTGGCAAAAGAAAGCTTGAGTGGAAGGAAACGTGCACATTTCAGAAATACCCTTTCCAAATGCTGTAGAGAAAGGGGGAAGAGCCATTTGTGTGTCAGGAAAAGCTTATTTAGCTTTAGAAAACAGACTTGCAGGATGAGCTGTGCAGATGACAGGCTGACAGGTCAGGACACAACTGCCATGCAAAAAGGGATTGTCCAGCTTTGGTTTCTCGGTCTAAACTCAACCTCCTTGTTTACTGTCTGGACAATTTTAGTGTACATTCAAAATCCAAACCTTACATATGCCATAAATAAGTTCTTATTAATTCTGACAGCACAAGGTGACTGTCTCGTATCAGCTTACTGCCCTGTAAAACTTGTCAGAGAACTCCTAGTACAATACATGTATTTTAGTGACTGTATGATCACAGGCTGTAAGCGTGATACACAAACACAGCACAGCAGTACCTGTTGTTACACTACTTTTCTTACTCCCTCTTGAAGAGCTGCAATGTTGATAGACTGTTTTAAAGGGTCTGGCAAAGACCTTTTGCCTAATCTACACTACAGGTTTCTTCTCCAGAGCCATGATAGTCTGGTCTCTTATGCTGTACCCATCACTACTCCTGAAGTCAATGTAATTGAGAGACAGGAAAAAAAGCCTTATCTAGATATTTCTTATTGAAAAGGTAGCTCTATACAATGCTACCAACTATAAATAGTAACAAAATGACAATGTCCACTAAATTTCCATTTTTTAATCCATTTCTGGCACTTCTAATGAAGAACACAGACTTGCTTGAATAACACTAGAATAAGAAACACAAATCAGTCTTTTTCTGACAACAGTGAACTGGAACTCCCATTAAATGGTATTACTGGTTTCAGTGAACATATGAAGCAGAACTGGCTTTGCTCTAGACTTTAAAAAAAAAATCAAACCCAGAATAAAACAAACAAAAAAACTCCAAGACAGACACAGCTTGTAGTAAATACAAAAGGAGTTGGAGGAAGATATTCCCAAAACTCATCAAGCTGCAAGGAGTTTAGTATGGCCCAGTGGCAATGTTCAGTGGTTAGATGGGTACGTGAACAAAGAGCTGAGCCACAAATGGTCAAACTATGGCTTGTGGGACTTGTAGAAATGAACAGCTTTAAGGAATGGAGAAGCGAAAATCTTTAAATGGATGAGAGACTGCCAGAAGGAGACTAAACAGAATTTTTTACAGGTTATTAAGGATTCACAGCAAGTGAATCTTGTTTTCTGAGCAGGATGCATCCGTGCCTTTTCAACACAGGTTCTACAGCTGAGAGCAGGCTACTACTGGTACCTGAAAGTCTCTTCAGAATTCATTAAATTCCACTGGATTTACAGCTGTTTTGACCACAGTTTAGAAATTAATTCCAACTTGCACCATGGTAATGTTGTTCACAACTTCAGGTCATGTCTGGGTTCATGGAATAACCCTAGGCAGAATCCTTGCTGTTTTCCAAATGACCTGACTGTTTTAAGTGAGACAAACACAACAAACTAAGTAGGGGGGCCAGGAAGATACACTGAGCCCCAAAAGGTACCTTTCCTTCAACTCTGCAAAACATTTTCCAGAGAGCCTAAACAGACTACGCACTGCTAGATTTCTGCATTAGTGAAACACCTTTGCAATCTTAAAATTATTATTATTCATGTTGTAATCTTTATCCTTTAATTGAACATGCCATAAAACATCTCTGTGGATGCACAACACGTTTAGATGCCATTATTCAAGACTGAACAGGCAACGCTTTTCCAGTCATGGATGTCAAATAAAAGAAGCCTGTAGGGCATATTTCTCACCATCACTCTGCTCTTGCTGAAATAATTGTTCAGATAAAACCTGAAAAGATCTTTTTACTTGTCTCACTCAGATAAATGCTTCTCTAAGGCAAAGCAAAAGAGGCTTTTTTTTTCCTGTGGTCTTTTTTTTGTCAGCACAGTTTTCTCATACTCAGCCTATTAAAAAGTTAGAGTAGAAGTAGTCCAGAGGTGCCCAAGGGTCTGTGTTTGAAACAGAATCCAAACAACAAAGCAGTAAGTAGCTCTGAGCAGCAAATGATGGCTCTTACAGCCAGATGAAGCTTGAATGCTCATAATAAAAATAAATTAGCTTGGAGAAAATTCCTTTGTACCCAACACTGCTCTGCTTGGCAATTTATCACGGCCTTTGAGAATGCTAAAGGTTTCGATGGGCAGAAAACATTTTCTTGTTGTTTACTTGACCATGCACAATGCGGATGAAACCATGAGAGGCACTGGGCCATGGCTTCTGGCGTTTGACCAGCTCCTGCAGCAGGGTCAGTGGGAGCCACCCCCACTCCTGTCACAGAGGAGCTGGTTGTTCCTGTGATGTCTGGGACATGAGTGCAAGGAGAGCTTTATCAGCCAGCAGATAACACAGCCCTCTGGTCTGGGTCACTCAGGGATTGCTCCTTCGACATGAAAACAGAAGCCAGAGAGGAAAGATGGGGAGGATGAGAAGGATACAAATAGGTGCTCTTAAAGGCATATGCCATAAAGCTTCCAAGCTTGACAGTTTTATTTTTGATCCTTAGTTTTACGGCAAATATTCTTGTTTAACACAAAGGCCAGATGACAGCTGAGCACTTTGAACCTGGGCAGACTTATAGCACAGCCCTGAGCAAAGTCTGACTCCACCAGCAAGTGGAGAAGTTCCTTTGTTCCCTGGCTGCTGGTGAGAGAAATTTACTCCAGGACTATCCAGCTCATCTCTTAAGATCTCCCTGGTGAGCCACTGCCTTGGATAAATGCCCACTGCACTCATCCAACACCCAGCAGTGCAAGGCTGGTTCACACTTACTGCCTCAGCAGGATTCACACACCGTCTCACCCAACCCTGAGGGATCTTCAGGGCCTGCCTAATGGGTCAGGCCTCAGCCAGAGGTGTGTTTGCACAAGTTCACCCTCTAAAGCTCAAGCATCCTTCTCTGTCAAGCTTGCTCTGCCATCTGCAAGGAGGGGATGAGGACTGAGCTAGTGAGGGCAATGCATCAAATCACAGCACTTGAATCAGTCACAGCCACTTTGCAGGAGAGCAGCATTCACGCCTTGTCAGTCTAAGTCATCCTCATGTATTCTGCCCACTGTCGTGGGCTGCCTAGCCCTTAGGAAGTCTGCTGTACTGAGCTAAGCAAATTTAAAATGCTTTTCTTTGTATTTCGCATGTTTTCCTTGTGCGAAGTGGGGAAGGGAGAAGTGGGGGTAATTCCACACAATACTGAAATTACTGCAAGCAAATAAAAATTTTCCATGTAACGCATCTTGGCAGAAACATGCCATGAAAAGCAAAGAGTTAGAAGGGTTTGCTAAAGAAAAGAAGCAGATGATTTTAAGCCAGGACTAATCAGCAGCATTTTAGCTCGTTTACTCTGACTGCTGCTATTTCCCACCTGCTGTTCTGCCAGTCTCTTCTGGATTTCTTGGTCATCACAGATGTCATAAACAACAGGCTTGGAAAGCTCAGACTCAATCCGGGCCAACCAGGTGCGAAGGTTACTCATGTTTTTGTCCAAAAGTTGTATAAAAGCAAATGTTTCCTTCAGTTTCTTCACCCTAAGCAAATCAGGAAGAACACTTTGTTACAAAGGTCGGCAATTAGTGGAAAGGGTGCTAACAGAAGGTGATGACAGGCATGGCTTTATGAAGCACTTACTGTCCCACCAAGCTCCTGCCTGTAAATCAGAGCCGTGTTTTAGTCAAAACCACCCTAAATTGGCTCAGCAGGTCCTGCTTTACATCCATAAGGTGGTCTTGTGTGAATGCTTTAATGAACCTACAGGAGCAGGGTGAATTTTCATCTGCTAGTGAGCACTGGACATTTGTCCAAGTGGGAATTTGTACCATAACACACCACAGTTAAACTAAACTAAACTACGGTCTGATTTTCCTGCTGTGAATTATGTCCTGTGTCTTCTTCAGCAATCAACAGGCGCACACTAATCAGCAAAAGGTACCACTGTGCCAACAGAGGCAGGATTTGCCCAAAACACTGGTCCAACACCCTGGGCAAATAATAGAATCACAGAATGGTTTGGGTTGGAAGGAACCTAAAAGATCACTTTATTTCAACCCCCTGCCATAGGCAGGAGCACCTTCCACTAGAACAGGTTATCCAGAGCCCCATCCAACCTGGCCTTGAACACTTCCAGGGATGGGTCATTCACAGCTTCTCTGGATAACCTGCTCCAGTGCCTCACCACCCTCTGGACGCTGACAGGAGAGGAGAAGGCCTGAACAATGACCAGTATAGAACTTGTTTTGCCATGATATTAAAAGCTCTTCTAAACATCACACTGGAACGTGCAGAGATGTGCCACACTCTCTTGATGGGTGAAGAAATAAAAAACCAATCCTGAAGGGGGAGAGTATCCAGTGGCTAGAAAGATTTGTGCAGTGGACAGGCAAATGAACAATTGAGATCATTTACTTGAGAGCTCTTATAGCTTTCAAACTGCAGAAGTTTCCTTTTTTCCAGCCTTGACAGCATATTCCCATGTCAAAACTCCTCAAATTATCCAAGTAGCATGTTTTTATATTTTGGCAAATCTGTCCCCATGCGTTGGAGGAATATCTGCTAAACAACCTCACTGGTCTCAAATCTTTCCTCCAAATTCTGATTTTTTGCAATTCCCAGCAAAAATTGCTAAGAAGGCAACACCAGGGTGACACATCTCTTTCGACTACAGACTTATTTCAGAGCTTGCCATCTAGACCTTGGTAGTTAACGGAGGAAAAAAGAAAAACAGATCGTGATTTCTATCAGATCTGTCTTAAACACCCAAATCACAAGATGAGATGAACTGCACCAAAGAGCACGTATTTCTCCCCACAAACTGCAATGGTCTACCCTGCAGTATTATAAACATCAACACTGCAGATGCTAAGGTCGGGTGAAATCATTCCACCCATGTACCAGGGAAAACACACTTATTAGCCAGCATTGCTTCCCTGTGTTTTTCTCCCAGATGCTTGCAACCCCCTCTGACCTCTAGTTACATCCCTCTGCCTTGGGATGGATTTTTGGACCTTGCATGTAATTTTTAAAATGCAAATTTAAAAATTAAACTTTTAGCTACTGCCGCTCTAGCAACTACATAGATGAGCCTCATTATTTAAGTCAAGTGCAGAACAAAACTTTTAGGTATCTAATGCAAGAGGCTGAAACATTTCCCATTCATTAGCCACAGCTCCCCATTGACACTGGGAACTGTCAGCTAAGCAAAACCAGCAGTGGGACTGCAAGGGCAGCTTGTAAAAGAGAATCACTGCCTGTCCCATAACAGAAGGGAGTGCTGAGGAGTCTGAGATGAGCCCTAATGTACTTGGCAACACCAGCGTTGTACAAGCTGAGTCTGGGGCAGGGCAGAGGGATGTGATCTCATGTAGTGCAGGCAGGGACAGATTATGCAAGACAGAAGTGCCCTGACAGGGTACCTGGATGTTGGCTTCATGCAAAGGACCTGCTCCTCCCTTTCGAGGAAAATGGGAAGTTTCCTGGCCCACTGTCTTGCCTGCTGCCAAACTACCTTAGCAAACTTCAGAGGAGAGGGGTCCAAACTGCCTGTAATAGAGCAGCTTTTGCAGCTGCCTGTTGATACAATGACAGGAGATATGCAGGACAGCTAATCCATAAAGAATATGCCACTCTGTAAGCAACAACTGATCTCATTAGCACCCTTAAGGTAATCAAAGAGGATACATACGTCAGCTAGACACTTGATTTAAGGTAAAGCACTTGTGGAGGAGATGGGGGAATGATCCTGCTGGATTTGTTCAGTCCTGTTGGTTACTGAGAAGGTACAGAGTACTGCCAGCAAATCTGGGGTCTCATATGGATTAGCAGCATGAAAAGCACCTTCCCCTACCTCTTGCCCTCAAAGGACTAGGCAGTACTTTCAGTTGCTTTACAAAGAGGGTGAGAAGAGCACAGACCTACACTAAGACTCTCAGAATGTATTTAGCAGCTCTGAACTCTCCAAAAAGTAAAATTAGTATTGTCTGATTGATGTAACCCTGTAAGCCAGCCTGAAGGATTTGGCCCAAGTCCATGATCCACCTTGTTCCTGCCTTGCACCCACAAAGCTGCCATTACTAGTAGAAAGTGCAAAGCAGCTGCCTCTGCCCCTTTCCAGTGACTGTGCTTTCCACTGCTGCAGCTGATAAAGAGGAAGCCAGCAGATGACAAAAGCATTTAGCTGCTCTCACTTTCCTTAACGTGCTCTTTTCAGAACTCTGCTCCTAAATTCAATCCTCTGTGCAGACATTTGGCTCCCAAGCAAAGGGCTGCTATATAAATCTTCCTGGTTCTGCATCTATTAAGTCGTACTCCATGAACATGTGTCATTGCAGCATTTTTTTGTGCTATCATGGGCTGGCAGTCGTTTACCCTGAAGAACTACTTTTTCCTCCACCCTACTCCCACCAGTGAATTTGGGTCTGGTTGGCTATGATGCTTACCAGGGCCTGTGACTCCTCAGGGTGTGTGGCCCACCAAAGACAGGTGACTCAGAAACCCTTCTGCCTGGAGAGATGGGACAATATAGACTCTGTGCTGAGCACTGAAGGGAAGAACCACTAGAAGAGTCAGGCCTGAAGAAGAGCCTGAGCCAAACATTTATGCTGTTGCATTGTTAACTTTGCATGATTTCAGGCCAGTTGGAAGGAAAGCAAGGCCTGACTGCTGCATTGTCCCTGACTGTATCCTGTGGGAATTTATTCTCTGCATATTCTATGACATTTCCTACTAGTGCTTTGGAAATGTCCCTCTGGCAACCTGCAAGAGATGCACATGCTGGGACCATCTGATGCCACAGCCGACCTGCTGAGACCACAGCTTGCTGTGCTGCTCAGGATCATCTCTGCTTCCCTGTACCCCTTCTTTGTCTGTATCCACCTGCTTCCCATTCCTAAACTGCATTACAGAAAAATTCACAGGTTGCAAAACAGCTTTCTTCAGTCTGCATATTGGTTAACAGGTAGGTAAACATAGCCAAGGAATTCCAAAGCAAAACCATGGGACAGGAGCTCATATATAAATGTCTCTATGACTGAAAGCACACTTGAAAAATTTAAAAACCAAGTTTTAGAATTCAAGTGTGGTTTTTGCACCATCATTCTAATATTATTTTGGTTTAGAAATTACTCTAAATTTCAAGTTATGAATATCACCATAAATATGTGTGTCTTTATCTTCCAGTGTTACTAGAAGCAACAGTCTCAAACAGCATAGCAATTAGGTACACCATCGTAATTAAGTAATTTCATCTGTTACATATTTTGGATAGAATATGGCATTTGTCAGTCATTTAACCACTCTTTATGCTCTAAGTCATTCATCTCAAACTTCAGCTGAACAGCCAAAGAAGAATAAAAACCTAACAAAAGTTCACACCAGTGCAGTGTGTAAATGGGAGGGCAGCCTTGCCCAGATGTTCACATTGGCTCATGTGCTCTGGTCAGCACACAGAACCCAAGGTAAAGGGCAGGAGTTTACAGTGAAGCAACAGGCAGAATGATGAGACATGAGCATCCTTCTTGGGCATCCTCCCTGAGTGCCCTCAGCTTGCACAGAAGTCACAGGGAACTGCCATTTCTCTGGCTGTGGCTCAAAGAAAAGAGTAAATAAACTAATTACATTCACAGAAGTCTTACATTTGCAACCACCATGCTCAGACACCTATCTGCACAGCTTTGAAGGGAGCTGGGTGGTGATGCATAATGCAAGCAAAAGCTTCCCCCCAGGTCAAGGGGACCCATCACCCAACACACAGTGAATTAACAGCAATAAAAATTCAAGTGCAGCAGAGGAAACCAGTTCCTCCCAGTTAGCCATAGGGTGGGAGGTGCCAACACTCTTCATTGAATTCTTCCTCTACCAAGTGTAATTCTCAGGTTATTTGATCAAACAGGAAAAACTACTGTTCACTGAAAAAAGGCCTACCTATCCATTGTTCACTTCCCAATGAGAGCTCACCTGCTACCATTCAACATGCCTCCAGAAACAAAAAGCACCAGTAATAATTCAAAAAAATCCAATAAATATCAGCTCTAGTCTAAAAAAAACCCCAACAAACTCAGACTTGTCTTGTCCTTTGCAATGGGCCCAGCTAAAAAAACCACTCTGATTCATAACAGCACTTGGACACACGCATGAGATGCCTGGGATAAGCCAAACAAAGCCAGTTTCTAAATGTCTTAATCTTTACACCAAAATAGAAGTGGCAGAAAAAGAACAAAACTGGAAGATTATAACTAAAAGCTGGCTGCAAAAGTGAACAGGACTAACTGACCTGACTCGAGGTTGGATTTGGGTCTTAATACCCTCAATGAAGTTGCCAGCATTGGGTTACAAGAGAAAGACATTAAGCTGCCTCAGGCTGAATCACTGTGCAGCCCCAGAAATACACATAATATTTGTAGTAACTACTCAAGAAATATACAGCAGTAGAAGGATTTTCCAGGTTAACTGAAATGTATTCACATAAAAAGAAATATAAAATGCCTGTCAATTGCATTGCCTAAGATGTCAAAATGCTGCAGGAAAAGGTATCGGGAATCTCAAATAAGGTAAATAGCAACATTCAAGCTTTTATTGTCTGAAAGAATGAACAACATTCTGACATATATTCCAAACTCCCCCCACGAGCACAAATGTCATCAGATAAAGAGGCGAGGAGGAGGAGGAGGAGGAGGGGCTGAAATTGCCCTGCCAGCTGACAGGATTGTTTACCAGCCGGCAAAGCAAATAATGAGATGCACAACGCAGGAAACCTTTGTTCAGCGAGTTGCAAGAGGGAGCTTAACAAAAGACCCGATGCGGAGAGGTGATGCCGAAGGCAAATCTTAGGCCTTCCCATGTAAGGCCAGGGCATCTCCCGGCCCTGGTGCAGCACCAGGAGCCCGGTGTGTGCCCGTGGGCTGTGAGCGCACAGAGGGGAGCCCGGGGGAACACGGGGCAGGTTTTTCTCGCGTCCAGAGGTTGCTGTCGCAGATCTCCTTGGCCAGCCCCTCTCCCTAAAACACGGATGGTTTTAAGCGAGAGGCCCCTGAGCGCTGTCCCTGCTGCCAACACGCCGCATCTCCCTCTCGACCCGCAGCATCGCATCCCTCCCTGCCTCGCTCGGAACCCGCCGGCACCGCTCCCGCTCCGCCCGCCAGCACTGCACTTACTGTTCGCACGAGAGAACCATTCCTCAGCCTGCAAATCCCAAGCTGCAAAGGGGGGACCCGTCTGTGCGACCAGGCAGGCATGGAAGAGGAAACCCCTCCTCCACAGATGCCCTATTTATCCGCCGCTTTAGCATCCCGCGTGCCGGGGGGAGACTCGCCCTCCTCCTCGACCCCGGGCTGGGGAGACACCGGAGCTCTCCCCCACTTTAACCCCTGCGGTTTGCTCCGCTGCTTTTACCTGGCAAAGGGCCGCATCCCTCCTCAGAACAAAACCACGAGAGCTTTATTCTGACACGAGAGAATTCGCACACGAGGAGCCTGCGGCTGGCGATAAAAAGGCTGCACGCTGGAGCCTCCGGCACCGAGGAAGGTGGATGCAGTGCTCATTTCTTGTGCAAAAGAGGGATTGGAGCCTCACACCCGGATGATTTACAGCAGTGTCAATTTGAAGCAAACCCAAAAAAAACGAGGGCACGTACATCCACGCACAGGCACCACGCACAAAGATGTATCCTTGCTTCCCCTGCATTCTGCTTTCTCGCCTTTACCATTATATCCCAGGTATTTAAGTACGAATTAAATCTCCCACACACTAACCTGTTCTCTCTTTAACCTTCCAAAGCCGGCGGAAGGCCTCCAGTGCAAATAGCCTGTTATGCTGGAGGACAAAGTAACCCCTAATCTTCATTTATGATATCATTAGTTTGTGGAAAAACACACTGTCATGTTTTCTCTATGTTATGACTGCCAGAGATCACGGGGTGGGGAAAAAAAAGGCGGAAGTCAGAGAACCTTGGATTACAAGTCACTCCCCATCCAGCCAGTATCAGGAACAAAAAAAAAAAAAAGAAAAAAAAGGATAATCCCAACAAAAATGCAAATAATTATTTTGGAATCAAAGGTTTTTCAGTATTCAGATAATCTTCTGCAGACCTGTATTGGCTTGCCGATCACTCACAGGGCAGGACACAGTGCCTGGGAAGATGTGGCACACCAGGAGGGGGCTTTGGACATTTGCACAGGTAAATCATGCCCAGTCACCTCCACAGTTCAACGTTACAGTCCAGGGTGGTTCAAAACCATATTTGAAATGGTAAGTCTGAGAAAATGGGGAAATAACCCCCCAAGCTTTACAGGCAGACACCGGGAATGGCAACAGTGTGCAGAAGACAAGGACTCCCCTTGCACTGCCAGCTCCCCCTGCTCCCGGCACACATTGCATAACCAAAATAAGCCCAACCATCATGCCTGATACAATAATGAATTCTGTCACAGCCTTTGCACCAAAGTGAAGCATAATCATCAAAGGGCAGAGAGAACACGGAAAGAAAGCAGGCACTTTGTGAGTGAGATTCCAACGAGTCGGATTTGTTTTTACCAAAATAAATACAAGAATAAGATTTTACAGTGGTACTGACACAAACCAGTACAACTCTGCTGGACACTGCTAGATCATTTACCTAGGGGCCCCTCTGCAGCATATTTTGCTTCCCTTGCCTTGCAATATTGATCTGCAGCAATTCAAGGAGATGTTTGAACTTGGAGTGCATCCACACTGACTGTGGGGTGTGACAGGGTAGGACAGCACACCCAGCATGTGGCACCTGATGGTCTGCCCTGCCAAAGGGTAAGCAAGGTAGTGGAAAATAGAGACCAGCTTTTGGGGCAGCCCAGCCACAGTGAGGGGGCAGAGAGGAGAAGGAATCAATAAAGCCTCCTGTGAACACCCAGCACAGCACAAAGTGATGTCACTGGAGAGCTTCAAACTCCTTCCCAGTTCTGCAACCTGAGCACCTTCAGGCTCTTTGGGAATTTTAGCCCCACAGGGTATGCGGGCAACCAGCTGAAAACACCTTGAGTCTCCCCAGTTCGATGGGGGAGGGAAGGGCTGACTTTGGTTGTGGCAGTTTAAGATTCCTGGACCCTGCAAGGACACCTGGCAGCTTGCAAACACAGGGAAAACACCCAGTTGCCAAGGATTCACATTTAAAAGAAGGCACATTTGACCTTGCTAGCTTCCCTGTATTTTCATCCTTGCATTAAAGGTCACAGTCATCTGAACCCATTCCTGCTACATACACAAAAACTTTGCCTTTCTCCACAAGTCTGAAAACAGGGATGAGACCCAACAATTAAGAAAACACATCACACTGTACCCACTGCCAGTGCAGCTGAAAAATGGCATCCTCCCTCCACAGCTTAGCAGCAGTGGCAAGACCTGCAGGATGCCCAGAGGTACAGAAATGCAGTTACTGTAGAGACCAATCTGCAGACCCAAAACTGCTGGAGTCAGCCCCCGATGAAGCTGGTGGCTCTAAGGAAGGCTCAAGCACCATCCAAAGACTTCACACAATCCCAGGCAGCACAGACACCCTCTTGTGACACTGAGGTGCTCCTCCAGCCTGACTGCAGGCACGATGCAAACAGCAGTGCAGAAGGAAAACACTTCCCCACTGGGCTGGGAAGCAAAGTGTGGAGCAGGGATCAGCGATGCATGGGCCAGGGAAGGGCTGTGAACAACACAGTTCCTTGGCAATTCTTGACTATTAATGCATAGCTGGGGAGTGCTGCTCCAGAGTATGCTGGGGATGTAAATCCCACTCCACAGGTTTTTGCTTGTCTACCACCCGTGTGCAGCCTGGGCACTCCTTCTACTGCTTCAGCAGCAGAAGCAAGAGCCTTCCTATCTCTATTTTCACAGTCAGCACAAGGCTCCCTTTCTGCCTGTTGGTATGTTTGTACTCCCCATCCATCAGCTAAGACTTCAGCAGGAGAAACTCCCCCGGTAAGAGTATCTTCTGAGCTGAACAGGAATTCATTTGTTCTCCTTTCCAGGCATGCTAATGCCTTGATGGTTACTTTATCCCATGAAAATTAGCATTTTGAGACATTTCCAAGTTTGCAGCCAGAAGGGGGATTGTTGCAACACACGCGGCAAAGCTTTTGTCGCTGCACAAGCCGAGCACAGGCATACAATGAAAGTGTTAAGTCCTGCAAGTGCAGCCATATGGCAAATCTGAGCTTGTCACCATGAACTAAGAGAATCACTTCAAGGACTAAATGGGGAGCTCACCTAATTTGTCCATCTGTCCCAGGACGTTTATTGGTTTAAAAAGGTGAAATAAGTTATCAGGAGGAATGCTCTGCATTGATATCTTGGCTCCAGGCTGGTTTGGTTTCATGTTGCTATCACACAGTAGACACTGCACTACAGAAAAGGTAAAATGCTAGTCAGGTTGCAGGGTCAGCCGTGGAGTATTAGCAACCACAGAACTGAAGTTGGCCATAAATTTCAATTAGATTCCTTTCTGGATATGGGTTATTTTATACTCTTGAGCCACAGGATCAAAAAAGTGCCTTCCTACAAGATTCAGTGCCCAAAATGAAGAACTGGCTTTGAACACAGAGCTATTCAATATACATTTTCTCCCCCTGCTCAGGGCATGGCTCTGTAGTTCACTTTTTGCCTAAATCTTGGCCTGCCATGAAGGCAGTGAAATTTTGGTCCTTGTCCCTGTGATGGTGGGTGGCCACGGAGGGCCTGGCTGCAGTGGGCTGTGATACACCCACAAATACAAATAAAAGCAGCAGCAATTTCTGTTAAACATACAATGAGCTAAAGTTGTAATGCTTTTCAAAAAAGAGCTCCAAGTGATGGCAGATTTGGGCACCTAGAAACTCAGAAAATTTTCACTTCAATTTACTTGCCATAGCTACTGATCTGAAAAGACAGGAGCAAAACCACCTCCTCATTTCATGGAGGTGCTATGGAAACAAGTTCTTAAAAGTAACTTTTTTTCAGGAGAAAGATAAGATTTTCTCCCCAACACCGTCAAATCTATCACTTTTCTGCAGGCAGAATTCCCCTGTCCTCAAACCCTCCAAGGGCCTCTGGCACTCCTTGCCTGAGGCATCTCCTGCACTCCTCTTATCTTCCCCCAGGCATGAAGCAATGTCCAATAAAAAAGGCTTTGCACAGGTGTGTTGACATGGCAGCAGCTGTGCAGTGCTGCAGTCTCTCTTCCTTCGGGCCAACAGTGGATGTACAGCCCCTGCACTATTCCCTAAGGGCTCCATCCTCCCTGGAGCCAACCCATCCTGCTATCCATTGCATGAAACTGGTGATGGCAGATGTTGGGGTGGTGAGAGGATGTCTGGACTGTGATGGCTCAATCCAGCAGGGCCAAAAAATTGGTGCCACCACTCTCTTTTTGTGTGCTCTTTCAACACAACATAAATACCATTTTGTTTTTACTGAAAAGGAAGGAGACAGTCTATGAGCATGGAGCATCCCAATCCATGCTCACAGGTGTGGTGGTGATTTATGACTGAGCAGCTGAATTGTGAGCCAAACCTGAGCAAAGTGGATTAGGTGAGGGAGGAGATGTGCACCCCTGCTGCAAAACACTGAACCTCCCTTAGTAATAAATCCAAGAGGACCATGGGGCCCCCGATAATCTTGGACCACCAAGGGAGTTGCTTAAAACCACATTTTGCCAGGTCCTTTCATTACTCTGGTCCTGAGCAGAAAATAGGTAGAAATCACAAGTATAAACTGGCATATTACAGACTTTTGGGGATTAAGAACACAGGAGCAAACACAAAGCATCACACCAATTCCCCAGCAACTGCAATATCCACTTAGACATCAAATACTGGCAGCCTTGTTGATGCTCTAGGCAAATCCACAGTAATATACCTCACAGCACCACTGTACACTTGTCTGAGGTAAAGATTTAAGACATCCCAGGTAGGTAAACAAGTGCTCTGTTGTCAGAGAGTACTGGAATAAGACTGCCAGATCTCTCTAAATATCCCATCAGTTCTTTAGAATATTTTCCTAGAGATTGCTAGAAATGTGCCACCTTTACCTCAGTTTTAAAATAGTGCATTTTAATCTGCATTTAAAAATTGCTACAATTCAAAACTAACACGCAGCAGAACACAAACGATCATAAAAGTGCTTTAAAAGTGACACATTACCATCAGCTGAGAACGGGAAAAGTGCTGTTATAAAAGCGAAGTTTCCTTTTCTTCACCAGATCAAACACAGACACCTTGAGCCAACCATTGCAAGACTATCTGCAGTGTTGGACCTTAAGAAGGCACCTTCTGCTTAATCATTCACGGCTCATGTGTCACCATTAATTCAGATCTCATTCCTGATTAAGGCCCAGCACACTTAGCACTACATTGTCACAGCACAACCACCCTCCTTATCTGTCCCAAATGTTAACAGAGCTTCTGAGGGCTCAGAGAGGGGGATTGCAGGCAACACAAAACCTTGGGAGAGAAGTTTAGACCAATACTAATTTGGTGTTAGCCTTATTATTTCTGGATTACTAATAAACTCAGCAGGGGGTGAGACCAGCCCAGCATCCTCCTGCCAAGCAGTGGTAGAAACTCGGAGATAATAATGAAATGGGATCGTCTCAGTAAGGCTAATAGTAAAATGATCATGATGTTCTTAACTCTGGCAAGTATAATAAAGATGTCTAATCCTTTAAGAAGAGACCGTTGCTTAGACTATGCAGGTTTTTGTTTTGATTTCAACTGATAGTATTTTCCATTTCACCGTCATACAAAAGATCCAAAACTTAAAAGACACTTATATGGTCTTTCATTTGTTTTTAGGAGAGAGACTGAATAAAGAAATAGCACTGATATTAAATGAAATGTCATACACTTTTGAATGTAAAAGGGAACATTATCATTATATAAATCTGTCTATAGAGAGAGAATAGAATTTATTCCTAAATTCTGTGCATTCAGACATAGGGTAAAATAGAAGCTTATGTTAAAACAGGAGGCTGTCCTAAAAAGCCCACATGAATTCCTACCATACTGCCTCAAAATTAAGTTGCAGTTCAACACATGCAATAGAGAGATCGCTCTGACTCTTCCTTTTACAAAGTTCCCATCACTAAAACTGTATTTTATATGAATTCTTGCACCCTGCCCTCTACCATTAGATAAATTAAGACATCTGGTGTCATGATGCAGCAATAAGTCATAGTGAAAAAGTATTCACTTCAGCTTGACTCTCAATAATAAATTTCAACAGAACTGAAAACTCATGTAAGTCTGTTTCTAATGGTCAAGGACACAAACCTCTTTTATCTCATATAAAACATTGAAAATAATTTTCTTACCGTGCCCCAATGACATCGAAGAGGTGCTGCCAGCGATCATTGATTTTGTTGAGTTTGTCATCTATTTCTGCAACTCTGCTCTTGTTGCTAGCCTTGATTAGCTGATCACCCATTTGTTTCAAGTGAAGCTTGTTTTCACTGAACAGGTTTATTTCTTCCATGCAATCCTGATAAATGTACACAAACATTGCTTAATTACAGGGCAAAACAAAACAAGAACCCAAAACAAAACTATCTGTTTCTTTTCCCACTAGATGTGAAGTCAGGTTTGTCGGGGGTTTCTACATTAACACGTACAACTTTTTCACTTAAAAGAAGAAGAAAACCTCAATGAAGAAGCCCTTTCACACTGATGGCACTATTAAAAAATAAGCAGCTTAAAGACTTTCAAGTGCCAGGAGTAAGTACTCCTAAAAATAGCAATTGAATGTTCTAATTTTATCTGTTTTCCTGATTTAAAGTAATTTTTCAATGAAGCTACCTCAAAAGAACCCAAACTCAAGTCTAGGATGGCTTTATTTTGCTGGTATTCTTATGCAGAGGAGATGTAGGATTAGATATTGAGACCTTTTAGCCATGGGGAAGAACACACAAGAAAAATAATGGTACTGTTCAAAACCAAGCTGATATAAAAGTATTAGAAAGCAATAAGTACCCTGGAAAAGGGGCAGAATTAGGTTTTAATTTTGGCGTGAAAACTTTCTGTTCACCTGGCATAAGCCTTACCCCGTCCTTCAATCTTTTCTTTGCCCTCTGAGTACCAGTTTTGTGGCTGATGGAGGTGGTGAGAGCAGTGAGCCGCTGCCAGGACACCACTGATCCCCATCAGGGAAAGCTCTGGGCAGTGCTGGGTGTGCACATGGTCCCCAAAGCCCCAACAGCACATTCCCCCACTGCTGCAGCTCACACTCCATACCTAAATGCACTCAGGTGGCATTTCTGTTTTGCATTATACTCCAAGTCTGAACATCAAGAAGGTAAGAGCTGATGCTAGAAAAGCTGTTTCTCACAAAAGCCCATACCTGTTGGTTTTATATCATGTATCACTTCTAAGAAGCAAGGAATACATGAGGAATGGAGTCTCTACAATGAGCAACCAGACTGCAATGGAAGAAAAGTGGCATTGCTACTCACCTTCTGCAATTTGTCTATCATGTCTTCAATGCTAACATCTGCAGTCTGCAACACTTTGCTTTCCATTTGTACCAGCCAGGAGCACAGCTCCTTATTCTTTTCATTGAACACGATCCAGGCATTGAGCCTGTCCTCGATCTCCTGCTTTCGCAGAGACACCTATGGGAAAGCACACATTAACTTCTTGCAACAGCTTTCTCAGGAAGGAAAACAGCAATTATGAGCCTTCTCATTTCTAGTCTGCATTTGATCATAATCCATTTTGCAAGAGCAGTTATCAAGTATCTCTGCTTTTCTTTTCAAAGCCAGCAAGCAGGTTGTTATTACATCTTATTTTGGATAGCGGGGCAAAGAGTTGACAAGCAAATACCAGATTCTCTCCCTCAGAAGAATGAAACTGAGTGACAGCTTTATAAATAATGTGCTTTATAGTAATTTAAATGTTACTCAATGAAAACGCCAAACAAAGAAGGACTATAAAATATATAATTACTACATACTGTTTAGTATGGCCTTATATATAACACAAGAGAATAACACCTTGGCAAGTTCTTATTTGTCTGCCACTGTAAGAGACTTTGCAACTCCTGACTGCAATTACTTTACCTCCATAAAAGCCTCCCTCTTATCCTTCTATTTGCTCGCCAGTTCTTGGAGAACTTCCAAAAAACTCAGCGTCAAGAATCTATCCTTTTCATTGAAAACTATGGATTTTTCTCCCCCATCAAAATTACATTTGTCAGGACTGATAAACAAATTGTCTAGACAGAGAAGTTAAGGTCTGATACTGCCTGAACCAGCAGAGTTATTATCACTGCTCCAATATCTCAGAAAGAAGCAGGGTCACTCTTATACTAGCTAATAGTACCGATTTCTACGCTAGGGGTCTTAAATATGTATTTGCATTCATTTATCTACTTCTGTGGATTCCTGTACTAAGATATATGGGACAAAGGAAGGTAAAAAAGTACAAGCTCTCCTGCAACAAGAGAAACAACCTCTCACCTTCACCAATAAATTTTGTTGAAAGACTGAGCATAACATTTTGCTTGCCTTGGCTGCAAATGGCCACTCCAAATATGATCCCATGTCAAGAAACAGTCCCTCTTCACATCTCACATACACCTTATACAGCATGACTCCTCAAAATTCCCTTATTGATTCTTCTAGACTAATCTCTAACACTATTTTGTACCCCAGAGGGAAGTTTAAGTGTTCAGTGTGGAAGCAAGACCAGTTCCATGTAACACCAGGATGGAAAGAGATGGCAGCAAGCCATCTTCCAACATACAGCTTTTGTGTTTTAAATTCTGACTTTTTTTAAGGAGGGGATGGAGAGGTGAAAGTGATTTCTGAATCCTTCATGATGAACTAAGCAAAGAGATGAGGCTGAAAGCACTGTCTTGGGACACAGGGAAACAGCCTCCAAAGTTCTCCAAGGGAAGAAGTCTGGAGATGCCAGGGACTTCAGAAAGTCTCTAGAAGGGTCTCTGCTCTGGGATGCTCCCTTGTACCCTCATCCTCAGAACTATGAAGAATAAACCCCTCATCCTTCCTCTATGACTTGCAGCATCTCTCACATGTGGGGATGAGTTAACTTGTTCAATGTAAGAACAGACTAAGCATGTCAGTAAAGCCATAATTAAATCCTGACATGATCCCCACTCCACTTTGGCCTGCTACGCACGGGGCCAAAGCAGGATTTTGAGAGCACGAACCACCTTTTAACTGGCTAAGCAATACAGACTGGAGGTTACACAGGAATGACCCAAAACAATCCCAGACAAGCTTCTAGGAACATGGGCCCTTCAAGCCACTGCTTTGAGCACTTTCTCCTTGCCAGCTGCCTTGGCACCATCTCCATTTTGCATCCACAGCGTGATGCAGGAGCAGCATGCGCATTCTCAAGGGATGCTAAAAGAACATCAGGGCCCAAGCTGTATGCTGGCATTCATTGGGATGGGATGCTCACTGATATGAATAGTTAAATCTGTGACCTACATGCACCTTGCAAGGGCAGCTCTGGAAATGCTAATCCCTGGAGAGCATCTGCTCCCTCCTTGTGTTGTGTCCCTGCCCAGCCGAGCTCAGGCATCTGCCTGTCCCGCTGCCGTGGCAGCTGCGGCCGCGTCCCACTCTTTCACCTCTCTGCATTTACTCTGCAAGACTTTTCCTCACACAATACATCCTGACTCTAATTTGTAAGCCCAAACAAAGCAGCTGTGCTAACAGCAGAGCTGGCAAAGTCTGCTTCCCTGCCCTCCTGTCCAGCACTGAGCATCAGTGCAGGCTCTCCGGAGGCTCATTAGGGCTGTGCAAACATTTCAGTGCCTCCCTCCACTACAGCCCTGAACAGATTCCTCCCACTACAGAGTCTGTGTGCCTAATACAGTCATATTAATGTCACCTCTTTCCTCTCTCTAAGACGGACTGAACTAAACATTGTTCCCTCAGGAAATTAAAATGGAAATTTTGGATAAAATCTGAACCTAAATTACTGCAGGAAATTACTACTTGGATAGACTGTAGTAGGGTACATTAAAAAAACAAAAAACAACAGCTTAATTTTCAGGGCTATTCACCACAGTGGGGACAGCAGGCTTCAGCAGCTCACAAAAAAAACACAACATAAAAGTTCTCACATTTACAGGCTTAACTACAGATTTCCATTAGGAAAATGGTTCAGGCATTTTGATTTAAAAATAATGGCCATTATTTATCAGGAGGGGGGAGGATGTGTCTAGAATTATTTTCAGAGTTCAGAAGCAATAACAGAAAACACTGGTTGTAGAATAACCAGCTTAAGGCAAAGACACTCAATTCTTCTTACTGCAATGCAAAGAATTAACCCAAATAACTATTTCATCACTGCAGAGTTTGTGAAATAAGCATAGCTGTTCATTACTCTGGCAATATCCCCACCAAGGCTGCTTTAGCTTTGTCTGAGTAAGGGTTAGAAACCAAACACTAACTTGCTTCCATACTTCTTTACAAACTCTAAAATAAAGGCTACTGACTTGTGAGTAAAGAGAGGCAAGAGTTTGCCTTGTTGGTGTGTGGAGCCACCCAGAGTAACTTAAGACCCCGAATTATTTTACTTCTTCCAATCCTGTTAAGAGGGCAAAGTAAACACACATTCAAACTGCATAATAACCTAATGAATCAAGTCCATGTGCCTTTGCTGTGAATGTTCCCCAGCAATTTCACGTGCAACACTGAATTAAGTGTAATACAGCAACAAACCACAAAAGAATGCAAATGTTTCACAGCACTTTACTGCTACAGAGAAGACAAGTCGTTCTTAAAGTGCTAAAACCCAAGGAGCCGGTATTTAAGCACATTTTAAGCTCTCTTTATCGAGTCTCCCGGCATTTTCACTCCCCCCTCCCTCCCCTGCTCCACGCCCTCAGGCAATTCCTGCTCATCCCTCCCCTCTCCCTTTGGCAGCCCCGAACAAAGGCACCTATTCCAGCACACAGCTGCAATCTGGGCTCGCTGCTTACACAGGGTTTGCAGCAAAACATCCCAGGACACAAAGGGCAAACTCCAGCCCGGCTGGGCTGCACCAGGAGAACCCCCATTCCCTCCCTAACCCACCAAGGCGAGCCGGCCCCAAGGGACGCTCCCTCTGCTCACCCGCTCCCCCTTTCCTGGGAATAAGGAATACATGGATACACACCCCGCTATAAACCCCACAGAGCGAGGACTTACCCGCAAGCAGAGCTCTTCCCACTGCCTGTGCAAGTGCTCCACTTGCTCCCGGAGCACCATCATGTCCTCGGTGAGGATGAGGTGCGCCAGCTCCGCCTTCATGGCCTGCAGCTCCTTCATGCCGAGGGCCCACTCTGCCAGCGACTGCTCCAGCTCCTGCATGGAAACCACCGCCACAACCCTTGGCACTAAGCTCCTCGGCTTCCCAAACCTGCCGGCTAATCCCCTGCCCGGCCTGTGGGGGAGGAGAGTAGGGAATGTGCAGCCGCCTGTGCTGCGCTCTGTGGCGGGGCTGGGATGGACAGGGCCACTGAACACACTGGAGTCCACTGGAGTCCCACTGGAGCCCCAGGCTGATCCACTGGTCCCACTGCTGCATCCAGAGGTGCTGGAATGCAGCCTGGCCCCTGTGACTCCTGGTGCTCCAGGGCAGCCTTTGGCATCTCACACCCAGCCTGAAACATGCCCACTTCGTTGGGGTTTCCTTTGCACACCCAGGCNCCACTGAAACCCCACTGGACTCCCAGGCTGATCCACTGGAACCTCACTGGAGTCCCACTGGAGCCCCACTGAAACCCCACTGAAGTCCTACTGGAGTCCCAGGCTGATCCACTGGAACCCCACGGGAGTCTACTGGAACCCCACTGGAGCCCCACTGGAGTCCACTGAAACCCTACTGGAACCCCACTGGAGTCCCACTGGAGCCCCACTGAAACCCCACTGCAGTCCCACTGGAGCCCCAGGCTGATCCACTGGAACCCCACTCGAGCCCCAGGCTGATCCACTGGTCCCACTGCTGCATCCAGAGGTGCTGGAATGCAGCCTGGCCCCTGTGACTCCTGGTGCTCCAGGGCAGCCTTTGGCATCTCACACCCAGCCTGAAACATGCCCACTTCGTTGGGGTTTCCTTTGCACACCCAGGCTGAAAAATGCCCACTTGT